>JARHVA010004962.1:0-600000 GCA_037957365.1 Torreya grandis | reverse complement strand
CTCGTTATCTATGGCATTTGGTTCATCAGGATTAGGGTTTGTACCTTGTTTACCATGAAGTTTTCACATTTGTAGCTTGTGTTTCGCTCTCAAATATTCTAATTCCTCTGGTTTTTTGTTCTTCAATAACTTCCTCTTCCTCTCCAAACATGATCCAGAACCCATCAGAAGGGATAATTGACAACTTTTCAAAGGTGGGGTCAAGTACATAGGTATGTAGATCTCACAAAAGTACACAGAGAATGTTTGTGGGATAGAAGTCTCAATTTGGGTTAAAATAGTTATTGATAAGTGAGCTTAATGTAAATTAATAATAATGTGGTCATGTTATGTGTTTTATAAGGTTCTAGCCCATCTAACCCATTGAGAAGCTTGTATAGGCAATAATGCAATCGCTTTATTGTTGATATAAGCTTTGGGGTTGGTAATTGGCAATGAGAATCGAGTGTTGCCTATGTTAACAATAATGTAATCATGTTATTAAAAATCATGATTGTGTTATAATTAATATAGATAAGATATTTTGGATTAGGGATTAAGGCATTAGTGCATAGGGTTGATGGATTAGGGATTAGGGATTACAATTTATGTTTTAGGGATTAGGGATTATAATTTATGTTTTAGGGTTTAGGGATTAGGTCATGTAGGGTTGGGGTTTAAGGGTGTATATAAGGTCTAATCACTATATGCCATGTGTGAACCTAATTTTTAATATAAGGGATGTTAATTAGGACTAAATTGATTGGTAAATGGGGAAATTTTTTGGTTTATAATTTAGGGTATAATGTTTAGGGCTTAGGTTTAGGGTACACAGGGTCAACATCTAGATTGGTCAGTTTCAAAGGCTTTAGCCATAGGTTCAAAAAGTACATTTTATGACATCTCATGATAAAATCATTTATATCATAAGGCATGTATGTTTGGGGCATGTAATGGGCATTAGGGCATCATGCTTACAATTTATGTTGTAGGGATTAGGGATTAGGATATGGGTTTAGGTTTAAGGACATGTATATTAATTTTTCT
Organism: Torreya grandis; assembly: GCA_037957365.1. NCBI lineage: Eukaryota > Viridiplantae > Streptophyta > Pinopsida > Cupressales > Taxaceae > Torreya > Torreya grandis. The sequence goes on along the minus strand of JARHVA010004962.1, from coordinate 598,974 downwards.
AATCACTCTACGCCATGTGAACCTAATTCTTATGAAAAAATATGTTAATTGGGACTAAATCGAGTGGTAAATAGAGAAAGCTTATGGTTTACAATTTATGGTATAGTGTTTAAGGTATCATGCAAATTGAGTGAATTAGTCAAATGGGGCAATCAATCACGTGATTTAGGTCAAACTGAGCCTTGCAAACTTAATTCTTAGTCTAGAAATGATGTTAATTTGGGATAAAATAATTGGTTCAAGGTTTAAAGAATTTATATTTGTGGTTTAGAGTTTATGGATTAGGAAATTAAGGATTAGGGCTTAGGGTATAGTTTTTAGGGTATATTTATACAATCTTATAAGTAGTTGGGCAAATTTGGGAACGTTTAACCTATATCTATGAGTAAAGAATGTGAATTTGGGATCAATTATCCCCCACATCATCACATATTGAGATTATGAAGTCAATTATGGTAATGAGTGATGCAATTTTAACTAATTTCATCCCTATGAACTTGATTCTTACTATATATAAAGGATGTTAATTGGGATTAAATTTATTGGTTTAAGGTTTAGGGTCTGTAATTTAAAGGGTTTGGAATTTAAGGCTTATGGATTAGGGTTTAATTTAAATGGTACAAGGTTTCTAGGGTTAATGTTAAATGGTATAGGGTAATTTAGGGCTCAGATATTGGATATAGGCTCCAATCACTAAGGTAATTGAAGAACATTTGTGCTGCTTGTGACACCTATTTATGACTTGATTACCTTCACGTGCATTTTTGATAAAATTAGGGTCAACTATGCCATGTACATATTACATACATGTTATGCAATTAATTAAGCCATAAATTTGGTTTAGGGGCTCAATTTTTCCTAGATCACATAGGGAAGTGCACAAATTGACTAATTAGATCAATTCATGATAGAAGATCGATCTTTTGATTTTCCCCCAAATCATATCTTGCTATTGAAGGGGTTCAAATTGGCCTCAAATGCCTCCTCAATTAAAAGAATCAACTAGCTCCTCCTCTTTGGTTAATTAGGTTAAAGGGGCTATAAATAGCCCCAATTCACTTTAGATGCACAGCTAGATTAGTACTCCAAAGGCTTTAGCCATAGGTTTCAAAAGTGCTTTTATGACATCTCATGATAAAATCATTTATATCGTAAGGCATATACGGTTGTGGCATGTAGTGGGCATTAGGGCTTAGAGAGAGCTTACAATTTATGTTTTAGGGATTAGGGCATAGGGTTTAGGATAAACGACCTGTATATATTAATGTCTAATTATTAGATATGCCATGTGTTTAAACCTAATTCTTACTACAAAGGATGTTAATTGGGACTAAAGTGAAGTTAGTAAATAGGGAAAGTTTATGGTTTACAATTTAGGGTATAATGTTTGGGGTTTATGGTTTATGGCTTCTAGGTTTTAATGTATATACATGGTTTAGGGTATACATGGTCAATCGCAAAGATAATTGAAGACAATTTGAATCACTTGGATCCATTTGTGAATATAGAATGTGTTTTCAACTTGTCATCATACCATGGATGTCATCATTCAGATTGAGTAAATTAGTCAAATAGGGCAATCAGTTGTGTGATTTAGGCCAAACTGAGCCCTATGAACTTAATTCTTAATCTAAATGATGTTAATTTGGGATAAAATAATTGGTTCAAGGTTTGAAGAATTTATATTTATGGTTTAGATTTTAGAGATTGGGAACTTTAGGGATTAGGGCTTAGGGTATATAAGGTACAATCATGATGGTGATTGGGGCAAATTTGAGCTCTTTGAACATAGATTTGTGATGTGAATTTGGGATCAATTATCCCCTACATCATCACTGATTGAGCCTATAAAGTCAATTGTGGTAATGACTAATGCAATTTTAACCAAGTTTATCCTTGTGAACCTAACTCTTACTATATATAAAGGATGTTAATTGGGGATAAATTGATCCCACAAGCCTATTGAGCCTCAATGTAAGGAATTCCATCCATATGATATTAGTTGGGGATCCAAGTGCTCACCATATTAAGAAAATGAGTATTTTTTCAATTTGATATGCAATTCGGTCCAAAGGATCCATGTGCAAGGAATTACATTCATATATAATGGAAATTGGGGATTACATGGCCTTGATTGCATACCATATTGAACCAATCGAGTATTCAGTTTTAGATGATACATAATTGGGGCCAATCGAGGCTTGCCCAAGGAATTGTGTCAACATAATTTTAATTAGGTCCCTAATTGCACACCTTATTCAAATAATTGAGTGTTTGATTGAATCTAATATGAAATCAAGACCAATTGAACCCTATGTAAGGAATTACATCCATCTAATAACAATTGGGATTCTAATTGTGCACCAAATTCAATTGAAAGAATATTTATTTCAATATGATATATGATTTATTTAGTCTAAGCAAGCCTTGTGTAAGAAATTTCATCCTTCTACTATCAATAGGGGGCTCTGTTTGTCCCAAATATATAACATATTGAATCAACCAAGTACTTAGTTTAGTTGAGTATGCAATTATGGCCAACCAAGGCTCATGTAATTGATTGTTCATACATCTAATGTCAATTACAACTTCTTTGGCCCCAATTTTAAACTATATCCAGTTAATTTCAAGTATTTTGTTTTATCTTATACATAATTTGTGCCAAATGAGCCACACGAAAGTAATTTTTTCCATATTATGTTTAAATTGGGTTCCATTAGCCTTGATTGCACACCATATTGAACCAATTAAGTATTTAGGTTCAATATGAGATGCAATTGGGACCACTCAATCCCCAAGCAAGGAATTACATCCATCTAATGTCATTTTGGGATCTGATTACACCATGTTAAATCAATTGATATTTTTTTCAATACTATACATAATTGAGGACAACCAAGTCCTATGTAATTAACTGCTTCCACCTAGAATATCAATTGAGGCATTTTTCACCCCATGCAACAAATTGTGTCCATTGTGAATATTTTTCCCTAATTTCACATCATATTTAACCAATCGAGTATTTTCTTCAGTATAATCTATAACTAAGAGTAATCGGTCCCCGTGCAAGAAATTAGTTCAATATAATGTCTCGATTAGGGCTTTGATAGCACACCATATTAAATTAATTGAATATTTAGTTCAATCCAATACACAATTAGGGTTAAATGAGCCCTAAGAAAGTAATTATGTCCATATGATGTCAATTGGGTCTCTAATTTCACACCATATTATAAAAAACCAAGTATTTAGTTTAGTTTGATATGTAATTGGGGCCAACCGAGCTCCATCCAAATAAATGTGTCCATCTAATGTCAATTTGTGATCATTGGCCCATTTACACACCATATTGGGATCGAAGGAACAATAAATTGATTCATAGGTTAATACATCTCTAATTATCATTCAATGCTATCAATTCTTGATAAGAACATTGGTCCCAAAAAATAATCTTAATCAACTAATATTTGATCTTAAGACTACTAGGCCTAGTGGCTCCTATTCAGGTTTTACGGTGTTGATAATATGTAATGTGATCATGTTATTAATATGATTACATTATTAAATACCATGATTGGGTTAATAACATAGTTAATAACATGATTGCGTTATTAATACGTTCATGGCATTTGAATTTGAATTCAATTCCCACACCTTTTAGCTTGGGAATGGCTTCGATTCTCGATCCAAAGGCTTGGACTGTCAATGTACAGCCAAGTTTTGAAAGGTATGAAAATAAACAATAAATTTCAAATTTGATTGCCAAAAACACTAAGAATTTCAATGTGAAAATTCAAAAACTCAATACCGTCGTAACAAGCACGCTCTCCTCTTTCCAAAAATATGATTTTTATAATTTTTAGACTAATTTAAGGTTTCAAACTATATTTATTTCTAACTATGCCTTTTTTCAGCCATTACATGCTGTAAACATACATGTATATACATGTTCATGTATTTTGTCTTTCATTGATCCAAGTGAAAAACAAATTATATGGTGACCAAGTAGGCCTAATTCTACACACACTCAAAAAAAAATTTATTTTCATTTTTTTAAAGGTAGTTAGGCATGTCGCACGGATGGCTATCCATTTCTTCATCAGTTTTTAGGATCTATTTACTTACAAAATTCATTAAAAAAAAAGTATTCATTCAAAAAATACAAAAAAATATAGGTGACATGCTAGAAGATTTTATCTAAATTTCCACAAAGGGTTTTAAATAATATTAAAAGCTTCTAAAAAAATGGTGCGCATCACGACCATCTATCTACTATGTTTTCTAAAAAAATAGGAGTTCCTCTTTAAATTTTAGATTTTTGACCTAGTTATACTTAACCATTTTTGTAAAAAAATGGTGTTTTGAAAACTAGACTTGAAATGCTACATTTCATGTTCTTATACCATCTTCAAATTTTGAGTGTATATATCTCAAAATATCTACAAAAGTTTACATTTTTGAAATTTCAGAAAAATCATGTCCACGGGTAGGCCACTTTTTGTCCCCCAACTTTGTGCACTTACCCCATGCAAAAAATCCTTTCACCCCTTTTATGAGAATTTTATGCATCTGATGGGAACTGACCAACTGTGGAGATTTTGTATGTAGTACATTAAGTTCAAATGTCTTACCCTCTGAGTGAAAATACATGAACAACTCCTGGAAATTAATCTCTATCATGCCCAAGGTTGTGAGCCATTCAACTTTAAGACAATATTTCTCAACCCATTGGAATAAAAAACATCAGGGAATCAATTTTGTAGTTTCCCATCACAAGTTTTATACTTTGGAATTATCCTAAACATTTGATTATGCCACCATCTGCAATCATGCACTAAAATTATGGAGTAGGGTATATAAAACAATTTAGACATGTTACCAACTTATTATTGATGAGATTATGTGTATTCTCTAAGTCAATCAACATTATCACTTTCTATTTCTTGAAGAAACCCAAAACCTTAAGATTTTGTGCAGTGTTAATGCCAAAAAATTCATGGCATGAGATAGTTGGTTGGGACACTTTATATTCTGACTCTAACACCTCTTCTTCTTCTTCTTCTTTACCTAATGCTTCATCATCCTCATTTTTCCCTTTAATGTAGAATGATTTCTTCTCAGCATGTTTATGTCCTTTGCTCCATTTGTTGTCATGATTGAAACATAAACCTTTTAGTCATTTCTCTTCAATTTGTTGAGGTGTCAACATGCTAGGTTGAGGGAATGATGGTGATGAGTTGATTTGATCTTTGATGTTGGTGGATGACTACCTCTTGCTAGGTAAAAAATATTCCTTTGACCTATGAACCATGATAATAGAATTAGATATAATAAGTAGATTAAGCATGTACCTTATGTTCAATGCAGTCCTTGAGACCTCCAAGAAACAAATCATTCATAGTCTCATCAGTAGTGTTCTCCACACGCAAAGATGGGTTCTAGAACTGATGAATATAATCCTTAACCACCAATGTTTGTTATACCTTTACCAATTAGCCAAAGTAGTTCTAATTCACACTATTACTATAGTGCATTTGCAACTCCTCAGTAAAAATACACCAGGTGATAGTGAGATCCTTCTTTGTTTGAGTACACAACCATCAATACCGGATGAATTATTCAAGTCCCAGATATAAAGAGGCCATGGTAGCCTTTTTCCCAAATGAGATTTGAAGTAGATCAAAACATTCTCCATTTGGTTGATCCATGTGATTAGATTCTTCCCATTAAACTTTCACATTTCTACTTTTGGAATCATGTTCCATGAATATAATGTATTTGGTGTTGGATTGGGTTGGGTAGAAGATCCACCATGGTTGGGTTGAGTATTAGTTATTTGTGGTTAATTTGGCGAGTGTAGACAAACATTATTTTTCTTACTAAATGTTTACATGAGATCATCCAATCATTGAATGATCTAGTTCACATCTTGATTGATCTTGTTCACATCTCCTTCAATATCTGACTATAGGTTTGACATGTTGTAATCGATCTGGCTCACCTTGTCACCAATTGAATAAAACCTTAGAATAGAAGATCCTTCAATTCTTGTGTTTGACTCCATCTCCCATTTGGAAGAATTTTTATCCGAAGTTTCATAATTCTTGCCTCAACCCCTAGTTTGTGGTTTTGGCATAATAAGGCTTGACAATGCTAACCCTAATTTTCACCTTTAACCCAACCTTGACCAAGATTTTTTGCAATGATGTCAATTTCCAATAAGAACATACTAATAACATACCCCCACTAGGATTTTTCAAGCTTTCTAAAAATGTAAATAAATTTGAAAAGAAAATCTCAAAATGTAGCCTGTAAAGCGAATTTATGAAAAATCTTAAAGTAGTGATAACTCACATAAAAATGCTCCTCATACCTTAATTATTTTACTAAGATGTCCTTGAATGATCCTCAAACTCTAGTAAAAAAAAATTTAGTGAAATTTGCTATGGATTGCAAGATATAAAAGATTCTCTAAAAATAGGGTTTCACCCACTCTATGGCACAAAGTGAAGCTTTGATACCACTTGTAATGAAATTTCTTCACAATTAAAGTAGAATAACAATAATAAATCACAATATGACTGAAATAGAGCATATATATGAATAAATGACGCGTCACTTTGAGGTAGCAGTCTTCATAGCCTTACAAAAAAATTATAATTTATAATATGATGATCAAGTACTAACCACTACCTCCTATTTATACTATACTTAGGCTATGGTTACTCCATAGGCCAATCTAACTAACCAAATGAGAACATAAAGAAATTTGATATGATAAAGAAAGGGTTATGAAAACTACAAGTTGGCTACACATATCCCAATACACACTACAAGCTAAGGGTGTAGCAATTCTCCAAAGCCTTCAAAACAAAGAAGGAAAAGAAGGAATGTGTTCTTCACCCCAGAACCACCTAGGGGGATTTTGCAATGCTTGCTAGTACTCCTTGACTGACCATTGCCACTGTCATGCTCTTCACATCGGTCGTAAACAATTTCAAATAAAACACGTGCTATGTCAAACATTGCACATTACTAATAATCCAATTACTTTTTCCATCATCTAGATCTATCCATTGTGCATAAATCTGCAAATAATGAAACACAACATAAATGCCCAAACAAATTGATATAAGAATTCCTCCATCAATTATGGGAAGAAGAAATGTTCCTACAACTATGGTTGGCACCTCTATTAGGTCAATTAGTAAACCATATCAATCCCAACCTCCACTTTGATTAAAACTGGGATTCCACTTCGAGTAAATAATATGTTGTTCAATTTTTTTGATTTTATTTGTTGCTCTAATGTTGTAAATGTTCAAACATTCTCTATATATGTGTGTTATTCCATGCAACACTTTTATGTTTAATCTTATTTATCAATGAAATGAAATAATTTTAATTATGTTCACAAGATAAGTGGTTTATGGGACGTGATGTATCTTTTATGAATTTGGTTTGTTTTTTTGTTAATTTGAGTTAACATCTCCACCAACTCTTTTATTATTTTTTCCTCAAATATTTTTATTATAACACTAATTAATAAATACATATTTAAATCGTATATCCATGATAATGAGGACATTTAAAAATAAAATGAATCTTTTAAATGAAGTTTGAAATTTAAAATGACACTTATAAAAGAATTAAGTTTAAAAAGAAATTGCGTTTGAACTTAACGGAGTGCAAATGGAACTCTAGAGCATCGGTTCCTTCTGATTGAACAAGTTGTCACCCTGCAGTTTCCAAGCTGACAACCTTAGTCAAAAAGCAAAGAGATAACTAGATATTTATATAGCAAAGAATGACCGTGGATTGGGCGAAAATCGTGCATTGCAGCGATCTTACCCGTCCATGTTGTCAAGTACAGAGTTCCCCACTCTATATTGACAAGTACAGATAATGTTCCTCACTCTATAGATGGCGTAAGGGAATCCTTTCTTTAAACCGTAAGGATTTTATCATTCCCAGCATGGCAGAGAAGGGTAACAAGGGTGTAAAGCTAGTGTGTGTAACAGGAGCTGGAGGATACATCGGATCATGGCTAGTAAAGAATCTTCTACAAAGAGGTTACACTGTAAACGCCACCCTCAGAGATTTGATTGAATTACGGTATTCGCTCAAAACTGCAGGAGACGAGACAAAATCTCGGCCTTTGTTGGATCTGCCAGGGGCACAAGACAGGCTTAAGCTCTTCCCAGCAGACCTCTTGGAAGACGGCAGCTTCGATTCTGCAGTGGAGGGCTGTGAAGGAGTTTTTCATGTAGCCACTCCTACCACGATTAAAACTGAAGAGTCACTGGTAATTTATAAATGAAACAAATATTCTAGTGTTGATTGGATTTATTTGTTAGTATAGAGATATTAACTTATGGTGGGGTGCAGGAAGATTTCGTTGTGCCTGCTGTAAATGGGGTACTTAATATTCTGGAGGCTTCTACGAGAGCTAAATCTGTTAGGCGAGTGGTTTTCACATCATCTATCTCAGCAGCTTCTCCACTGAATGAAAAGGGTGAATTAGCCCATTCATGCCTTGATGAATCATGTTGGAGCCCTCTAAATTTCTTTAAATCTCCAACATCTCCACTGGCCTCGTATTTGATTTCCAAGACGTTAGCAGAACAAGAGGCCCTTAAATACGGTGCTGATAACAATCTTGAGGTGGTAACCATCCTACCAACCGTGGTCGTTGGGCCTTGGTTTACTGCTACGCCTCCTGTTTCCTCCGCCCAAACAATATTATCCCTTATTGGAGGTATACTTTATATTTATATTAGTGTGCTACACTACATTCAAGCTTCTATATGCTTTATTATGCGTTGTGATTTGGCAGAAAATGATGAGTTCTACGAAATCCTAAAGCTCATAGAATTCTCTCTGGGCTCCATAGCAATAGTTCATATTGATGACATATGCAATGCCCACATATTTTTGATGGAGCATCCCAATGCACAAGGTCGCCATGTTTGTAACACTGATACAAAGAGTCTCAAGTGGCTCAAAGATTTTTTTTCTAAAAAGTTGAAGGCTTCACGCAAGTAAGCAAACAATTTTCAATTTATTCTTTAATGTCATGCATATATTTAATTGTAACAATTTTATTTTCTCGAATTGTACCTCAGGTTGGATGAGGAGGATGGGGTTGATAGATATGTGTCAGTTTCTTCCAAGAAATTGTTGGATATGGGCTTCTCTTACAAGTACAGTTTAGAACAGGCTTTTGATGAGAGCATAGATTGTGCCATGAAGAATGGAATTTTGAAATTGTAATATAAAATTTAGATTATTTAATAGGTTGGACTTGTAAGGATTAAATTAAATGATCGACTTCAAGTCTTACAGTATGGCATGTATCACATCTTCTAGTGAGTACTATATCCACTATTGTGTACTTATTGCAATATTTTTGAGTAAACTTATTTTGTTCATTTGTTTTCCTTATCTCAAAAAGCTCAAAAAAGAGAAGAGGTTGAGTTAAAATTTTACAATCCTCTCGAGTGGCATGAGATTGTTCAACACAAATTGAAGAGTTCATTTTAGTTATAAACTTATTCATAAACCATTGAAGGCTTTTACTATAATTTTATATATCATTTACTTTGTTATATTGTATTCTTATGAATGGTGTGTCGAAAGTACTCACATGTCCCAATCTAGTGAACTGACAACCATTTTTCCTACCCCAATCATATGGGAAATAAACATGCACAATTAGGGTAGATCACACTGCCTTTAAGAAATTTACTAGTCAGTGAAGGGAAATGCCTTAAAACTTTCCCACTAAGTTTGAACTATGAGGATCAAACACTATCCACCACGTGACTACTTGCTAAAATAGCATTTCAACACCTTAAACAAGGGTTGAAATGAAATCCACACATGAAAGATATGACCAAAATAGTGTATACTTCTTGATAACCTGTGCACAAAAAATTTAATTAATTTTTATTAAAAAAATAAAATTTTAACAAGATTTGGATCACAAACTATGAACAATGTTTGTGATCATTTTCAAAAATTCTAATAATTTTAAATGGAATGGTGGAAATTTAACTTGTTGCACTTGGTAGGCTTGTCTTGTTGATTTTTGTAGCTCGAAAGGTGGAATGTGGAATTGTTTTTAAAGCAACTCAAGATTAGATATGCTTTAAAATAATTCGAGTTGGATTTTTAGCAACAGTAGTTTCTAGAATGTTTCTGAGTTTGTAAGGATGAGATAAATCCTCGTGTGATTTTATGTGTAAAAATAAAAAAGCCAAAGAAAGCATGGAAAGCTTCTTTTTCTTGCATGCTAAGGAAAGCTTATTTTTCTTGCATGCTAAGGAAAGCTTCTTTTTCTTGCACGCTAAGTAAAGCAGCTAGGCTCTCTATAAAAGTAAGATTGATGTAGCAAACTTATACATTGTATTTTTTTGAAAGAAAAGTTTGCTGTTAGGCTGAATAGAAGATCCAACATTTGCAAGTTTTCCCTGCATTGGAGTTTCCTGGGTATATCTATGTTATTGTCTTTTTGTATTGGCTTATTGTTATTTTTGCTTCCGCTGTTATTAGTTGTTAATTAACCAAGTTGTATTAATCGTTATAAATCAGATTTATGTCTATGAATTTATTGTGGAATTAACCTATTGCTGGGTTATAGAAATTAACATGGTATCAGAGCTATAAACCCTGAATACGAAGCCAAGATTTGTAATGCATATTTCAAGAAAAAAATTAGTTTTTTCATCTTCAATTCTTTTTGTGGCTATGGCAACTAGCGTTCGATAAGAGGACAGGCTCAAGAGTGTGTCTAACTTCTTGCAGTGGAAGGTTCAGATTACATTTGTTCTCAAGGAGAATAGGTTGTGGATCTATGCTAGCATAGAAGTGACTCCACCAACAAATGATCCTGTTGCCTTAGATTCACATGAAGTTAAAGAGGCCAAGGCTCAGAGGATCATCCTGGATGGAGTAAGAGATCATTTAATTCCTCATTTATCTGGGAAAGACACCGCCAAGGAGATGTGGGATTCGCTCACAAAACTTTATCAGAGCGACTATCAGAGTTGTAAAATGATGTTCAAGGACAAATTGCATAATACCAAGATGTCCAAAGGTGAGAGTGTGACCTCTTACTTGTCCAAGCTGACACAGGTCAGGGATGAGCTTCCTACTATTGGGGAGATGATTACAGAAGATGAGTTGGTGTGTATAGCCTTGAATGGTTTTTCAAAGAACTGGGAAGTGTTTGTCAAGTGTGTTGTTGGCAGAGATCGGCTACTTGATTGGGCAAGACTTTGGGATAATTTTGTTCAGGAGGAGATCCATGAAGGTGCTCATCGTGGAGATTAGACAAAGAAGGGTCAAGATGAAGAAAATCTTGCTCTTGCAAGCAAGGGTAAGAAGAAGTCCAATAAAGAGCAATCGAAAGGTTCTTCTTCCAAGAGTGGGAAGAAGAAAGATCTGATCAAGATTAAATGTTTTTGCTACCATCAGATGGGTCACTATGCTAGTCGATGTCTGAATAAGAAAAATAAGGACAAGCAAAAGAAGCAATTTGCTACTATAGCAGAGGTGGATGAGTTTACATCAAAATTTGAGAATGAGTTTTCAATCATTGCATGTCTCTCAAGATCAATTGCCAACAGAGTATGGTATATTGACAGTGGGGCTTCTTGCCACATGATGGGAGTCAAAGAATGTTTCACCAAGTTGGAGGAGAAGAAGCTAGATTTCTATATTGAGCTTAGAGACAATGCCAAGTACCATGCAACTGGTATTGGCACCATCAAGTTTTAGAGGGAGTCTGGCAAACCTTTGTTGGTAGAGGATGTGTTGTATGTCCCTGGCATGACAAAGAATTTAATCTCAATTTCTACCTTGGAAGACAAGGGTTACATCGTGATCTTTGAGAAGGGGATAGTGAAGCTCAATTACATTCCTACAGATGAACAAATTGCAGATATCCTGACGAAGGCCTTGATGAAGAGAAAGCTTGAATTCTTTAGGAATAAGTTGGGTGTGGTGCAGAACACCTTCCTCACTAAGAGGGAGTGTTGATTTTTGTAGCTCGAAAGGTGGAATGTGGAATTGTTTTTAAAGCAACTCAAGATTAGATATGCTTTAAAATAATTCGAGTTAGATTTTTATCAACAGTGGCTTCTAGAATGTTTCTGAGTTTGTAAGGATGAGATAAATCCTAGTATGATTTTATGTGTAAAAATAGAAAAGCCAAAGAAAGCAAGGAAAACTTCTTTTTCTTGCATGCTAAGGAAAGCTTCTTTTTCTTGCATGTTAAGGAAAGCTTCTTTTTCTTGCATGCTAACTAAAGTAGCTAGGCTCTCTATAAAATTAAGATTGTTGTAGAAAACTTATACATTGTATTTTTTTGAAAGAAAAGTTTGTTGTTAGGCTGAATAGAAGATCCAACATTTGCAGTTTTTTCCCTGCATTGGGGTTTCCTGGGTATATCTGTGTTATTGTCTTTTTGTATTGGCTTATTGTTATTTTTTATTCCACTATTATTAGTTGTTAATTAATTCAGTTGTATTAATTGTTATAAATCAAATTTATGTCTGTGAATTTATTGTGGAATTAATCTATTGCTAGGTTATAGAAATTAACATGTTTTACTGGTAAAGAAAATGTGATATCTCTGACTAATTAAATGTCGACTTATATAACAAATTTTACTTTGACTCAACAGACTTTTTTGATTTGTTGCACTTCTTGAGTTTGGTACACCAATAAACATTCAACAGTGAGGCTAACATAGCAGTCAGGAACCAATCAAACTATGGCCCAGTGTTATGAGAGGACCATCAAACTCAATTACAATTGTTGATGCCCTACACACGGGCTTCTACTCTCTGCAAGTGCTTATTGTTTTTTCTCCTCCCCATGATATCATTTAATAATTACTAGTTATGCTGATAGGCATTATACAGTGGGGTGAACATTGCTTTTAGGAACAGATTAACAACAAGCAATCGCCCCATGCAATGGTGATTACAATTGTTGATGCTCTACACAATGGCTTCTACTCTCTGCAGGTTCCTCATTGTTTTCTCTCCTTCCATGATACCATTTAATCATTATTAGTTTCTTTGATAGGCGTTATACAACCATCAACTGAACAATTGTTTCCTTTACATTGGTATAGCCTTTTCCATATCATGTATTCGCAGATACAAGCATCATCATACAGGCGGTCCAAAAGATAGAGCTTTACACGATAGTTGGGTGTTTTAATGGGCTATAACCACTTTTGGGCTTGCAATTTTGAGATATTGATTTTACCTGTTATTTCTTAAATGATCCCTTTTCTCTTATTATTCTCAATTAAAAACTGTTATTTCTTGAATGGAAGGTTCTAGTTTTTATTGTTGCTTGTGTCTAAAACATCGAGCTTGATTCACTGTGGTAACAGGTTATTAATGTTTTAGGAGTTCTATTAGTAGAAGAGAGTGGCCATTGCAATTATGAAACCCTCTTCTAGTGAATCCCTCTACATCCTTTTTCAAAATCTATATTGCCAATGCCCAATCAGGTAGGAAAAACCCTCTTGCAAGGCTAGGGTGAGACTCTTAGGATTTTACCTTTCACAATGTTAGAAACTGGAGATAATTTCTCCAAGTAGTTGTTTGCCTCCCTCATGCACATCATGCACGCAGTCTCAGTCTTCTCCCTTGCATGCATAACAGCAGTTCATTTTTGTGTTTATCCTTTAGTTTTAGCTTAGTCCACACTAGTTAAACTTTAGTTTATTTTTTAGTTAGATTTGTTGTCAAATTCTATTTAATGTAATGGATGTTTGTAGTTTCAAAAGAAGAATAATAAGAAAAAAAAGAAACTTATTGATTACCGTAGCAATCTAGGCATTTGTTATTTCTGTTATTTTCTTTATTTTCTACAAATTCAAGCTCTGTTCTTTACACCAAATTGGTATCAGAGCCACAAGATCGTGGCAAGAGCACAGCTTAGGAGCTATTTGAGAAAGAAGAAAAGCGTAGAGAGCAGGTTTGTTGGAATGCGCCTATGTTATTTTCTTTATTGAATTCTTTATTTTTTGCTCTATTATTGGCAGTAGTCTAATATTTCTTTCACCAAAAAAAATAAAGAGTATGGCAATTAACAAAAAAGGACAACGAAATACATAGATCGACACAGAGGTAAAAAACAACAAAATAGAAATAAAGAAAGGACAGTGAAGAAGAGAGTGAAGGAGGGCAGCGATTTGCGAAGCAGCAGAATTCCTAGAAGCGTAAAAAGACACCTGATAGAAGTCTACAATGAGCGTTATAGTAGTTTGAAATAGCGGACCAAAAGGAAAAGAAGAAATAGTATGCCTCTCCTCCACAGTTTGAATCTCTGACAGTGCAAGCTTGAGACATGGCAACAAATAATAGTATTTCTCAGCTCCAGATTCCTATTTTCAATGGTAAGAATTATGATTTTTGGGAAATTAAAATGAGAACATTGTTTTGCTCACAAGATGTTTGGGATTTGGTAGAAAATGGATTTGTAGAACCACAGGATGAGGTTGCCCATCAGGCATTAACTGGAGCACAAAAGGAAGCACTGAAAGAGAACAAGAAAAAAAATGAAAAAGCTCTATTCCTAATCCAACAGACAATGGATGAATCTATTTTTTCTAGAGTTACAGCAGTAACGAGATCCAAGTCAGCATGGAAAATCTTGGAGACTACCTATAAAGGTAATACAAAGGTGAAAATAGCTAAATTATAATCTCTTAGGAGAAATTTTGAAAATTTGCAAATGAATGATTCAGAGTCTATAGACCAATTTATGGGTCAAGTATTGAATATAGTGAATCAAATTAGATCTAATGGAGAAACAATAACAGATCAGAAGATCATAGAAAAAATACTCAGGAGTTTACCTAGCAAATTTGATGCAATAGTTGTAGCTATTGAGGAAACTGTTGAAGGCATAAAATTGCGCTAGATCCTAGCCAATCAACAATGGGAAGTTTCAAGCTGTGGGACGATGTGGCTTGAAACAACCTCTAGGTTTTAAAGAAGATGGTCTCTTCTATTTATAGGTGTTGGGAAAAGGGATAGGAGATTAACAGAAATGCAAAATGTAGGAATTAAAACCTATCTATGGTGATGTGCCTGAGCATAATCCTAATCCTAACCTAAGCACAGAGTGACTATTATAGGATTCTATTACATTTAAGAGTAGACAAGTGCATGATCAATGTAAAAGATTGGAATAATAGAAATACAAGGCTCACAATAGGGGAGTCTTTTGCTGAGATATAGGAATTGTTAACAAAGGCATAGTGTTATATCTTCTCAGTAGAATCCTTCAATCACATAAAAGGTACAGAAATCATGCACATTTATGTAGAACTTCAGACTCCAAAAAATGAGACAAAAGCAAATAACATTTCCAATCACAACACTAGAAAATCTACAGTATAGACTACTTTGCAAATGACAGAGACAACACCAACCAAGGCATGCAGCTCAAATTTCCTTAATTCATTTAGCCACATAAAGGGCACAGAAACATGTATGATTATATCAACCTTACAAATCAAGAAAATTGAGACAAGAGCAAATGATATTACTGGTCACAAACTTTAGAAAGTCTAAAACTATGAGAATTCCCCCCCCCACCATTTTTAGATTTTACAATCCTGCTTATATAGCCTTAGGTGTCTCCTTTGATCACTTTCTTTCCCGTGTAATCTTCTTTGTCCTTCACCTCTTTGGCTGCTCAACTGTCTACTTTGCCTCCACTATTAGGGGACAAATAGACGGTGCCTTCAATGCTTGCAAGCCCCAAAAATCTATCTAATGCACTGTTTCATCTACTCGAATTAACTCTCACCAAATTTCCCTCTAATTTCACTGTAACATGTAGACGGGCACTCTATTCTGTTAAGATGGAAGAGGATACTTAGCCAATTTATGAAAAACTCTCCTTTTGATCGAGAAGGCACCAGAGGATGACACCTGGCCACTTTTGCTTTCTTTAAAATATCCTCTGGGACCCGCCATAATCTTCATTCGATAATTAGGCTCGAAGGTGATCGCTCAAAAGTTGATACGTGGTGACCTCTGCTGCTCCTGGGAAGATACGTGGCATCTTTCACTTTTCTTGCTGGGGGTATGTGGTGCCTTCCACTTTTTGGGGATGGAGTATAGAGGGACCCGAAAGGTGACACTTAGCAGCCTCTGCTACACTTTGATACTTAGCAAAATGAACGACACCTTTATGCATTGAATGGAAAGCATGGACCCAGGTATTGAAACAAAGGCTCTTGGAAGTTGACACATGGTGGCTTCGGTTGCTTCTTCAAAAGGTAGTTCAAGGCCTCCACAACTGCCACCTGGTATTTTCTACTCTCTCTGTCACTCAGCTCATCGAAAGTCTTTGTCAAAATAGAAAACATGGGTGCCTCTTATGATATGCAGATGTTGACACGTGGTGTATTTTGTTTAACTACTACTAGGTACGTGGCATGATCCATGGTTCTTTGAAAAGTTACAAAGAGGTCCTCAGAAGTCGCAGGTTGTCCATTTTCGTCTCCCGGAGGCTGACACATGGTCACTTCTGCTTGAATCTAATACTTAGGCCAAAATTAAAATGAAAAGAAACAAAAGGTAAAAAGGGACCGCGCTCTAAGGATGATACTTGGTAGCTTTCGCTGCACTTCAACACTTAGGCAAAATGAACCCATCTTCTGCTCCAAAACTTTGTGACTTCACTCGAAGTGCCAAAATTTTAGTGCTCGACTGAAAATAATTGAATACAGTGTAGAGTAGGAAATTACTCTACAGTTATTCGTGACCATCAAGGCTTTTGAGCCCACTCAAAAAGAACCCGACTCCAGCTAGATCAAAATTTCAAAATTTATAGCTTCAAAAGAGCTATCTGGAAGATAGACCACTCGTGGTCAGATAATCCTTGCTTGCTCTACAAATCATCAAAAGCCAGGTCCAAGCTAATGAGGTCCTTATGGGAGAAGGTTTGCAAGACCTGGGCAGTGGCTTTTAACTTAGATTCTAGCCAAAAAATAAGAACTAGAATAGTCTCGACCTCTAGTGATGAGGAATCATCTTGCAAGCTCTGAAAAACTATCTGGTCCCTTTGTTTAGCCAGTAGTAATAGTTTGAGTTGATCGGCCATCAGGACCATCCTTGCATTTGGAAATGGGAAAGGCAAGCCTAGTTGCACCAAATCTTCAATGTGTTGCCTCATCTCACCAATGCCTTCCTTCACGACATCGAGGTACCTTCTATAACTGTTGGCTATGACATTTTGATAGAGCTCTTTACTGATCCATTTTGTGGTAGCCATTCTGTCGAGAATCCCTGTGGCTGCAAATGTTACATCCCTTGAGCCGTGGAGCTTCTCCAGTAAAAAATGAGAGTCTGCGACTCTTCTAGAGATCGTGGCTTGAGTGCTCTGTACCAGATTCTTGACCCTCTTACACAGCTACTGTGCTTTGAGGATGAAGGTGAAAATTGTCCTGAGCTGGAGAATCTCTAAAGAGATTCTCTCCCATGTTGACTTGTAAAGTCCCTTTACCAGCTACACCACTCTGATATCTCTCAACCTATTGGTCAGCTCAATTCCTAGTTACGCGGTCCGCTACTGCTCTGCTTGGAGTTGGGTTTGAAAAATCACAGCCTTATTTTGTTCTTCCAGCAACTTTTGTTGTGATTGGGTAACATCCAGTTGGAGTCCTTCGACTCTTCCCTGTAGTGTTGCATTTTTCCATCTTAGAGCTAAAGCTACATCTTTCACGAGTACAAGCTCTGTCTTCAATGAATCATTTTGAGCCTGAATTGCTTGTTGAGTCTAGAGGAAAATAGTATCTTGCAGCTATTTCTATAGACTAGCTATTTCATTGTCCTTCTAGTTTATTTGTTCAGCCAAACTACTACAGTTTGCCTTTTTTGTGGCCAGGTCAACGTCCATCTTTTGTAGTCTCCTTGATATCATCAAATAATCTTTTGTGACCACAGAAGTAGATTCAGTCATGAGCTCGACTCTGTCTTGAGGCCTGAACAGGGACATGTCGATGGCCACTACATTCATGGTGTAGTCTTCTAGCTGCATTTGTTCACTCAGCTTGACAACGTTGGGCAATAAATGGGTCACCGCCAGCTGTTGTTGGATGGGATCAAATTGTGACCTCAAATGTGGAACCACCGGTGCTTTATTCTCTTTACTCATCTTCTTCTCCAATCGGGCTTCTCTTGCCTTCCTTGCGGCATCAGCCTACGTCTAGAAGGTGGAAGGGGATGCAATATGTCTCCCTTTGAAGGGAAATCCTTGCGGCAGGCCGTATTGGAGAGCCATTGGTTGTGTAGGGGTGAGTTGTAGGGGCATGTTTCTGGGAATGAAAGGGGAAAAATAGGGTAATGTTAAGGCTTGAGGCATCAAAGATGAGGTGAATTGCAAAATGAGAATGGCAGCAGTGGCAGGAGGTGTCATTTGGCTGGGTGGAGGCATGGATTGAGAGGGAGGAGGGGGAGTAATTCCTACCTGAGGAAAAGTTGCAGTGCTCTACACTGGGCACTGTGAAGGCTCTTCTTCCTCTTTTGGGTCCAATTGGAACTACACCTTTCTCCTCTTCTTGGGTGTTTATGATATTCTCACCCTCTCTAAATCTCTTATATAATAATTTGGTATGAACCTTTTGCAAGATAAAAACACGCTTGATGTAACAAATGTCACTAGGCATCACAATCACAATGAGAAAGATATTTTCGCAGAAATGCTTGAGAGTTCGTAAACTTTAAAATTTTCTAAAGGATATTTATGGGCCTATCAAGTCTCAAATAGCATTAAATTATGGCGACCATTAGCAAATCCTACTCAATCTTCAGGAAACAGCAAGGCGGACATATTATGCGGTGCAAGGTACCTTGGAGATTTTGAAAGATTTGGAGAAGCATTTATTGTAGCAAAAATAAAGAATTAAAGAATTTCTTAAGACGCTGACTTTGCATCTAAAACACTTATTTTTTAAAAAAGCGGGAAAACAAAAAGCAAAAAACAAAAATAAAGCGATGCAGGAATGGAAACTACCTAACTATATTTATGACAAATCCTTACTTCCGTTCAGGATCAACAATGAACTTTCCAATGTCTTCTTTATGATAAGCCAACTTGTGTTGCCATACCAGTGATTGCAATGGGTATACCTTTGATGGGATGTCCTTTGCGTCGGCCACATGAATTTGCCTGCACTCGAATGAGTCTAAGCAAAACGTGTATTCGACACCTATGAACTCTTCTTGTCCTTGAATGCCCATCAAATACTGGTTCTTCATGTTGTCGGGTGTCATCAAGAAATCATTGGCTATTGGTTCTTCACTCTGTGCCTTTTGATATCCATTATCTTTCAGCTCATCTTCTTTAGATTCCAACTTTATTTCATCAGTATGCTCTTTGATGATTTCATCCTCTTGAAAGGATGAATCTGAAAGCTAGCATTCCTTCTGCATATTCAGTTGAGTCTTGATGCTATCTTCTCCATACTTGGCCAATCCATAGCCTTATTGCAGGATGGTGTCATTTGTATCAATGACTTGGTCAAGGGAGTATCCATGTTCCTCTGTATCTTCTTGCAAAGTAAGGGAAAAATTAGAAATGATCTCCTCCTCATCTGAAGTGAAGGAAAAAGCTTGCGGCTTATCCTCTTGCTCATCAAAAGGGGAATCTATGGTGATTTCTTCCTCATCTGTACTTATGGAATCCTCTTGACTAGCCATGAATTGAGCATATTCTTCTTCATACTCAATTGCCTCCTTCAGAATATATTCTTCTTCAAAAGGGGATGAAGAAGAAGGTTGTGATGGAAAACAAGAAGCTTCTTGAGTAGGGGCGGAAGGGACTTGAGGGGAAAGTGAGAGTTTGGGATCCTCTTCCCTTACTGCTATTATAGGTTCTGCATTATTGGGGAAGTGATCTTGACGGGTTTGACCCTGCTCATGAATAGGGGTGGCGTATGTCTGATATGGGATTTGTGGTGGTGGATATGAAGTTTGGTAGACTTGGTAAGGCTGGTTTTCATGAACACTTAGCCTCTCTTTTAAAAACACAATCAATCCACACACTTCTAACATCTCATATGTAAGTTCTTTTCAATTTTCCTTTCAATGGGATCCCACTCACTTTTAATCAGATCTATTGCTTCCCTTACTTGATAGATGACATGACAAGGAATCTCTTGGCCATATCCCCTTCTATTGTCAAGCTCTAACACATATTTTTTAAATCCCAGCAATGCTTTCTTGAAGGTAAAAATGAGATTAGGCTGGGCATAAAACTAGTATAGCTCGTGGCCATGTGCATCCTCATTACTTGACATAATTCTAGGAGAAGTTTGTTCTTGGTTAAATATATAAGGAGAATAAGACTCATAGCCATGAGTTACAGAGTTATACATACCAAAGGGATTTCTTGATGATACTACTTGATTGGTTGATGACTCAGAGTCATTGGTGTTGATGAAAACCTCCAAAGGCTAATTGGCTAAAGAATACACCAAAAAAAAATTCAACTCTTTGAAAGAGTTGTCCCATCGGGCGTGCCAGAAACTGTTGAAGGCGTAAAATTGCACTAGATCCTATCCAATCAACAATGGGAAGTTTCAAGCTGTGGGACGATGCGGCTTGAAACAACCTCTAGGTTTTAAAGAAACTGGTCTCTTTTGTTTATAGGAGATGGGAAAAGGGATAGAAGATTAACAGAAACACAAAATGTAAGAATTAAAACCTATCTATGGTGATGCACCTAAGCATAATCCTAATCCTAACCTGAGCACAAAGTAACTATTATAGGATTCTATTACATTTAAGAGTAGATAAGTGCATGATCAATGTAAAAGATTGGAATAACAGAAATAGAAAGCTCACAACAAGGGAGTCTTTTGCTGAGATATAAGAATTGTTAACAAAGGCATAGTGTTATATCTTCTCAGTAGAATCTTTCAATCACATAAGAGGCACAGAAATCACGCACAGTTATGTAGAACTTTAGACTCTAAAAAATGAGACAAAAGCAAATAACATTTCCAATCACAACACTAGAAAATCTACAGTATAGACTACTTTGTAAATGACACAGACAACACCAACCAAGGCATGGAGCTCAAATTTCCTTAATTCATTCAGCCACATAAAGGGCATAGAAACATGCACGATTATATCAACCTTATAACTCAAGAAATTTGAGACAAGAGTAAATGATATTACTGGTCACAAACTTCAAAAAGTCTAAAACTATGAGAATTCCCTCCCATTTTTAGATTTTACAATCTTGCTTATATAGCCTTGGGTGTCTCGTTTGATCACTTTCTTTCTTGCGCAATCTTCTCCATCCTTCGCCTCTTTGGCTGCTCAACTGTCTACTCTGCCTCCATTGTTAGGGGACAAACAGACGGTGCCTTCAATGCTCGCAAGCCCCAAAAATCTTTTTGGTGCACTATTTCATCTACTCGAATTAACTCTCGCCAAATTTCCTCTAGTTTCACTATAATAGGTAGACAGGCACTCTGTTTTGTTAGGATGGAAGAGGATACTTAGCCAATTTATAAAAAACTCTTCTTTTGATCGAGAAGGCACCGGAGAATGACACCTAACTGCTTCTGATTTCTTTAAAATATCATCCGAGATCTGCCACAATCTTCATTCGGTGATTAGACTCGAAGGTGATCTCTCGAAATTTGATACGTGGCGACCTCCGCTACTCCTGGGAAGCTATGTGGCATCTTCCACTTTTCCTGTTGGGGGTATGTGGTGTCTTCCACTTTTTGGGGATGGAATAGAGAGGGACCCAGAAGGTGACACTTGGCAGCATCTGCTACACTTTGATACTTAGCAAAATGAACGACGCCTTTATGTGTTGAATGGAAAGCATGGACCCAGGTATTGAAACAAAGGCTCTTGGTAGTCGACACATGGTGGCTTCTGCTACTTCTTCAAAAAGTAATTCAGGGCCTCCGCAACTACCACTTGGCACTTTTTGCTCTCTCTATCACTCAGCTCATTGGAAGTCTTTGCCAAAATAGAAAACACGGATGCCTCTTATGATATGCGAATGCTGACACGTGGTGCGTTCCGTTTAATTTCTACTAGGTACGTGGCACGATCCGTGGTTCTCTAAAAAGTTACAAAGAGGTCCTCAGAAGTCACCAGTTGTCCATCTTTGTCTCCCAGAGGCCGACACGTGGTCACTTCTGCTTGAATCCAATACTTAGGCCAAAATTGAAATGAAAAGAAACAAAAGGTAAAAAGGGACTGCACTCTGAGGATGACACTTGGTAGCTTCCGTTATGCTTCGACACTTAGGTAAAACGAACCCGTCCTCTACTCCAAAACTCTGCAGCTTCACCTGAAGTGCCAAAATTGTAGTGCTCGACTGAAAATAATTGAATATGACGTAGAGTAGAAAATTAATCTACAGAAACCAAGGATTTGGAACAGTTATTAGTAGATGAATTAATGGGATTTTTGTTAACATATGAATCCAGAATGAATAGGAATAACAATACTTCTTTTGAGAATGCTTTCAAGTCTTAGGAATCATTCAGTAAAAGAGGAAGAGGAAGGTCAACCTTCAGAGAAAGAGGCAGAGGAAAAAATGGAAGGTACAATCCAGATCAAGGTAAAAACAATAATCAAAACTACAACAATAGAGGATGTGGCAACAATCACTTCCAGAAAAATTCACAAAAGTTTGATAAATCTAACATTCAATGTTATTACTGCAAAAAATATGGACATTATGCAAGTGAATGCAGAAAGAAACAAGGAGATGTGGACAAGCAGAATGCTAATTACATAAATGAATCTAGTTCTAATTCTGGAAGCTTATTTCTCACTTGTCATGTTGCTCAAAAAAATGCTAGAGATATTTGGTTCTTAGATAGTGGATGCAGTAACCATATGACAGGGAATAAAAAATTCTTTGCTAGTCTTGATGATTCTGTAAAATCTAAAGTGAAATTAGGAAATGATAACAAAGTGGATGTAATGGGTAAAGAAGTAATAAATGTTTTGGCAAAAAATGGTGAAAGAAGATTTATTCCTAATGTTTATTTTGTACCTGGACTAAAGCATAATCTTATGAGTGTTGGACAGTTAGTACAGAAAGGTTACAGAGTATCTTTTATGGATAATGTTTGCACAATACTAGACAAATTTCTAAATGACAAGTTGATAGAAAAAGTGGAGATGACCAAGAATCAGATGTTCCCTCTTCGAATTCAGTGCATCCAAGGAGAAGAGGAAGCCCACTTCAAAACCATGCATCTAGACCAATCATGGCTATGGCACTTAAGGTATGGACATTTACATTTTGGAGGTTTGAATTTGTTACAAAAAAAAAATATGGTAAAGGGATTACCACCAATAGAACAGCCAAAAAGTTCATGTGAAAGTTGCATTCTAGCAAAACAACATAGAGAGAGCTTTCCAGTAGGAGCCTCATATAGAGCAAAGGTAATATTAGAGCTAGTCCATAGTGATTTATGTGGACCAATGCAAATTCCATCATTTGGAGGTAGTTCTTATTTTCTAACCTTCATTGATGATTTTAGCACAAAGACTTAGATATATTTTCTCAAAAATAAGTCTGAAGCCTTTGGAAAGTTTAAAGAATTCAAAGCGATGGTTGAAAAGCAGAGTGGCCTTTACATCAAGGTACTTGGATCAGATAGAGGAGGTGAATATATGTCTAATGAATTTTAAAAATTTTGCAGATATCATGGCATTAAAAGGCAACTGACTACAAGGTACACACCACAGCAGAATGGTGTAGCAGAATGAACGAATAAAACAATCATGGAGATGGCTAGAAGCATGTTAAAGGCCAAACATTTGTCAAATGAATATTGGGCAGAAGCATTAGCATGTATAGTATATATTCTAAATAGAAACCCAACAAAGAGTGTCAGAGATCGAATTCCACAATAAGCTTGGAGTGGTAAGAAGCATAGTGTACATCATTTCAAAAAAATTGGTTGTATTGCATATTCTCTTATACCATCTAAATTGAGAAAAAAAACTTGATGATAGAGGTGAGAACTGCATTTTTATTGGCTATAGTGAAGAATCAAAGGCTTATAAGTTGTATAACCCCATTTCAAAGAAAGTGATTATTAGCAGAGATGTAGAATTTAAGGAAAAAGAATCATGGGATGGTAGCATTGATAAAACCATCACAATTGGAGCACCAATTTCCCAAAATGAAAAAGAATCTGAAGAATAAAATTTGCAAGGTGATCAATCCTCTCCACAAGCAAGAACAAGCACTCCAATAAGAACACCTAGGAGCTTAGCACAAGGTGAATCATCTAGTCATGCATGTCATCCTACTCCAATTTCACAAGTAAGTGACCAACTAGATCCAACTCTTGCCACTTTAAGATCAAGATTTAAAGGTAAGAAAATGAGAAACTTGAATGAGATTTATAATCAAGAAGAAGAGAAGTTAGATTTATGTTCAAATTTTGTTCTTTTCTCTCGTGATCCTATGTATTATGAAGAAGCAGTTAATGAGGAACATTGAATAAAAGCAATGGATGAAGAGATGAATTCCATTGAGAGAAACCAAACATGGGATCTAATTAATCTACTTGAAAGTAAGGATTGCATAGGAGCCAAATGGGTTTATAAGACCAAATTTGATGTAGAAGGAAATGTTGAAAAGCACAAGGCAAGGTTAGTAGCAAAAAGTTTTGCACAAGAACATGGAATTGATTATAATGAAGCATTTGCTCCAGTTGCTAGACTTGATACTATTAGAATGGTTTTAGCAATAGCTGCACAAAATAATTGGAATGTATATCAAATGGATGCCAAATCAGCCTTCTTGAATGGTTTCCTAGATCAAGAAGTTTATGTGAAACAACCACCAGGTTATAAAGTGCATGGACATGAAGAAAAAGTTTACAGATTGAAGAAGGCCCTCTATGGTCTCAAGCAAGCACCAAGAGCATGGTATAGCAGGATTGATTCATACATGACAAACAATGGATTTAGCAGAAGCAATAGTGAGCCTACATTGTACACAAAAATCAACAAAAAATGTCAGATTTTGTGTGTTTGTATGTTGATGATTTGATTTTCACTAGAAATTTGTCTATAGACACATTTAAATCAGCAATGAAGAAATAATTTGAAATGACAAATTTGGGATTAATGAAGTATTTTTTGGGCATAAAAGTTGTACAATCAAATAAGAAAATATTTATTTGTCAAACTAAATATGCAAAAAATGTGTTAAAGAGGTTTAAGATGTTGAATTGTAAATCAGCACCTACACCAGTTGCTATAGGGACCAAAATTAGCAAAGAAGACAAAGAGTCTAATGTTGATTCTACAACATTCAAAAGACTAGTTGGTAGTTTGATGTATCTTACAGCTACAAGACCAGATATCATGTATGGGGTCAGTTTAATCTCTAGATTCATGGAGTCACCAAAAGACTCACATTGGCAAGTTGGAAAGAGGATATTGAAATATGTGGCAGGAAAAACAGAATATGAAATTTTATATTCCACAACTAATCATTTTTGTTTGATTGGTTATACTGATAGTGATTTCACAGGTAGCATTGATGACAGAAAGAGTACTTCTAGACATGCATTTTTTTGTAGAACAGGTGTGGTCACATGGACATCCAAAAAGCAACCTATAGTGACACTTTCATCTGCTGAAGCAGAGTATGTAGCAGCCACATCAGCAGCATGTCAAGCAATTTGGATGAGGAGAGTATTGACAGACTTATTACAAGCACAAAAGGAGTCAACACCAATCTTTTGCGACAACAAATCGGTAATTTCACTATCAAAAAATCACATTTTTCACAAGAAAAACAAGCACATTGATACAAGATTCCATTTTATCAGAGAGTTAGTGAACAATGGAGAAATCCATTTGGAGTTCTGCAGATCTGAAGACCGATTGACAGATATATTCACAAAGGCATTAGCAAAGGAGACTTTTGATTATCTAAGACAAAATTTAGGCATTGTAAATGCTGAAGAAATTAGTGGTAGAAATTAAGAGGGAGTGTTAGAAACTGGAGATAATTTTTCCAAGCAGCTGTTTGCCTCCCTCATGCACATCATGCACGCAGTCTCAGTCTTCTCCTTTGCATGCATAACAGCAGTTCATTTTTGTGTTTATCCTTTAGTTTTAGCTCAGTCCGCAATAGTTAAACTTTAGTTTATTTTTCAGTTAGATTTGTTTTCAAATTCTATTTAATGTAATGGCTGTTCGCAGTTTCTAAAGAATAATAATAAGAAAAAAAAGAAACTTCTTGATTGCCATAGCAATCTGGGCATTTGTTATTTCTGTTATTTTCTTTATTTTCTGCAAATTCAAGCTCTGTTCTTTACACGCAAGGCTGGGGTCGTTCCCCCTGCAATCAGGTGAAAAGTTGGGTCATTGCCATGGCCTGTGTGCATTCCCTGTTGGAGATTTCCAATAGCCAAGCTTGAGCTGGGATGGCCATTAAGTACAAGCACAATCTTGTGTCCACCACAGGCCCAAAACCGCTCAAAATCATGTATTACACATCTCATGAGACTTGCCAGCTTGAAACCATGAATTGCACATCAAAATCAATTTTGTCTAGCTCTTAATTACTTAGTTCTAACATGCTCCTATTTCAATCCACGTTGTGTTGACAGTTATTAAGATCTTTGGATTTGGCTTATTATGGAATCCAAAGTGGACAATGATGAAATTATCGAGAAAATTGGCAAAGGAGCCTTTGGCTTTACAATTCTTGGGCATCATAAGATTGGAAAGAAGAGATGAGTAAAGTACAATAGACATGGATAAGTTTTTTTCAAAGCTTTTTATAAATTTGAATTCTGCAGAAAATTTGTCTTGCCAGCCAAACAGATTGGTGTAAACGATCAGCACGCCAAGAGGTATAAATTTGTCTATTCTTATTTGTTTATGCACCACAACTAGGTTGCAAGTTGTTTTTGTGTGAAATACCCATTAAGACAAAAATCAGCAGATCGATTTCAGTTCAGTTGCCTGCTGGACGCTACTCTTCCAGATCTACGATACTCATTTTCAAATAGGTAAGAATTTTAGTTTTTGCAAGTGCTTGTGGGTTTTGACTTGTCCTTTCATGTTGCAGAGCCTTCTTTGAAAATAAGCAGCGCTATGAGGTGAGGGAAAAGATTGATAGCTATGAAGGGTTGGGATAATAGCCCTGAATAAAGCCAGTTTATGAAGTCTTGTGGTGTCCGGGTGATTTTATTAATGGTGTGCATTTAATCATTCAGACTTTACTTGATCTGTATTTGGTTTCTTTGTCACTCTGATTTATAGAGTATATGATTGTTTTTCAGATGGCTCTCATCTCCAAGGTTAATCATCCTTACATTGTGGTGTACAAGGAGTCCTGTGTAGCAAAGGGTTGTTTGTTTTAATTCATCTTATGTGATGGTATTTTGAGTTTAACAATAAAATTTTCAGATCAATCTATCGTTTTCTATTCTATTCAATTGTCTTATGAAGGCATGAACGATATTTCATAATTATGCAGCCTTTCTTGAAAGTTTTATTTAGTTCTTCAGCTGAATTCTTAAAATAAACTTGTCCTTGGAAACAATCATAGTTATAAAAGCTTCTCTTGCTTGTAAGCATTGTGTTATGTGGCAATATTATGGGAAAATTGTTGAAATATTTTTCTTAATCATTCTAGGTTTGTAGTTGACATTTGTTTTCGTAAGTCCAAAATTAGATGTACCTCCAGAATTCCTCACCATTTCATGCTTGATAGCAATGTAATTTTAACATAATCTTTAATTGCACATTCAACTATTAGATATCTGGTAGTGTCCATTGTTCAGTGACTTCCAGCTACTGTACCCAGATATGTGTACTTGTTATTATTTTCCATGTCCGTAAATTTTTTGAGTGTTTTGGAAGTTGTTTATATTATTTTCCCTGTCCTTAAACTTATGTGTACTTGTTTTTATTATTTCCCATCCTTAAACTTCTTAAGTGTTTTGGAAGCAGAAGCTTACGGCTGAACATTTATATAGATAAATTTATAACTCAACGATAATATGATACAATGTACATATGTTTTATGCTATATCTGATTTGAATCATTTGATAAGTTTTTAGATATTATACAAACAATTTTTTAACCTTTTTTTTAAATACTAATTTTAAAACAATTATTTCCTTATATTACTTTGCTCCTAGAGTTGAGGTAATGTAATACATGCGTTACCTGTGAATGGGCTATCCATGTATTTAGGATATCCTGAATGGATGTTGTGATGATATATAGGCTCTGTTTACCGCAGGAAAATGATGTTTGTAGTGATTTGAGTCCTCCATCTAATCGACCGATAAACAACAAGGGGCATTCCTTTTGCAAGACTCTCAGTCTCTCGGTTTTCAGAAGGCATGCTGATAAATGCCTCCCTTGTCTGGTTCGTTATCCAGCTCACTGTTATTATAGCCATCTATTTTTTGCAAGGATGATTTCTTTGGGTTTTAACATATTTGTTAAACAAATGTGCAGGATATGAGCCAGCAGCCTTTCGCCCAAGAGTTGGTGGCTAAAGATCTACATGGGATGGAATGCCGTTTCAGACATATTTTTTGAGGTGGGTTTCATTTTACTAATTTTTACTGAATGGTCTCTTCTCCTTACAATTCCGCTTGGAATGGGAATCTTTCAGCCATTTATGAGCATATTATATTTGTAGGTTGAGCTATTTTTCTTTCATTTATCACTCGATATTCACTCCAAAACTTGGGATTCACAGGCATATGTCTGTTTTACTCCTTTGAGTTGTTAGAATTGGGTCTTCTATACCTTGTACTGCTAGACTGTGTCAATATTAAGGCCCTTGAGGTCTTATATCCACTTCAGATTATTGGCGTCTTATGGTATGTCATCCTAACATTAGTTTTGTCACAAGTCATGATCTGTTTAGAATGTGGATCTTGGCGTAGAAGCTGAGCATTGTAAGGTGTCATGGGCTTTGTGTTAAAAAGAGTCATTGTGCTCTGTATATCTAGGCTTACTACGTTTGTAGTCTTCTCTATTCTATTAAAACATGTATGAAGATAAGTGATGAATCACTGTGGATTTAAATTGACAAGTCAACCCAGCCGAAACTTGATAACAATAGGCCAAAGTGTCTTTCTTAACTCCAAAAGACTGGAGGCTGGGAATGCTTTCATTTTTTTTGAGGTTAGAGAACCCGCTCAATTATTCTTTTAGTTTCGAACATGTGTATGGACGTGTGGTCCTTATGGTTTGATTTTAGAAGTTAGGCGGAAACACTGCATATATATGTGTTAATTATATGAGGAATTTGAGGACTGTGGAGGGACTGATTTCTTTTGATTTTGTTGATGTCAAGGGTGAAGTGGATAATTACGGGTAGGAGTAAGGCTTTTTATGAGGCAGCAGAGCAATATGCCATCTTTAGTCATATCTAGCCATAGCATGCATCTTGGTATCGTTGCTACTGCAACACATACCATGTTTACCATTTATTACAAACTAAGGTGTGTGCAACGTCCTTCAAATGTTTATTTCTATGTGATCATCCTCAATTCCTCACGATCTGGTGTTATACATGACTTCCGATTGTCATCTGATCTGTTTCCTTTTTAGAATCGGTTGTACAATATAATTTCATACCTTAGAGCTTCTGAGATTCTAGATAACTTTAATATATTTTATTTCTTTGTCCACATTTCTCGCCTTCTGCTTAAAAGAGAGGTGCTTGCATTTTATTTTATCAACTCTTAGGTTTTGAATATAATCTTCATTATGGTATGCAGAACAAGCCAGTCTGTGTTTATCATTCCTTGTGATAAGTATATGAAGGCCATAAATAGAAATCTTTCAGTTCTTATGAGGTACAGGATGAGATTCGAAGGAGATGAGGCTCTAGAGTGAAGGTATTGTTAAATTTTACTACTTTGTTCTTAGTCAGGATAATGAGGCAACCTGGTTGCAAGAAATGCAACGAATGTGTCCCGTTGTGAGTTTTTGGGGCCTGCAACCCGTTGGCAATGAAAAATGGTGGTTGCAGACGGGTTGGGCTGTTTCTCTTCTCTTGTGCAACTGAAAAAAATGGCACATGATGGAAGGGTGTTTTGGGAATGGTTGCGGGTCGTTTCCTGAGCCCGCAACCCCGTTGCAGAAAGCAGAAACGTTATGCTCTCCACAACGAGGTTGCGGGCTCAGGAAATGGCCTGAAACAGTCCTTCCCCAGTTGACCTAAAAACTACAATTAAATTAAAATTGCTAAAATTTTGAAATCCGCTCCTCGAGTCCTCCCAAAACTCAGAGCTGGCGGGAATATTTGTCGTTAGGCGCGTTGTAGTCTTTGACTCTGCAGATCAGCAGCAGCTCCAAGCACTTGGGGTCACCGATGGCAGAGTCGCAAACAGATTGGAAGACGTTTGGTAGAGCACTGGCCATAGTCTCCACACCGCCACAGGTATTAGGTGAGAATCATGGACCATTTGCAGATGGGATTGATATTTGTTGTAGCCTGATTTTCCCCTGTTCAGCTTAATGCATTACAGCTAGAACAAGGTTTCATTCAGCATTGCTTATTGTTGTCCTGTTCCATGTTATCTTTTTCAATTGATAAGGCTTTCCTGTATTTATTAATGTGGGGTTTGGCTTTAGACCTGCGAACTGCATTTGCTTAAAATTTTCCATGGCCTTTTCAACGAGTCCATTTTCTTCATATGCTGCAATCATTGCATTCTACGAACCACTACATCTGGTCCAGGCATTTGGTGGAAAAGCTTTAAAGCCTCCCCAAGGACACAATTTTTTGCATATCCAGCAATCATCGCATCCCATGAGACTTCATCTTGTGGAGACATTTTGTCAAACAGTTCACGTGCCTTATGTATGCTTCCACATTTTGAATACATGTGTACCAGGGCATTTACAAATACAACATCTGAAAAAAACTCGCTGTCCATTACACTTTGATGGATACACATGCCCTATACCAAAGCACAGGGTGGGAGGATACTGGCAAAGGTAAACTGATTAGGTTGGAAATCTGTGCATTGCATTTGATGAAACATTATCCATGCTTGGCGAGGAAAACCCATGTCTTCGGTAATTTGCAATTATCACATTTCGTGACAAATTGTCTCGTTCTGTAATTTTCTCAAACACTTCACGAGCATCAGCCAAACTACGACACTTGATATACATGTTGATGAGCTTATTTTGAAAAAATATCCGTGTAAAAAATGCAAATCCCCTGTGAGTGATGAAATAAGGGAAATGCTTACCCTCCTAAAGCGCATACTTGGCAATGCAGGTGTTCAATAGTTGAAGATATGTATTACAGTCTACAGGAGAACTGTATGTGGTAATCACAATGTCTACGGCCTCCTTCAATCAACCCAAATTATAATATCAAGAAAAATCACAGACCAGGAAAACCCAATCTGGTAAATCTAAAACTTGGACAAAATAAACTACTCAAAAACAACAGAATTTTAAATAAATGGGCTCTGTACCTGTATTGTGCCTCTGCATCAATATACTCGGATTGTTGCATGTAAGCCCAACCAAGCATTCCGTGTAGTCTTGCATTCTCTTGTTTTTTCACTTGAATTTTCTCTACGTGAATCTTTTTGGTCCTTCATCCAACAATCAAACTTAGCCTCTCTTTCAGTAGCGCAATCTGCTCATGGTGTCTTACACGTCTCTGAAACAACAATGTCATGAAAAATCGTGAATGAGCTCTCAAATAAAACAATAGATGAAAAGATTTTGCCTGAGATATGTCCAAAATGACAACCGAACAAAACCAAATCCCTGTTGAAGTATTTACGACTACAAATTGTTTTACCGGGTATAACTCCAGCAGGGTATTGTGCAGATAATTGTGGACAAGAATTTCTCAACGACAGGATTTCATGAATGGCTTGGTTGGGATTCATCTTACGCAACCTGAATCAAACCCCAGTTTTCCATCACGTTGTATTTCCTTCACGTTTCCCATTTCATGTTTCTGGTAATTTATTGAGGTTACAATTTGTTTCTATCTCATATGTTTTTTTGGATGAAACGTTTTGAGGACCGTTGATGACATCAGTTTCTGTCATTACTCGCAGGTTTATTGGTCGTACAATACTTGGAATAGGTGAAATTGTTTATTTTCTACCATAACATTTTCTCCTCTTTGGTAATAGTAACTTATGAATAATGGTTACTTGCATAGACACGATTTAATTGATTAGTATCATATTATTTATTTATTTAATTTTTTTTTTTTTTTTTTTTTTTTTTTTTTTTTTTTTTTGTTTTTTGTTGGGGGTCATACAACAATTCTTTTTTTGTCTATTTTGTTTTTTGGTTTTTTTTTTTTTTTTTGGGTTATAATGAGAATTGGTTACAATTTGTTATTATTTTCATTTAGGTTTGGATTTTTATTTTGATAATTATGTAGTGATTTTTATACTTTGTTTTGTTATGCCTCTGTTACATTTAGGTTTCTGATTCGAGTTTACTAGCCCATTTTCATCTTAGTAAAGTCCAACGAGGGTGAATGAGAGTCCCAAAAGTACAGGGTGTGAACCGTTGACTTTGAACTGGAAGCACTCAACCATGTGCCAAGTGTACTACTGACCATGCCCTTACAACAATCCTTTGTCTTTGACTTCACTACATGTGAGAATGCTTTACCAAATATTGTTTCTTCCCAAAATATCACTGTGACTATGACCATCTACCTGTGTAAAGATGGATTGTTGCTTTTAAATTGTTCTAGCAATTATTGGTTTGGAATGCTAAATTTTTAATTTTGCTAAAACTCAATGTCATTTCTTCTAATTTCAAACTCTAGTTTTAGACTTTTTGTAGTACTAATCATTCATGGTTTCATCATGCTTTCATAGTTTGCCTTCTAGAAAAGTTTGTTTGACATGGCAACAAGTACTAGATCCCCTGCTTTTATGTTACGTGCCACTCTTTTACGGGCGTTGGCTATCAAGCAACTTATCTTTCAGTACAATTGGGCTCATGAGTGAAATTGAAAAAAACTTGCGTTTCTCACGACTTGAATTTTTCACCTTCAAAATTTTAATATTTTTCCTTTACTACTTTGACGTAAACTGAAATGGGTATCAAGTATGTTTTTTTTTCAAAATGTAAAGAATGTGGTAAAAAAATATCGTTTGGATTTGAGAATTTTAATCTTGTCACTAAGAAGCAAGAACAATATGCTAAGGATAGATTTGTGGGAATGATGGTAGGTATGGAGATGGGAAGGGAAAGGTCAATGACTCAACACATAGAAAGTGTTGGGAATAAGTCATTTTGTGTGATAAACTAACAGAGGAGAGCTATATGTTGGGGCCAATTTGAGCCCATTGAACATGATTATAAAAATAGGCTATATTAGTCCCAATTTCATCATGAATTGGATGAAATAGTCAATTGGTGCAATTAATGATGCAATTTGGGCCAAATCAAGCCCCATGAACCTAATTTTGATGATAAAGATGTGATTTGGGGCTCAGTCTGCCCCAATGTCATCAAAGAATGAACCAAAGAGTTGATTGATTCAATCACGAAGGTGATTGGAGCCAATTTGAGCCCCTTCAACCTAATTGCAACTTTACAATGTGATTAGGGGATCGATTAACACTAATTTTATAACAAATTGAGCCAATTAGACAATTAATGCGATCAGTTACATGATTTGGGCCAAATTGAGCTCCTTCCAAACTTTAGTCTGATTATATAGGATGTGATTTGAATCAACCCCAATTTTATAATAGAAAAAACCAAAGAATCAATTGGTTTAATCATATATACAATTTGGACCAATTTGAACCCTCTGAGTATAAATCAAATAAGATTTATTGAGCTCACGAATCATGAATTACAGAGATGTATTTATAACCCTAATTATGCTCATAATAGTCCTACTAAATAGGATAAACAAATATACTAATAACAATATAAAATCTTCTAATATTATTCAATGACTAACATAGACTAACAATAACCTAAATACTACGTGGTTTGTTTTATAGAATAACAAACATGTTTACATAACAAACTTATGAATTAATTTATTCTAACATTCCCCCCTTAATTCATTATAGTTTGGAGAGTAAAAGAGAGATAACTTCTAAATGTCTCAAACTTATCATGTGCAAGTGACTTTGTGAAGACATCTACACACTGATCTTGAGTGGGAAAGTACTGGAGCTGGATAATGTGTTGTTATTCATGTTCGCGTATGAAATAGACTTGAAATTCAATGTGTTTAGTTCGTTCACGAAACATTGGATTGCAAAATAGTTTAAGAATAACTTGATTATCGTAGTTCAGAATTATTGGTTGAGTTTGTGTAACTCCCAATCCTGCTAGTATGCAACATAGCCATATAACTTAATAGATAGCTCCTCCTATAATACGATATTATGCCTCAATAGAAGATCAAGAAAGAAAGTTTTGTTTCTTATTCCCCCATGAGATCGGACCAGATCTTAAAAAAATACAAACCCAGAAGTGGATTTTCTATCATCAATTGAACTTGCATGATCAGTGTCTATGTATCCTATCAAGAAGAACTTATCATTCTTCTTGTATGTCGGGACATAAACCATAGTTCCTCAAATATATCATAATACCTACTTAACTGCTTTCTAGTGGCTTACCTTTGGCTCATACATGAACTGAGAAAGATAGCTAACAACATAGCTGATATTTGGATTAGTGTACATGAGGTAGTTGAGACTCCCAATCAATTGGTGTTAAAGAGTCACATCTAATGGTGGTGATGGATCTGAGCGAGACAACTGAAGTCTTGTCTCCATAGGTATAACCATTTGTTTGTAGTCCATCATCCAAAACCTCTCGAGTAATGTTTTGGTATACTTCATTTGAGACACAAATATTTGGTGCTCTTTTTGCACACTTCCAATCCAAGATAGTAGTGCAGCAGCTTGAGATTTGTCATCTCAAACGATCAATTGAGATCTTTCCTTGTTGCATCAATCATCTTCATTAAGATACTAGTGATGACTAGATCATTGACATAAACAATAATAATAACATTTTCTCCCCTTGATTTTTGAGGTAGAGATTGGGATCATATAGATTCCTCTGAAATCCATGTTTTATGAGATGCTCATCAAATTTTATATACCAAGCTCTAGGAGCCTTTTTGAGACCATACAAAGATTTTATGAGTTTGCACATCTTCTGCTCTTGCCCTAGTGTGACATAACCTGCTAGTTGAGTCATGTAGACCTCTTCCTATAGATCTCTATTGAAGAAGGAACTTTTAATGTCCATCTAATGAATGTTCCATCCAAACTATGCAACCATTACAAATATCATTATGATTGTTGTTATCTTAGTTATAGGAGCAAAGTCTCATCATAGTCTATACCTTCTTTCTAAGCATAGCCCTTTGCTACAAGTCTTGACTTATGTTTGTCTATACTTCCATTTGCTTTGTATTTGGTCTTAAATACCCATTTTCATCTAATAGGTTTCTTCCCTGGTGGAAGATCAAAAATATGCCACGTTCCATTCTTCACGAGAGACTAATATTTTGCATCCATGGCATTTTTCCAAGGTTTGGATTTTAGGGCTTCACAGACTGTGGAGGGCTCAAATGTTTCTATAACTATGCTCATTAGGGTCAAATTTACCTCTGCACAAGCCATACTACAAGTCCTCAGTCTTGTACATGAAGTTTTTGGAGGTCCATCCAGTTTTGTATCTCAAATTATACTCGTATACCATTTAGGCATACATTGAGTAGTAGTTGGTGGTGTCGAGAATCCTAATTGACCACTATTTCCACCTAAAAATTTTATAGGTCTGATGCCTGTATCAAATGTCTGTGTGGAAGATGAACTAATTTCAATTTTATCATCAAACACTACATCCCTACTAATAAGTATCTTCATAGTCTCTGGATCAATGAGCCGATAGGATTTCGACTCATTACTATATCCCACAAAAATGCATTCTTGGGTTTTTTTATCCAACTTATTCCTTTTCTTCTTTGGGATATACATGTATTCCTTGCAACCAAAAACTTGAAGATGACACACTTTTAGTTTCTTCCCAGTCCATGCTTCCTATAGTGTAATTTCGTCAAGAGCTTTGGAGGGTGACCTATTTAGAAAGTATATGTTGTGAGACACACTTCTACCCAATATGAATGAGGCAATTGTGCATCCTCAAACATGCTTCAAAACATCTCTACAAGGGCATGGTTATGCCTTTATACAACACCATTTTGTTATGGTGTATAAGCATCAGTGTATTGACGACATATTCCATGGTCTACAAAGTATGTAGTGAAATTTTTATTGGTGAATCCCCCCATCCACAATCTAATCAAGAGGCCTTGATTTTATGACCAATTTCATTTTCAATAGAGGCCTTGAATTCTTTGAAGGCTTGGAATGCCTGATCTTTAGTTTTCAACAAGGAAACCCACATCTTGTGAGAATGATCATCAACAAAGAGTTGGAAATACTTATATCCTTTTTGGCTAGGATTCATAGGTCCACATAGATCAATGTGCACCAGATCTAGCGGATGAGGAGATCGATATTCACTTTTGCCAAAAAGAGCTCTTTGTTGTTTTCCAACAAAGCAACTGGAACAAATATCAAAAGATTGTTTGAGTGTGGGAAGACCTCTGACCATGTTGTCTTTTCTCAATGCAAGCAAATATCCATAACTCAAATGACCATATCTTCTATGCCATAGTTGAGTTTTTATTGTACCCTTGATAACAAGTGTCTGATGGTCATTGTGTACAAGATCAAGCTAAAACATCTTGCCTACATTTGAATTTTGTGCAATAGTTTTAGAGCCTTGAGACTTGTTCTTGATAAGGCAAAATTTCTCACCATGTTTATGATCAAACTCAACTTTGAGATTGTGAACGAGAAGTTGATTTACAGACAATAGGCTCTTAGAGAGTCTTGGGACATACATGACATCTGTGATCTTGGTAGTATGGTTACCAAGTTGTAAAGAAACATCACCTCAGCCCTAAATAATGTATTGTGATTCATCACCAAGAGAAACATTACTCTAAGATCTTGATTGATGTAAAGTGGAAAACCATTCTTTATGTCATGTCATGTGCCTTGTGGCACTAGAATCAACATACCATATGGAATTTTAAGAACAAGGTTCCTCATGTATTTATGTAGTAAAGACATGATCATCCTCAACAACTATTCCCATGTTGTTTTTTCTTCTAATGTTTTTTTAAATGGGGTTTTGGCTTTGGTGATTGAGTTGGATTTTGTGAAGTGGGCTTCTTACTGGATGAGCCCTATGTGAATCCATTATACCAAAAATGTTTGAGGTCATGCCTTATCTTTACACAAATAAGATAAACCTTTTGTGAATGGGATTTGTTTCCTTACTGATGTTGTTCAATATTATACTTAGGGTTTTGTTTAGAATCCTTCATGGGGTTCTTCCCTTTTTGAGAGGAGGCAAGTACATTCTCTTCATTAGGTTCCTTTGAATTTTGTATGGCTTCTTCTTGTTGCAACATTTTAACCGAAGAGATAAAGGTTGGTTTTTGACCTATGACATTCAACATGATCACACAAATATTATGTGTGGGGATAGAGCTCTTAGGACAATAAAAACCAAAGAGTCATCTTTCATTGGTTTGCCTAATGCTTCAAGTGAAACCCATAATGTTGTAACTCTACAAATAAAAGCCTCCACTTTTTCCTCGGATTTTAACTTTAGACTATGGAGTTGGATTTGTTGTTGAAGAGTTTGATTTTGTTTATTTGCATCATACACTGTTTGAAGCTTATCCCAAGCATCTTGAGTTATAGTGGCATTACGGATATGAGGTTATACCTCATCCGAGACTCTGAACATGATTATGAGCTTAGCCATCTGATTGACTTTGTCATATTATCACTGTTGATCAATGTCAATAGCGTGTTGGGTCCATGTGCCATCAACAACTATTTATGTCTTCAAATTCCAAGTATGTTTTAACCTTTGTTTTCCATGTTGCATAGTTATCACCTTAAAGAAGCTAAGTGTATGTGTTTCTCTATATTTTTGCTAATTACATTTAGAAGAAAGAAACTAAGGTTAAGAAGGTCTAGGTTTGACGTTATCTGGATTTAGTGCGCACCATATCCAAGCTTTATGGGAGCTCCTCTTTGGCTGTGGAGGAAACACCTGCAATAAGTATAAAAACTTGAACAAAGAAAATGTTAGAGGAGGTTATGGTGGACTACCAAGCTATGCGCTCGGTCTCGAAAGTGTGAAGCTCTATAAGGGATGATAGTCCACTGTTTAAAGATAAAAGTGTTGTATAAAAAGAAATGATAACAGACTAAGAAAGAGAAAAATAGATAGCGCATACCTGTTCTCTATAGTCTGTGTGTCACAGTCACTGATGTCAGTAGGCCTGCCGAGGTCGGTTCTGTAAATAATACCGACGTCGGTTGGGTTGCCGATGTCGGTAGGGGTTGTTGACCTTAGTCGGCTTTCAGGTTGTTTCCATGGTGGACAGAGGAGTTTTTGGAAATTTTGAGGTTTATGTAGGGTTGCGAGAAGGTGAATAAGGTCAGAGAAAGGGTCAAGGTAGGGGATAGGTGTGTAAAGGGGGTGAGAATAAGAGGAAGGCCTTTCAGCCTCTCCTCGAAAGAAGTCGGGTCTCTTGACAATATTTAGAAATATCAAATAGAAACTAATTAACAATGTATTCTAAAATACTAAAATGAGAAGCAAAATACTTAGCTCTATTAGGTGAAGAACCAGAGGTGACAGAATGTTTATCCCCGTTGTGGCTGATGTTGAGGTCCTCATACAATGTTTCAACCCGGTCTCTGGAATGACTTGTGCAGAGCTTCGGTAGCCAGGAGAATGATAGTCAAGTTCTGATGCTTCAAGACTCAGAGTGTGCGTGTCAATGTGCAAGAAGGTGGGGGTAGCTCATTGTTAGATCTAGGCTTATGTAACTAACGTCGATGATTCCACTGGCATTGATCGAGGGTTGACCGATGTCAGCAGAGAGAGAATAGGTAAAATGGCTATTTTTAGCTCTTTGCCTATTTCTCCACCCGCCAAGTGCCTTTGCCATTGGAGAATGGTCAAAACACGAGCTTGTGAGGTATGGGAGTTGGTTAGGGAGTGAGAATAGGTCATGGGTAGTTAGGATTTAGAAGACCTAGTCTCAGAGTGACTCACAGGCTAAGAAATAGTCTTAGGATGAGGTGTCTAGGTGAGGTGTCCAAGGTGAAAGGGGTTCAAGTGTAGGTTAGGAGTTTTAATGTTTAGAAAGGGACCAAGGGGGGGTTGACACAATATTGGTGTCTACATTTGCCCCCTTTTGTCTTGTGGTTTATTCTGATGAATTGCAAGACAAAAATAGATGTAGGTTGCCCCAAGTATGGAATGAGGTATTCCCCCTCAAAGCAGGAATCGAGAGAGGGTAATCCGAAATTGGGTGCCGATTTGATAGGCAGTGGATGGGTAAGGTGAGGCTGGAGTGTGAACGTGGCAATAGTTGAGATTGCACATATACCAACTCATGTGATAAGCAGGTCAAATTATCGTAGGCAAGGTCGAGGAGGACTAAAATCAAAGTAACTGATCCTCAGCTTATTAGTGGTAGCTGATTAGGTTAAATGATCAAAGCTGTAGCTCCAATGGTCAAGGAGGAATAAAATCAAAGTAATCAGTCCCCAGCTTATTAGTGGTAGCTGATTGGGTTAAACGATCAAAGCTATAGCTCTAATGGTCATCATGTTCCAAGTATCTAGGCTAGAAATTGCTCTTGGAAAGCATGAAAATTTCACAGATATTGAGGATTAACTTGGTCACAATTTGACAATATGTGTGAGGGGCGCGTATAATTTGCTAACTAGTCGTGAGGTAGCATATGCAATCAAAACAACCAAGGCAAAGTTGTCTTGAAAGTGGTCGTGGTCTGAGGAGATAGTTGCGATCTCTGAGGTCATTTGTTGAGTCAGGATAAGATATAAGTGATCTCAAGTGTTGTTTGTTATGGGTAGGGAGATGTATATGATCTCCAATGTGCCCCATGAGAAGTCTAAGGTGACTTTTACTATGTCAGGGCTAGTTGTTTGGTCATGATTTTGGGCAGTTTAGAGGGATAGTTGGTCCATCAGGTAGACAAATAGATGAATGGCCGATCTAACCTCAGAAGACCCCATAGTGCTGCCTACATAGCCCCTGTTTTAAGGGCCTCAGGGCAATGTAGTTCTCCCAAAAGGGAAGAAGAGTCAAAAATGTTGATAGTTGTTTTAGTTATGTTAGTGTTTTTGGCATTTCCCATATGTTTGATGGTACATGCTTGATATGATGAGTGTATGATGATGTGACAACATTTTCCATATTGTGTGATGGTGTATGTTGTAACATAGGTTATGTGGTTTTTCATCCTTAGCAATTTTCCATATTAGTGATGGTGTATGCTAAAAATGAAATGAGTTTATTTATGCTTCAGGAGGTTTCCATATTGGTGATGGTATATGCTTGACATAAATTGTGTTTGGTTGGTAGTTTCTGTGTGTATTGTTTTCCATAGAAACTAATGTGAATGGGTTATGACAATTTATATAACACAAATTGGTATTTGCATCAAATAAATCATGATGCTATGTTAGTGGTTTAGAAAATATTTTGGTTATATGTTATGTTTTGGCATGTGATGAAGGTGTGTAAGAAGTGAAAGGCGCATTGCTCTTTCATTGACAAGGACCATAATGATAGCAGAGATAGGGTTTTTGCAAACAAAAGCCCCGTTCATGCATTACGTCGTTGACCATTGATTTTTGTGTTAGAGAAGTACCCTAATCACTTGATGTTA
Organism: Torreya grandis; assembly: GCA_037957365.1. NCBI lineage: Eukaryota > Viridiplantae > Streptophyta > Pinopsida > Cupressales > Taxaceae > Torreya > Torreya grandis. The sequence continues at coordinate 558,092 of JARHVA010004962.1, read as the reverse complement.
AGTGAGCTCAAAATCCCTTGGGTATTTTGGGATAATAGGTGTGATTATGTGATATGTGAGGATAGCGTAACCTTTTTTAGCAGGGATAACTTTGCCCCTTTTATAGGTGACCTGAGAACGACTATAGGCAAGTCAATGACTTAATAGTTTGTGAGTCAATTTTTTTTTTGGTTGGTAGACTGATCAATGCGGGAAGTCTACTTAGAGATGTTGTTTTGTTTTGTGGTCATGTGAAGCTGACCGATGCGAGAAGCTTCTAAGAGGGTGCTATTTTTGTAAAAAAAATTGGGCATAGCCATCCTTCGAGGGAATGCTCTATATTTTGCCTTGTAAGTTTTGACTTTTTTGAATAGTTGTCCTTCAAGGGAGCAGTCTAGTAATTACAGTAGTAATGTAGTTGTCCTTCGAGGGAGCAGTCTACATTTATATTTTATAAACTTTTAATATTTTGTTAGGCATCCTAATTTTATATTTTGTTTGTTGACTAAACTTTTAGTCATGGACTAGACTATAGAGGTTTAGAGGTTTCCCTTTTATTTAGGACAAAGCATTAATACTTAAAAAAGGGTTAACTAATTTTTGTAGGGAAAAAGGGTTGAAAGGAATAGAAATGAGGATGACGGGGGTTGCTCAAGGGACAAGCTCCAGTTAAACATCAAGTGAATGATTACTTGGTTAACAGTAAAATGGTCGCATATGTAAGGCATTAAGGGGCTCAGGTTCTGGCTGGCCTTCGAGGGAAGACAGACGATAAGTGCATGATCCATACTTGTGCATCATTATATAAGGTCTGAGCCAATTAGGAGCAAACTTGCCTCATTTAATTCTTTCCATATTGGTCACGTGTTGGTTTCTTTAAGGACGAGATCTCCAATTTTGAAATCTCGCTCTTTCAGATGGACAACAATTCAAATGACAATTCGGGTGATGGGTCCACCCCATTTGATGGTGAAACTTCTGGGAGCCATAACTTTTGCACAGTAGCTCCAATTGACTCACCATTTGAACCGTTGAAAAGCTAATAATGAGGGGAACATCATGAGATGGAATGAGCTCCGTTCAATGATGTTTGACCCCCTAAAACCCAATGGAAGTGTCCCAAATTTCAATTTTAGTAGTCTAGTCTAAAAATAATAAGTTTCTAAAAATAGTAATTCCTCAAATTCTATATTGTTGTAAATCATGGAAGTCAAACCAATTCATCTCTCTTGAGATTGGTGACCTTCCACATCCTCCCCACACCTTCAAAACATGTATAAATGAAGATGTAACCGAAAATGGAATTCAAACATCTCTTCTCAGAGATAAGCATATGTTTGGGTCTACAATTTTGATAAATAAAACATCTCTTTTCAGAGATAGCATTATTTGAATTGTGTTGTTCTTATTTCTAAATTATATTTCAACCAAAGCTTTCAAGTTTTGGATCAATTTAGGACAAACCATTAATTCTTAAAAAAGGGTTGAAAGGAATAGGAATGAGGATGACGGGGGTTGTTCAAGGGACGAGCTCAAGTTAAACATCAAGTGAATGATTACTTGGTTAACAGTAGAATGGTCACAGATGTAAGGCACTAAAGGGCTCAGGTTCTAGCTGGCCTTCGAGGGAAGACAGAAGATAAGTGCCTGATCCATACTTGTGCGTTATTATATAAGTTCTAAGCCAATTAGGAGCAAACTTGCCTCGTTTGCTTCTTTCCATATTGGTCACGTGTTGGTTTTATTTAAGGATGAGATCTCTGGTTTTGAAATCTCTCTCTTTTAGATGGACAACAATTCAGATGACAATTTAGGTGATGGGTCCACCTCATTTGATGGCAGAACTTCCAGGAGCCATAACTTTTGCACTGTAGCTCCAATTGACTCGCCTTTTGAACCGTTGGAAAGATAATAATGAGGGGAACATCGTGAGATGTAATGAATATTTGCTTGATGGAGTCTAACCCCCTAAAACCTAATGGAAGTGTCCCAAATTTCAATTTTAGTAGTCTAGTCTAAAAATAGTAAGTTTCTAAAAATAGTAATTCCTCGAATTCTGTATTGTTGTAAATCATGGAAGTTGAACCAATTCATATCCCTCAATATTGGTGACCTTCCACATCCTCCCCACACCTTCAAAACATGTATAAATGAATATGTAAATTGAAATGAAAATCAGACATCTCTTCTCAGAGTTAAGCATATGTTTGGGTCTACAATTTTGATAAATAAAACATCTCTTTTCAGAGATAACATTATTTGAATTGTGTTGTTCTTATTTCCGAATTATATTTCAACTAAAGCTTTCAAGTTTTGGATCAATTTAGGACAAATTATTAATGCTTAAAAAAGGGTTAACTAATTTTTTTAGGGAAAAAGGGTTGAAAGGAATAGGAATGAGGATGACGGGGCTTGCTCAAGGGACGAGCTCAAGTTAAACATCAAGTGAATGATTACTTGGTTAACAGTAGAATGGTCATATATGTAAGGAATTAAGGGGCTCAGGTTTTGGCTAGCCTTCGAGGGAAGATAGACGATAAGTGCCTGATCCATACTTGTGTGTTATTATATAAGGTATGAGCCAATTAGGAGCAAAATTGCCTCATTTGCTTCTTTCCATAGTGGTCACGTAATGATTTTATTTAAGGATGAGATCTACGATTTTAAAATCTCACTCTTTTAGATGGACAACAATTCAAATGACAATTCGGGTGATGGGTCCACCCCATTTGATGGTGGAACTTTGGGGAGCCATAACTTTTGCACCATAGCTCTAATTGACTCGCCATTTGAACCGTTGGAAAGCTAATAATGAGGGGAACATTGTGAGATGGCATGGAGCTTTGCTGGATGAAGTTTGACCCCATAAAACCCAATGAAAGTGTCCCAAATTTCAATTTTAGTAGTCCAGTCTAAAAATAGTAAGTTTCTAAAAATAGTAATTCCTTGAATTCTGTATTGTTGTAAATCATGGAAGTCGAACCAATTCATCTCCCTCGAGATTGGTGACCTTCCACATCCTCTCCACACATTAAAAAAATGTATAAATGAAGATGTAACCTGAAATGGAAATCAGACATCTCTTCTCAAAGATAAGCATATGTTTGGGTCTGTAATTTTGATAAATAAAACATCTTTTTTTAGAGATAACATTATTTGAATTGTGTTGTTCTTATTTCCAAATTATATTTCAACCAAAGCTTTCGAGTTTTGGATCAATTTAGGACAAAGCATTAATGCTTAAAAAAGGGTTAACTAATTTTTGTATGGAAAAAGGGTTGAAAGGAATGGGAATGAGGATGATGGGGGTTGCTCAAGGGACGAGCTCAAGTTAAACATTAAGTGAATGATTACTTGGTTAACAGTAGAATGGTCATAGATGTAAGGCATTAAGGGGCTCAGATTCTGGCTAGCCTTTGAGGGAAGACAGATGATAAGTGCCTGATCCATACTTGTGCATTATTATATAAGGTCTGAGCCAATTAGGAGCAAACTTGCCTCATTTGCTTCTTTCCATATTGGTCACATGTTGGTTTTATTTAAGGATGAGATCTCTGATTTTGAAATCTCACTCTTTCAGATTTTTTTTATAGGCATGCTTGATGTGATGTTGGATGTGAATTAGGTTAGCATGTTGTTGGCATTTGATACAATGCTGAACATAGTTACTAAAGTCTTGGTTAAGAGTGGGCCAATAATAGCCCAAGCTGAGAATGCACTTTGCAATCGATTTACCACTGACATGTCCTCCACAAATCCCATCATGGACTTGTTTGATGGCATGAGATGTCTCAGTGGTGGTTAGGCATCGGAGAAGGAGGTTGTTGAAGCCTTGTTTGTAGAGAAGACCCCCTAGCATGGTGTATCGAGCAGTACTTGATAAAATCCCACCGTCCATTGCTAGAGAGATCATGAGGAATGATAGAATAAGTCAAATAGTCAACAAGCTATTTATACCAAACATCATGTAGACTAGAGAGGTCAGGGGGAATTGCCCCCAAAGATGTGGGTTGAGATGTGCCCAAGATAGAAATCTTGGGCTTTGGTGGTGGAGAAGGCTTGACGAATGGATATGTCCAAGGGGTAAAAACCTGCTCTTTTCTTTTATCCTTTAGGGTTTGGGACCTGGTGGCCACATTAATGGTGTTGATTTCAAATAAAGGAGGAAAAGGTGGTAGAGGGACCATAGTCTTGTGTTGGGATCCTGATTCAAGTGAGGAGGTTTGGGAGGCATGGGATGGTGTCAGTTGTTTGTCAAAATGGTGGTCAAGAGAATATTCAATGAGAAGGGTGTCCTTTTCTAGGTGTTGGTGAATGACAACCTTAAGAGCACAATAATTCTCTGTATCATGCCCAAGTGTGCGATGATACCAATAGATTTGAGTGTCATCAAACCAAGATGGTTTTGATCTAAGAGGTCAGTATGGCTTAATGGGTGGGATAATGATGCTAGAAGACTGTAACAATCAGTGTAACAGTGAAGCATAGGAACCCACTAATGAGTCCGTGCTCGTTGTTGCAGTAGGGGTTGACAACTTCTGTTTAGGAGTTGTAGGGGGAGTTTTTCATACCACCTTTTTGGTTGGTGGTGTGGCCACATGCGTAGACGGCACTTTCCTGGTGAGAGGTGTCAAATTTTTTGGAGGAAGTATGTTTTTGAGGGGTAGAGGGAGTAATGGAGGCAATTTGTTTTTGTGAGGTGTTGGAATAGGGAGCACTCCTATTAAAGTAGAAGGATATGGACCCAATATAGAGGGAAATGGTGAAGGTGGGGAAGGATTAGACCGATGTGGTTTATCACCCTTCTTTAGTATGGTGTGAAGACCACTACTGTGTGGGGTGAGGTTCAAATCTACCTTCACTTGTGGGTAAGTGAGGTTTGATATAGGGTGAACACCGAGAGATTTAATTTGTTTTAGCATGGTGGATGCCTACGAGGGTTTGGGTTTAGTTGTGGAAGGCTGAGCTTCTAAAGATTTAGAAGTGGAAGCCCAATTCTTGTTAGAGACTTTGGGGTGAATCAACGTGGAAGGGTTGGCAGTATAAGGCAAAGTGGGATGTGTAAGATAAGGATCCTTAAATCGCTCCCATAGCGCCTCATGTTATAGGTTCCTAGAATGGAGAAATCCTAAGATTTCTGCCAATCGAGAGAAGGGTTTAGATGACATCGTACGAGGTCTTACAGTCGGTCTTTTAGAGGATTTAGGTGATTGTGAGAGTGAAAACATGTTGGACACAATGATCACGGGCCAAAGGTGAGAGAGAACCATCACTGGATCTTCCTCGGCTGAAGTGGGTGAGATGGTGAATTCTTCTCTCAGTGGAGAAGGGATTGGAAAATTTGGCTTTTCAAGAGGATAGAGCATAGGGATGATCATGCCTTCCACATGTGGTCTAGGAGCATGGAAAGTATGATCCTCTATTGGTAATAAGAAAGATGAGGGTGGGGCTACTGGCATTGGTACCGTCAAAGCATCCTCTAATATGGGAGAGGTCAAAGTAGACTCTCCTACATGTGAAAGGGGGGTGGATGGAGGACTATCCTCCATCGGTGGAGGAAAAATAGGAGAGGAAGGCTCCTCTAAAGGGTGAAGCAGAAGGATGATGGCCCCTTATACATGAGGGCATGGGATATGAATGGTAACTTCTTCCAATGGTATAAGAAAAGGGAAGGTGGTGGCAAGAGGAATAGGTAATATGGGTTCCTCACGAGGTAGAAGAATGGGTAGGGGAGGTACTTGATGTCATTGGGGTGATACAGGTGAAACAGGTTCATCCACGTGAGGAAGAGGGCAAGGTAAAGGGAGTTCTTCATTGCATGGGGTGGTATGGGTAAAATAGGCTCTTCTACTCGTAGTGGAGAAATGGGTTGACTAATCTCTTCAGATTGTGGGAGAGGTTGGTTAGGAATGAAAGGAAATACCATGTCGACCATGCGTATGTTGCGTTCTTGAGGGTCATCGACCATGGTCTGAACATTATTCTGACTTGGGGGATGGTTAGAAAATGGTTGCCTAAAGACATCCATGTTTTGGTTGGCTGACACATTAAGGTTATCCAAAACAAGGTCCCCTTTCTCTAACATGTCTTGAACAATGTTTTTTAAGGTTTTGCAATTATCTGTGTCATGACCCTTGACACGATGATAGTTACAAAAGTCATTTTCCCTATACCATGCAGGGATGGCTCGTGAGGGGTCAAATTAGATAGGTCAAATTTGAGGGAGGTTGAGGATTCCCTGCTTCACTAATTTATCCAATATGAAAGCATATGATTCTCCTATTGGAGTGTATCATCGCTATTCATACCATTGTTGGAATTGTCTAGTGATGTTTTGAGATGTGGAGGGCTCAGATTGGTTGGTTATGGTAGAAGATGATGACTTAAGGACCACAACGTTCACTGATCCCTTAGACTTGGAGTGGGAAGAAGAATGTTTAGAAGAAGAAAGGTTGTTGGATTTTGCATTGGTATTTTTGCTATGTAATTTGACCCTGTCTTCCTCGATCGTGCAGAGTTCAAGCTTTCGGGCCATGGTGAAAGCTTCATCGAATGTGTGGAGAGTTTAAACCCACAGAGTGGATGAGATGTGCTTAGAACATGCTCTTGAAAAGAGCTTAATGAGCTCAGGTTGAGGTAGTGAGAAGGAGAGTTGGTTGATCAAACCTCTCCAATGGGCGACGAAGTCAGCTATTGACTCATCCTCAAATTGTTTAATGGAATAAAGGTCTATGATGGAGACCTTCTTGGTAATATTAATTGAGAAATGGTTGAGGAATAGCTGAGTGAGTTGAGTGAAGGTGAAGAGAGAATGACTGGTAATGGAGCTATACCAATCACGGGCAATGCCAGAAAGTGACATAGGGAATGTGCGAAGTAATAACGCATCATCATGCGCTATGAGGTAGTGAGCATGTGTAAACGCTTGCAGATGTTGTTGTGGGTCCTCTTTACTTTGAAAGCGAGTAAATTTTGGGAGTTCCCACTGGCTAGGGTATGGTTGAATAGGAACTAAAGGGTGGATAGGTTCATTGTAGATTTATTCATATGAAAGAACACTCCTCGAACCTGAAATAGATGTCTCAAGGTTGGACATCTTATCCATCAACATCTTAATTAGATCGGTAGATGGATTGGTATGAGGGGCACCCCCTAAGTTATCGCGTATCTGGAAGGTGTTGGGAGGAGCGTATGACATACTTGGTTGCATTTCTGTAGGTGCAACATACTGATAGTTCATAATAGGGGCCAATGTCGAGGCCATGAGGGCTTGTGCCATGAAGTGTGAGGGCACAACTTGATTGGATGTTGCCAAGGCTAGTTGAATGGTGGTAACACTAGTTAAAGGATAAGTAGTCACTCTCGTGTTTATAGGTGCAAGAGTGGATGGGATATAGACAATCAAGTTCTGAAAAGGTGTCGAACTTGGTTGAATTGTTTGTGGTTGAGGGGGTACGGAAACCTCGATGGAGGTAGGGCAAGAAAGGATAGAAGGGGAGGCCAAATCTTGAACATTGGCCATGGTTGGGTTACTGGTCAAGGCAGTGGCTTGAGTGATCATAGGTTAGGTAGCGGAGGTTGTTGATATCATTTTTGCTTCAACCAAAGAAGTTGGCATCCCATAAATAGGGTTACTCGAAGAATCTCGTGTTTGGCTTCTAGCGAGATAATGTTGGAGAGCTTTGATATTATGGTCAAGGAATCTCTCAAATTCTTGATCCCCTTTGGGAACAATAGGAGGTTGATCGGGGGTAGGTTGGATAGGAGTATGCTCGGTGTCTGAAGTATACTCCATTAGATGACTTGGCACAAAGGGTGAAGGTGGGAGTGGCTGTTGACTTACATGGTCAACAAGAGATTTGGCTTGACTGCATGTCAGGACCATCCAAGGTGAAAGGGTTTTAGGTTTCAAAAATATGTGTTTTAATTTTTAGAAAATCAAAATTTGTGTTTAACAGCAAGAAAGTCAGGTTTTAAGCTTGTTGTTTGGAAAAAAAATTTATTGATAGTGACCGATGTTGGTTGTTTAACCGATATCGGTTAGAAAATGTTACTAATGTCGGTGGAGAAATTGATGTCGATTTTTGTGTAATTCTAGAAACATAAAAACTGATAGTTTTTGAAAGAAGATATTTTGAGTTGTTTTAGACTTCAGAATGGTACGACCTTACCATCTCAAACACTCAGATAAAAATAGCAAAATAGATGATTAGGCAAGCAACCTCTAAAACGTTAGATTCCTAGGAATGAGTTTTAAAGTCATGGTGGCTTATGCCTTAAGAGAATATGTTGGGAGTTGGGCTTGTAGAACAGGTCCTAGAGAGGAAGTCTATAGCTAGTTTTAGATTGTGTTATGGTGTTCAAAGATCTGTGTTAGGGTCAGTACGTGGCCTGGTGCTGGGGCTTGCTCCCTTCACTTCACGAACCCAGAACTAAGCTAGGTTGCTTATCCAAAATATACCTTGCCTATAGTTTATACTTTGCCAGAGAAAAAAGTGGGTCCTTCGATTGGTGATGAAATCCAAGTAGGATCGCCAGGTGGGGTGAGGTATCTGCTAGGTGATGAAATCCTAGATGGGCCTTGTCTCAAGTAAATTTATTTGTTTGATTTGAAGTGATTGTGGTTTGGTTGTGTAACATTTGTGCACTACGATTCATTCATAATGCTTTAATTACTAAGTGGGCTAAGTATGCATCCAAGAAAGAATGAAATGCAGTAGTTTTTAACTCAAATCGAAATATGTTATTCAAATGCGAACAAATGGAGAAGAGGTAAAGAGTATGATTTTTTCACTACTCTATGGTGCTTGCAAGAAGTAACAAGAAGAAAAAGAGATGTTCTTTTTAACCTCTGCTAATGATTTCCTTTTGAAATAAAAAGATAGAAGAAGCTAAGAGAAGTTAAGTTTTTTATTTCTTAAGAAATAAAGGCAAAGAAGAGGGGATACAAAAAGAGAATATTTTTCTAATGCATCTATATGAAAGTTTGATTTTATTTTTAAAAGAAGAAGAATGAACCCAAGGAAAACTCTAGGGGTCCCACTGGGTGTGCTAGAATGTTTCTCTAATTTTTTGCTAATTACATTTAGAAGAAAGAAACTAAGGTTAAGAAGGTTTGGGTTTGACATTACCTGGATTTAGTGTGCACCGTATCCAAGATTTGTGGGAGCTCCTCTTTGGCTATGGAGGAAACACCTATAATAAGAATAGAAACTTGAACAAAGAAAATGTTAGAGGAGGATATGGTGGACTGCCAAGCTACGCGCTCAATCTTGGAAGCGTGGAGCTCTATAAGGAATGATAGTGCACTGTTTAAAGATAAAAGTGTTGTATAAAAAGAAATGATAATAGACTAAGAAAGAGAAAAATAGATAGTGTGTACTTGTTCTCTATAGTCTGTGTGTCACAGTCACCGATGTCAGTAGGCCTGCCAAGGTTAGTTCTGTAAATAATACCGATGTTGGTTGGGTTGCCGATGTCGGTAGGGGTTGTTGGCCTTGGATGGCTCTCAAGTTGTTTCTGTGGTGGATAGAGGAGTTTCTATAAATTTAGAGGTTTATGCAGGGTTGCAGGAAGCTGAATAAGGTTTGAGAAAGGGTAAAGGCAGGGGATAGGTGTGTAAAGGGGGTGAGAATAAGAGGAAGGCCTTTCAGCCTCTCCCTGAAAGAAGTCAGATCTCTTGACAGTATTTAGAAATATCAAATAGAAATTAATTACCAATGTATTCTAAAATACTAAAATGAGAAGCAGAATACTTAGCTCTATTAGGTGAAGAACCAGAGGTGTCAGAATGTTTATCCCCATTGTGGCTAATGTTGAGGTCCTCATACAATGTTTCAATCCAGTCTTTGGAATGACTTGTGTGGAGCTTCGGTAGCCAAGAGAATGATAGTTGAGTTCTGATGCTTCAGGACTTAGAGTGTGCACGTCAATGTGCAAGAAGGTAGGGGGCAGCTCAATGTTAGAGATAGGATTATGTAATCGACGTCAGTGTCGGCCGAGGGTTAACCAATGTCAGTGGAGAGAGAATACGTAAAAGGGCTATTTTTAGCTCTTTACCCATTTCTCCAGCCGCCAAGTGCTTTTGCCATTGGAAAATGGTCAAAACATGGGCTTATGAGGTATGGGAGTTGGTTAGGGAGTGAGAATAGGTCATGGGTAGTTAGGGTTTGGAAAACCTAGTCTCAGGGTGACTCATAGGCTAAGAAATAGTCTTAAGATGAGGTGTCTAAGGTGAAAGGGGTTCAAGTGTAGGTTAGGAGTTTTAACATTTAGAAAGGGACCAAGGGGGGGTTGACACAATATTGGTGTCTACAGTATGTTAGAACAAAACATGGTCCATTTTTGGCCATGTGTACAAATCTGATCAAATTGTATAAGGGTGATGGATTAGTGCCTTATAACTCCAAAATGTTTCCCTTTCTATATAAAGTCAGACTGATATACTAGACCTCTCTATATGTACACCTTTTGACATACCTATCAGTATTGGAAGAGCTCATCCTTTATATATACCCATCATTAAGTGAAAGAGAATTTAATGCACATGAGTGCAAAATGGTACTGGGTACTTAGATAGTACATGAAAGAGATTTGTTTTATCACTAACACTTACTTAAAAAGAATCTCACATACGTGGGTGTAACTTCCCTATATACTCAGAAATTCTAATTGTCAGGATTTATGTCTATCGACAATTAAAAAATGGGTAACAAAGGGATGGTTTATGAATATTTTTTAAACCTTATTACACCCTGATGATTTAAAGGGTCGATGCTAAGATGTTGTTATTGCAGTTATGTTAGGATATAAATGTAGTAGTTCAAAGCAAGATAGTATTACCCGTAAACATGAACCAAAGGCATTGTTAAAACCGAACACTGTGAATGATATTTTTACGATCTCATTGATATTTCACTTATTTGATTTGCCAAAAATAAAAGACTTTTACAAATGTTTTCAATTTACAATTTGCAATTAAATAAAATGAAAAATAAAATTCTGTGAGGAAAAATAATTAATATTATCCCTCAAATTTTGTCCTTTAAAACAATTGATACCATCCTTCAAATTTTTTCTTTTTCTCATTTGGTATTTTAACAAAATTACAAAATTATCTAAAAAGAGCTTTTGGTGATTTGAACTCAAGACCTCTTACGGCTAGATTTTAGCAAAAATAAAATATACCAATCCTCTTATGTATCATTTCAAGTTTATAAGGGACAAAACTCAAATATAAACTGTAAAATCACACCTCATGAAGTGGAAACCATCGTGGATAGCTTAGTTGGCAGGAGAAATTGGGTCAATCAACTCCCTTTTGTTCCACGTTGAAAGTCTTGTATGAATGCCAACTTGCAAATGCCAAAATAATTATATGACACTATTCCCACTTATATGTCAGCCTTGGAGATGAAATAACATATACTAAATAATCATATTCAGGTATAAAATATACAGATTTTGGTCCATACAGTTAGCTATAGAGAAAAAATGAACTACTACTCAATTTGTTATTCTAAATGATTGTTGTGACCTTGGATTTCTCAAATTACTATATGATAATAAGCAAAAGTGTACGATATGATTTGGGATGATGAAACACTAAATAAAGATTAGTCTACAAAAAATAGAACTAAAAAATTAGGTTTGTACCTCTCATAATGGATAAAACTCGATCAGCTAGTATAGATGGACAAAAAATAGCTTGTAGGCTTCCACTTCATGGTACGACCTACTATGAATATGTATGAATTTTTTGCATAATGTGCACAAAGGAATGATATAATTCTCAAATAAAAATCAAGATTTGAAGATGCTTGTACGGTCATATATGGACAAAAGTTGTATCGTTGCAATTTAAAAGAGAAACAATATTGATTGCTTCAAAAGGACCAAAACACTATATAGCTAGGTCCAAAATGATCCAAGTGAATTACACTATGCAATATTGTACCAATAATGATCTGTAACTGAACATCCTTGCTAACGGTGTGTATATGACATATAATGGAAGAAAATTTTACAACCACCTTCAATTACTTGGCTTCTAAACTACCAATCACACCACAATCTCTTCAAGTACAATCTAACTTGTACAAAAGAAATTTTAACAATCTGGCTCTGTAATTTCTCTACTCTGATACTAAATATGAGCATAAATCAAATAATATTTATTGATCGTATGAATCATGAATTACAGAGACATATTTATAACACTAAATATGTTCATAATAGTCCTACTAAATAAGATGAGCAAATAAACTAATAGCAATATGAAATATTCTAATATTATTCTATAACTAACATAGACTAACAATAACCTATAAAATACCGATTACTTCAAAAGGACCAAAACCCTATACAGTGAGGTCCATAATGATCCAAGTGAATTTTATACTATGCAATATTATACCAATAATGATCTGCAATTGAACATCCTTGCTAATGGTGTGTATACGACATGCAATGGAAGAAAATTTTACATCAACCTTGAATTATTTGGCTTCTAAACTACCATTCACACCACAATCTCTTCAAGTGCAATCTAACTTATACAAAATAAATTTTAATAGTCTAGCTCTATAATTACTCTACTCTGATACTAAATATGAGCATAAATCAAATAATATTCATTGATCTTACGAATCATGAATTACAGAGACATATTTATAAAACTAAATAAGATGAGAAAATAAACTAATAACAATATGAAATATTCTAATATTAGTCTATAACTAACATAGACTAACAATAACCTAAACAATATTGATTGCTTCAAAAGGACCAAAACCCTATACAGCTAGGTCCAAAATGATCCAAGTGAATTTTATACTATGCAATATTGTACCAATAATGATCTGCAACTGAACATCCTTGCTAATGGTGTGTGTACGACATGCAATGGAAGAAAATTGTACATCAACCTTGAATTACTTGGCTTCTAAACTACCATTCAGACCACAATCTCTTCAAGTGCAATCTAACTTATACAAAAGAAATTTTAACAGTCTAGCTCTATAATTGCTCTACTCTGATACTAAATATGAGCATAAATCAAATAATATTCATTGATCTAATGAATCATGAATTACAGAGACATATTTATAACACTAAATATGTTCATAATAGTCCTACTAAATAAGATGAGCAAATAAACTAATAAAAATATGAAATATTCTAATATTATTCTATAACTAACATAGACTAACAATAACCTAAACAATACCGATTGCTTCAAAAGGACCAAAACCCTATACAGCTAGGTCTAGAATGATCCAAGTGAATTTTATACTATGCAATAGTGAACCAATAATGATCTAAAACTAAACATCCTTGCTAATGGTGTGTGTATGACATGCAATGGAAGAAAATTGTACATCAACCTTGAATTACTTGGCTTCTAAACTACCATTCACACCACAATCTCTTCAAGTGCAATCTAACTTGTACAAAATAAATTTTAACAGTCTGGCTCTATAATTGCTCTACTATGATACTAAATATGAGCATAAATCAAATAATATTCATTGATCTTATGAATCATGAATTACAGAGACATATTTATAACACTAAATATGTTCATAATAGTCCTACTAAATAAGATGAGCAAATAAACTAATAACAATATGAAATATTCTAATATTATTTTATATCTAACATAGACTAATAATAACCTAAATACTACGTGGTTTGTTTTATAGAATAACAACCATATTTACATAACAAAATTATGAATTAATTTATTCTAACACTCCCCGTAAATCTAATTAGGACTATAAGATGTGTAATGGGACTCAATTATACTAACTTGTTTGATTGGAAACACATTCTCATAAATTTGGAAGATAAATCTCATTAATTAATATTATGGTATTATTTATATGATCGATGGATGAAATAGAAATGATATCATTCTCAAATTGAAGAAGAAGTCATTGTTTCCCAAATTTCTTCTAATATTTCTATCTTAGAAAGATATTTTTCATATTATTTCTATTTCCTTATACCTTAATGGTGGATGGAGATCAACAGAATAATGTGTGCACAAGACACACTTTTCTAGTTTCCAAACTAGAAAACTAACAATTAAATCAGTAATAAAGTTATGAAGCTAGGTTCTACACATCATAAGATTAATATCCTATGTGGATGATAATTTATATATCTAGCTTGAGTAAAGTATTCTTGGCTTCTATATCTACATCATTTGTAATAAAAATTTATAACATGAGCTATAATATTACTTTAATTAAACACAGTAAAATTGCATCGTATTTACAAATTAGTATTGGCCCATCTGGCTATTCATTAAGAGACTAATTAATAAAATGCATTAGTATGAAAACTCTAAACGATTTGAAATATCATCTATAATTAATAACTTCCCTACAGTTGACTTAACCATAAACATACTGACCATATCAAGCCATGGTTTGAGAATGGTAACCAGGACAATGAAAACATTAAGATTGAGTCAATTATCAACCTGGTTAGTCCTACCTGTGGTAAAATAATGATCAAACATGGAAGTAACACAGGTGACCATGTGAAATTATGTCTCAAGCTAAACAACAATAGTATAAGTAGATTGAGATTGACATTATTTTAAAATATTATTCCATTAAATCGAAAAAAACTTTCAAACAACTATATAGGATATTAGCATACAAAATAGTAAGGAATAGCACCTAGAAATTTCTCTTTGTAGAATTTTTTTCATATTTTTCTAAGATGTTGTCCGATCTTACTTATTCCTTAATCAAACATTCATCTCATAATGATGATTCCCATGGACCGAATCCATAGGGATCTCATCAGTAATGTTCCATCTAGATTCCACTATAAATTATTATATTAAATAAATAAATTGACTATGATGTTTCCCTCTTCTATGAAGTGACATAACATATGGAGGGCAAACATGAATAGTAGTCTTTGTCAATTTTTATGGAAAGTAAGGTAGATCATCATAAGCCAATCTCCCTCTTTACTTCTATCTTCACTAATTTTATTACTATTATTAAATTAAAATATTTATATATAATTAAATATTTATAACATACATACCTATTTGCATAAGACACATTTGATTAATTATATGCATTTTAATATATATGGCACCAACATTAATATATGAAATATATCAATCCCAAAATGTTGGAAGAATAATATTGGTGTGTTTACCCTGGCTTTGTCAAAAACACATTAGTAATAAATCTATTACCATATATTCCAATTCTCATAGAGTTAGGAATCTACTTAACAAGCCTAACATGGGCTTCAAAAACTAAGACAAGAAAGTTATAACACACAATAGGGAAATGAGCAAAAAAAATTGACTAGGGATAAAAGTTGAATATGATGGTATTATAATCATAAGATATCACACTTGGAGAATGCCTCAATTTATCAGAGAAAAAGGGTTCCTCAAAATAGGCAAGTTTGAAAGGAAGTATAAGACTGATTGTGAAGTTGGATTTGTGCTCTTCTATTCAAATTTGAAGTAAGAATTTATGCCTTAGAATATTCCTTGAAATATCTTTATTTTTTAATAAAATTCAAGAATTGGGTATGCTTATAACTTTTAGGTCTTTGAGGGTAGCATTGACAAACATGTTAGGTAATTTTGGATTTCCAGACATAAAATATTAATTTGAATAAATAAATTAATGTGTAATAAACACAGAAGAGGAAATATATAGATAATAAAAGGAGACACAAGAATTTAACGTGGTTCACCCAATGTGGGATACATCCACTAGAAATAGCCAATCCTTTTTATTCAGTCCAACAAAAAACTTGTCACTCTCACAGTGCTACCACTATTACAATATAATCATCATTACAATGAGCCACACCTCATAGCTCCTAGGGTTTTTGTCATTTTAGAGAAACAAAGAAAACCACTCTAACTATATCGTTATATATGTGACCTAATAATGAATGGCCCAGATTTCATAATGTATAAATACATACAAAATGTGGCTTTTGGGGGTCCTACCCCCAAACCCCCCACTGGGGCGCATGACCCCTAGGCCCCCCATTGGGGGCGGGGGAGGGGGGGAGGGGGGCATCCCCCTAGACCCTACAAGGCCCCCCTTATAACCCCCATCGCTATGAGTGTTAACCAATAAGATCAGGCTCCACTATTAACAAAACAAGTGTGGGAGGGAAGGAAGTGTGGAATCTTCTAAGGAACTTATGCCCTAGTATGCCTCACACTTTCCCCACTCTTCCAGTTTCCCCTCACTACTCCTCTCATATCCATTTTTTTTTCATTTAATCATAAGTTGTATACTTATCTTGTTGGTTATTTGTTGAAGTGTCTAAACTTTGGATTTGTTGCATTCAATTAAATGATCGTTAGATTATATTAATAATGTGTCATGTTATTGTTCTAATTTTTTTTGGAAGACTACTTCAACTATTGCATTTTTATTAAAAAAAAATTATAATTTGGGAACACTAATCATTTCTTAGCATTTGTGTGTTTATTATATGTACATTGAAATTGAGAGTTTTTATTTTCCTAACATTGCGTGTTTCTTAAATGTACATTTGGATATATAGTTTATTGTTTCTTATAATTTTTGTGTTTCTGAAATGTACAATCAGATCAAGACTTTATTATTTCCTAGCATTTGTGTGTTTCTTAAATGTACATTGGGATCAAGAGTTTATCATTTTTGTATCTTTTATGTGTTTCTTGAATGTGTATTGGATTGAGAGTTTAGGATCAAGGTAGATGTTTGTGATAGATCCTAAGTCTACCTTGTGTGCCCATTAGATCATTGACCGTACATGTTGACTAGGCTTGATGCCTTCATATGGTTGCCTACATGGTAGAACTTGGTTCCTCTACCATGGTGATTATTAAACTATATGTGTTGTTATAGTATTACAATGTTGTTGATGTCACTATGAATTTTCAGATATCTACTTTAACTAGCACAACATACAATAACATAATCTTGTAACATGGGAAAAATCACTATGGGATAGGGTATTTTAATCTGCATTTGAGAGGGGAAACTCCCTTGTATGATAAGTCTTTTTAGTAATTTGGACTAAAAATTACAAAACAGAAACAAAAATGGATGAAAGCGGAAGAAGAATGGGAGATGATGGAGAATGGAGATAAGCTCAAAATAAAATAAATATAGAGATCCACCTGTATTATTACTTGTATTATTCAAATTATAACCCAAAGAATGGGAATCCTTCCTCTCACATGAACATAGAAATAGGAACTGTAGATGCGATGATAAACACAAATATTTCTTGGAAGCTCAAAGTATTTTTATTGAATCTAATTGTATGCATTTATCACAATGTCCATTCACATGGTTTCACAATGCAAATTATGTAAAATTTAAGGTTTACATATAATAAATAAAATTCAAGAATTTAATCAATCTTCCATCTATGAAAATTAAAACAACTTTCATATATAAAAGGTGTAAAACACCCAAAATGCAATATAATTGATCTCACATATTGGCTATCATTCCATTAAAAGTCATTTGAAAATAACAACTTGTATATAGAATTATAGCAAGCCCTCTCCTTGGGCCAAGAGAAATAAGAACCATGTTATAGTAAATTTCATCCCTTTTATATTACTTTCACCCACAAATCAGTTGGGGAACTATCTTGACCCTAACTTGAGTTTACTCACTTTTAATTTTTTCATATTTCGACACTTTTACAAAAGAAGTAATATCAAATTATTTTTATGACTTTGAACAATTAATATTAATTTAATGTAAAAGTAATAACTTAATATGTTTCACAAACTCATTTATTCTTAACTATGAACCTATGAAAATAATTCCTTTAACTCAACCTTGACATGCTCACTTTTCATGTTTTACATATTTGGGGCATTTTAAAACTGAATAAATGAAGACATGTATACACTCTTTTTGACTTTGCATTTTATAATTTAAATTATTTATGAAAATACATAATTTAATTTTATGAAGTCATTTATGTTGGACTATAGACCCATGAAACTTCACCCCTTTTATGGAATTGAGACACATGAGCTCCCTTTGTCACATGATAAAAATACAAGTCTTATTACATTATATTTTCAGATACTAGCTCGTCTTTGATTTAAAAAAATCATCTTTTCATAAATACAAGACATTGTCACAACACATGGACCTTTAAATTGGTATGTAGCATGATGTGCAAGCCTGCAAATCATTGTCAACTATGCGAAAGAGTCAAAAAATCCACTTTATGATCCTTTGGTTTCCCCCTAAGGTTTCTGTTTGTAATTTCACCCTTGTGATTACCTCCTTGTGAACCCTCTATGAACCATTTATGAGCCACATCATCTCGATTCATGTATCACACATTATTTTCTTACATGATAAATAACAGGTTCATTTGGAGTGATTCACTAATGAGAAAAGGGACACCTATGTGTTATGTTTTTGTGAATTAAAAATTGTGAGTGCCTTGATTGCAATTGATCCTCAATTTCCTATACAAGTTTAATTGAGGTTGGTTTCCCAAAGTTTCAAAATCTAAGACAAAAGTTGACTTTTTATGTAGAACCACATTTCCTAATAGAATATAAGAGAATCACTTGTTAATGAAAGGAAATGCCTTGAAACATTTCAACTAATTTTGACCTTTGAAAATCAAACATTATCTATCATGTGAAGGCTTGTTTAAATGTCTTTATAACACCTTGAATGGAGGTAAAAACAAATTTGAAATGTCAAATATATAGGAAATATAGTGTATGCTTCTTGGTAACCTATGCACAAAGCTTCTAATTGATTTAAAATTTATATATATATATATATATATATATATATATATCAACATCTACTTTGGAATGTGGTTAAAAAATGTTGACATGTTTAAATGGAATGGTGTAAATTTAAAGTTGTCTTACTTATGAATAAAGTACAAGACCTCTGATAGAATAAATTTTGACTTATAATTTGCCACATGGAAGTATGTTTGACCAAGCTCAAGTAGAGAGATGTCTAGTTGACAAGATAAATGCATTAATTTCCTTCTAAAATATTGCCCATGTAGCATCTATAAGAGCTTAAATTACCTTGTTGGACACAACTATCTATTGAGAGGGGGTTGAATCAATAGATGCTCTAAAATTGGTTATTCCAAACTTTTAAAAGAAATACAAATTCATATGTAAGGAATAGATGTAGAAATCACACACACACACACACACACACACACACAAACACATGACACCAAATTTTTACATGGAAACCCAAAGGGAAAAACCATGGTGAGAAACACTTGCTAAAAACTATTGTTCTAATCCAACCTCACACAAAATTGCCTTACTGACAAACCTCACTGGTTACATTCAAGGACACCAATCCTTAAGAGACATCAGTCCCCTAGCTGAGCACCAACTCAATTTAACCTTATTGGTTACAAGATTTAAGGGCACCAAACCTAAGGAGACACTAATCCCCTAATCTGAGCACCAACTCAGTTTGTTTGATGGCACCAACCGATCAGAACTATGGAGCTACAACTCTAGTATACAAGAAGGATTCACAAAGAAATCCAGTTCAGTGTCTCTATTACAAGTCTCATCTATAACTATTCATTCATTTCTCAATCTCTGTGTGTTCTTTCTTTTCTTGCTTGCTCAATGTCTATTTGTATATACCTTTACACTGTATCTACATATATCTGGTTATGCTTTGTTCAGCCACACTTCATCCCCTTTCTTCTTCTCTGCATTTTATCCTATCTTCATATATCTTTTTCTTGATAGTGATTTTCCTATCTAGAAAACTCAATAGCAATAGCGACAATAACTCCCAAATTATCCTCTTGAATTTGTGCATATTCAACTATCTTTTAGGGTTTCTCATCTTCTCCTTGTATTCACACCCAGCTACATTGAATCAGTTCTCATTAAAGATGAATTTTACTTGCATGTTTATCATGTCTCGATTTATGTGTCACCTTGCAAAGGTCAAATCTCTTTTCTTCATTTGATGACTACTTAGTTTATCTCATAAATGAGCAGCTTCCTAATCAAATATTGATTGGTTGAATTGATCAGTCTTGAGCCCCATGTAGACCTTTTCAAGCTCACCATTTCCCTGTTCCTATCTTTAATCAAGTATTTACTCATTTTATCTTTGGCATCAGTCACCATCTATTTTGAGTTATGCATTCTTTTCCTTGTTTTGGAGTTATTGATCTTCTTTTACACTATCCATCAACTTTTATCTCATGTCTTGATATTCTCTTGGTTCGCTTTCGCTCCTTTCTATTACTTCGATATGCTTGACCTTTAGTATTCATTTTGAACCATTGGCTATGTTTCAAGCATCTCATGCTTTATCAATTTTGGATGTGAATTATACTCCAATCAAATTGTCTTTCCTTCTTTACTAACCCTGAGCTACGTTTAAAGATATTCTTCTAATTCGGACTCTTTTTTATTTGGGCTCTGTCTCCTTTTGGCTCTTCCTATTCAAGCTCATCTTATTCATATTATTTCTCGAGCTCATATTCTCATTCTCCTTTGCTCAAGCTCATCTTCTTATTTTCCTTTTCTCGATCTCCTCTTCTCCTTCTCTTTTTCTTGGGCTCCTTTCTTCCTTTGGCTTATCTCTCTCCTTCATACTTTCTTTTCCTTAGACATTTTGTCTATCTCTCCTTTTTGGTCTTCGGGCTCTTTTTTTGAATTTCTTCAGAATTTTTGTTTGAGACATTTCTTTAGACTTTTTTTCCAAGTCTTTTCTCTTGGGACCTTTCTCTGAATTTACCCTTCGAATTTTTACAATGGTGCACTTGCCATTCGGGCTCTTTCGAAACTACCCTTCAACTTTTCTTCCAAAGGTCCTCTTGCCCTTTAGGGTTTTGCAACATGCCCTTCAGCTTTTTGAAAGGTGCCCTTTGACATCTTTGGAATGGTTCATATACCCTTTAGAATTTTTGACTTATCCTTTGGCTTTCTTCAAAGGGTTCACATACCCTTCAGCTTTCTTCAAAGTGTCTTTCGGCCTTCTGTAAATTGCTCTTCAGGTTTTCTGAAAGGGTCCACATACCCTTCCAGTTTTTTTAAAGTGTCCTTCAGCTTTTTGAATGTACCCTTTAGATTTTTGTTAAGTGTCCTTTGGATTTTTGAATGTACCCTTCGGATTTTTATTTTGAGATAATTTTTCAAAAAGGACTTGACAATTTTTTTGAAAGAATTGTCCTTGCCACTTTTTTTGAAAGAATTCCTCTGAAGGAATTATTTAAAACTATTTTAGGTTTTCCATCCTTCTTGACTTATGTACATAAGAGAACTAAAGCCACTCAAAGATCCCAATTGCCTCATCTAAACCCTTTCAGGTTTTTGACATTACTTGACTTATCAACTCGAGAGAAGTGGTCCCTCTTCAAAATCTTGATTACTTCATCTAGACCCTTTCATGTTTTCACCTTTACTTAGCTTATCAACATAAAGAAGTAATGTGCTTGAAAATCCCCGATCACCTCTTCGCTAGACCCTTTTGTATTTCCCACATTGATTAGCTTATAATCAGAAGAGAAGATGCTCCTGAAACCCTGATTACTTCTTCTCTAGACCATTTTGGACTTTTCACTTTGCTTAGCTTATAATCAAAAGAGAAGTAAAGCACTTGTGAATCCCTGATCACTTCTTCGCTAGACCAATTCATACTTTTCCCATTACTTAACTTAAGAAATAAAGGGAAGTTAAGTCATGTCGAAACTCTGATTTGCATTGCTTGGCTTGACCCGTTTAGACTTTTCATCTAACTTGACAAGATTGTGAAGTAAAGGCATTGGATAAATTTGATTAACACTGCAAGTATGTTCAACTCATCCTTTGGCATTAATGTAGAATAGCAACTACTTCATTTGACATCAATGACAATATCACAGACATCAATGACTATTTCTAACAATATCCCCCTTTGTTATTGATGGAAAAACATTATCAAAATGCCTTAACTCTTATTATCTCAATACTACTTTCTCTTCTTTTCAATCTACTTCTTTCTCCCCCTTTGACATTAATTACAAAGAGTCCTTGCTATAACATTCACTATTAGCTTGGTTGTTCTGATCTTTGGACCTAGTTGGTTAGAGCACTGTGAGAGAAAATCCCCCTTTGGTAATGTCACATTTGCATAATATTTCCTTGGACACATTCAAATCTAATTCTGTTGGCTCCATTATTCCTCAAGAGATCATGTTTATAACATTGGTCTAAAAGACCAATCGATTAGTCAACATATCTCTCTAAATAGTCCACTCTCACTATACTAGCTATCTCACTTGTGTCTCCTCCATTGTTATTCACATAATAACGAGACTGAAACTATTTCACTCGACTACTTTTTCTCTTAATCCAAGAGTTAGTATTTACTTCTTCAACACTCCCCTTGGATTCATGCCTTCATCTAGCTATTCCTTTACTGACATTTACCAATTATTGGCCCATCGATTGTCATTGCACTAAAAGATTGACCTTTTAGTAGTGGAACACTTTGTGAGAAGCTCCCCCTTAACCAATCACACATTTACTAGCATGCTACGGACTTACCCAGAGTTAATTTCTCTAAATTCAAGCTACGAACTCCTTCAGAGTAGATTTCTACATACTTCCCCTTGCTCTACTAGCTTACTAATAATCAATGCAAGACTACTCATCATAAGATCATTTACACATCAGTATAACATTAGTCTTAAAATACCAATCAACAATCTTCATATCTTTATATTGGTTGATGTTATGATCTTGAAGAAACTATGCTTGCTTCCCACTTGGAGGTCTCCATATTCTGACTCTAGAACTTTGCATAGCAATATCAACTGGGAGAACTCATTTATGCCTTCAGCACCTTCTGAAGAGCATCACTTGCTTATTTAATTATAAGGGTCTCTTAAGAAGCATATATAGAGACACCTTATTTCACAATGATTTAGAATAATGTGAAACCAGGAGTTACACATAACTCCTCACATTCCTTCTCCTCTTTTTTTTTCTTGTTCTTACTTTTGAGAGAAGTGACATGTTCATCCATCAAGTTGTTCTCTTTTTTCTTCTAGGATTGGAATAAATGGAGACAATGTAGGTCCTTGATGTATCTATTCATCTAATGAATCTTTCTTTCAGTTAGAAGTTTCATCACTAGGCCCAAAAGATTGACTTTTTATGCTCGTTACTTGCTCTGCTACTGTTGGCTATTCAGTTGAATATGTACATGCCTGTGACCTATCTTTTATCAATTTATTGGGCTTCTCTTTGAGTTTTGTCTTCTCTTTCTCATCAATGGTAGATGCTGTGATCTCTTGAATTTTTCTATCCTTTGTTGTACTCTCCACATTAACTAGACTGATGTGATTTGCAGACTTATCAAGCTTTACACTTGCCACCTTCGGTCTCCATAAATTGATCTGGCTTCCTTTTTGAGCTTTAGTCACTTGGATAAGATTCTTTAGACTTGTATACCTCAGCTTTCAAAACCTAACCATGTGTCCCTTATCATGGTAGTTGAAACACTCACCCTTGCTTACATTCTTGGTCTCCTTGTGTGTTATGTTGGGTCTCCTTTTCTCCTTCTTGGTGGCTTGTGAACCTTTGTTCATATTAGGAGGCATACCTTTCTACACTTTTGATCTCATAAAGCTTATTATACAATGTTTAGCTATATGACTAAAATTATTACACCAATAACACATTATATTTGTGTCTAACAAGGATGCAACTTAATTTTTGATTATAAAGTTTTTTCTCCTTGTAGGTACAACTCTACATTTGCTAACTTTATGACCAAACTGATTATAGCTATAACAATAACCATAAAAATATGAAGAGTACTTGGTCATAGCATTGGGCTGCCTTGTCAATCTTCTTCTCTTTATGTGATTGATTGCATCATTTACATTTTTCCTCTACATACTCTTCGAAGTTGCATAGATAGATTCTTGGTTCTTCTTTGCCTCAGGGTTCTTTTCTTCTCTAGCCTTTTTCTTCTTATCAATATTTCTTGTATTTGATTCTCTCCATTGCAAGCTATACCCTTCTTGGATCTTGATCTTTCTGCTTTGAAGTTGTCATACAACTTAGCAGATGAATTTTTCATAAGACTCTTTCCTTCCTCATAGCCAAGATGAGATCTTTATTTGGAGGGATTTTATGAGTTGATCAATGCATCAATAATGTCCAAACTTCCTTTTAATTTCAGACCTTTGTCAATTTTCTCTTTAGCCTTCTCAAGCTCCTTTCTCGAGGCAACTATTTCTACCTCTAGCTTCATATATTCAATAGATTTGAGGTGTAGCTCAATATTGACTACATCTTCTATTCTTTTGAGCTCTTCAATTTGAGTCTTTAAACTCACCACCATTTGATCCGATTCTTCAAGACTCTTGGATAGATTTTCAATTTCCTTTTGTCTTATCTTCTTTTGTTTTGAGTTTTCCTTCCTCAAACTATCAATCTCATTTAGGACATATATGATTTCTCCTTCCAAATCCACCTCTCCTTCCTCTTCTTCATCCCAGTCTTCATCCTCATCTTGATTTGAATCTTTTGAGGTTGATTATATTATCATGAACAGAGATTCATTTCCACTTGCTACAAAGGCACAGTCATCATCATCATCTGAACTCTCATTTTATTCCATTAGATCATTGTCTTCCTTGTATAAACCTTTCTTGTTATTGGAAAAGTTCCTTCTTTGGAAATGTCAATGTTTCAATCTTGTACCATTCTCTTCTTGTTCATAATCACCCTGTTTCTTATAGTGACATTTGGTAGCAAAATGTCTTATTCTGCCATAGTTCAAACACTTTAGGGGTAACTTACCTTTATATTTACTAGATCCTCTTTTCAGTCTTCTGACAAATTTGGTGACTTCCTCATCTGCATTCTCAAATTTTGATGTAGATTCTTCTTCTTCCTTTGTCTATTTGGCAACTTTGAAAGCAACTTCTCTTTTGGAAGAGTCTACATCGCTCATTCTCATCTCATAGGTAGTAAACATTCCATGCAACTCATCAACAATGAGTTTGTCCAAATATCTTGCTTCTTCAATTATAGATATTTTTGAATCATATCTCTTTAGCAGTGATCTCAATACTTTCTTGAATATGGTTGATTCTTCCATTTCTTCACCAAGGCCTCTGATGACATTCACTATTTCATCTACCTTGAGGAGGTAGTCAACAATATTTTGTTCTTTAGTCATTTTAAGACTCTCAAACTACCCATTGTAGGTTTGTAGCTTGGCTTGCTTCACTTTGTCATCTCCTTCATAAATTCTCTTCAACTTGCCCCATATGTCTTGTGAATTTTGGAAATACATGACTTTGACAAACTCTAAATTTGAAAGTCCACATGAATGACATTATTTACTTTGGCATTAATTTCATATGCCTTCTCAACTACCTGATCAATATGAGGTACAACTAGAGGTGTATATCCATTGACTAATGACATCCATACATCAAATTCTAACGAGGAAAAATATGTATCCATTCGTATGCTCCAAAAAGCATAGTTGGTTCCATCAAATAGGAGTGCTTTGTTTGATGAGGATCCTTCATGACTAGCCATTGTGTTCACTATCCAAGATCTACCTAAGTTGATTATACTTCTCCTAAGGAACCTAGATCTGATACGAATTATTGGACACAATTGTCTACTGAGAGGGGTGGTGAATCAATAGATACTCTAAAACTAGTTATTCCAAACTTTTAAAGGAAATACAAATTCATATGTAAAGAATATCTGCAGAAATCACACACACAAACACACAAACACATGACACCAATTTTTTACGTGGAAACCCAAAGGGAAAAACCACTATGAGAAACACCTGCTAGAAACTACTATTCTAATCTAACCTCACACAAAACTACCTTATTGGGAAACCTCACTAGTTATATTTAAGGACACCAATCTTTAGGAAACACCAATCCCTTAGCTAAGCACCAACTCAGTTTAACCTTACTGGTTAAAAGATTTAAGGGAACCAACCCTAAGGAGACTCTAATCCCCTAATCTAAGCACCAACTCAATTTTTTTGATGGTAACAATCGATCAAAACTATGGAGGTACAAATCTAGTATACAAGAAGGATTCACAAATGAATCTAGTTTAGCTTCTTTGTTACAAGTCTCATCTATAACTGCTCATTCACTGCTCAATCTCTGTGTGTTCTTTCTCTTCCTACTTTTTCAGTGTCTATATACATATACCTTTACACTATGTATCTACATACATCTAATTATGCTTTGTTCAACCACACTTCATCCCCTTTCTTCTTTACATTTTAATCTATCTTCATATGTCTTTTTCTTGAAAATGCTTTTCCTCTCTTAAAAATGCAATAGCAACAATGACAATAGCCCCCAAATTATCCTCTTGAAGTCATGTATATTCAACTATCTTTTAGGGTATTTCATCTTCTCCTTGTGTTCACACCCAGCTGCACTAAACTAGTTCTCATTAAATATGACTTTTACTTGCACGTTTCTCATGTCTCAGTTTATACATCACCTTGCAAAGGTCAAATATCTTTTCTTTATTTTATGGCTACTTATTTTATCTCATAAATGGCTTCCACAATTTAAGATTGATCGATTGAATCAGTTAGTCTCAAGCCCCCTATAGACCTTTTCAAGCTCACCATTTGTTTGGTCCTATCTTTAATCAAAGATTTACTCATTTTGTCTTTGGCGCCAATCACCATCTATTTTTAGGCATCCATTCTTTTCCCTATTTTGGAACCATCGATCCTCTTTTGCACTATCCATCAACTTTTATCTCATGTCTCGATATTCTCTTGGTTCACTTTTGCTCCTTTCTATTACTTTGATATGCTTGACCTTTAGTCTTCATTTTGAACCTTTGGCTATGTTGCAAGCATCTCATGCTTTATAAATTTTGGACGTGACTTATACTCTAGTTGAAGTGTCTTTCCTTCTTTATTATCCTCGGGCTACCTTAAAAGTTATTCTTCTAATTCAGGCTCTCTCTCCTTTTAGATCTTCTTATTCAATTTCTTTCTATTGAGCTCATCTTCTTCATATTCTTTCTCAAGCTCATCTTCTCCTTCTCATTTTCTTAGGCTCCTCTTCTCCTTTTCCTTTTCTCAGGCTCCTCTTATCCTTCTCCTTTTCTCGAGCTCCTTTCTTCCTTGGGCTTATCTCTCTCCTTCGGACTTTCTTTCTCTAAAATTTTTGTTTGTCTCTCCTTTTGGCCTTCGGGCTCTTTTTCTAAATTTCTTTGGACTTTTTGTTTGAGACATTTATTTTGACTTATTTTTTGAGTATTTTCTCTTAGGACCTTTCTCTAAAGTTACCCTTCATGTTTTTACAATAGTGCACTTGCCCTTCAGGCTCTTTCAAAACTACCCTTTGGATTTTCTTCCAAAGGTCCTCTTACCCTTAGGCTTTATGAAAGGTTCCCTTCGATATATTTATAATGATTAATATACCCTTTGAACTTTTTGACTTACCCTTTAGCTTTCTTCAAAGGGTTCACAAACCCTTTGACTTTCTTCAAAGTGTCTTTCGACCTTCTATAAATTACCCTTCAGGTTTTTTCAAAGTGTCCTTCAAATTTTTGAATGTACCCTTCGTATTTTTTTTGGGACAATTTTTCGAAAAGGACTTGACAATTTTTTTGAAAAAATTGTCCTTACCACTTTTTTCAAAAGAATTCATTCAAAGTAATTCTTCAAGACTATTTCAGGTTTTCCATCCTTCTTGACTTATGTACATAAGAGATGTAAAGCCAATTAGAAATCTAGATTGCCTCTTCTAGACCCTTTCAAGTTTTTTACATTACTTGACTTATCAACTTGAGAGAAGCAGTCCCTCTTCAAAATCCTGATTACTTCATCTAGACCCTTTCGGGTTTTTAACTTTACTTAGCTTATCAACATAAATAAATAATGTGCCTACAAATCCCCAATCACCTCTTCATTGGACCCTTTTGGGTTTCCCACATTTCTTAGCTTATAATCATAAGATAAGTAAGATGCTCTCGAAACCCCAATTATTTCTTCTCTAGACCATTTCAAACATTTTAGTTTTCTTAGCTTATAATCACAAGAGAATTAAAGAATTTGTGAATCCCTGATCACTTCTTCGCTAGACCAATTTGAAGTTTTCCCATTGCTTGACTTGAGAAATAAAGGGAAGTTAATTCATGCAGAAACTTTGATTTGCATTGCTTGGCTTGACCCATTCAGACTTTTCATCCAACTTGACTTGAAAAGATTGTGAAGTAAATGCATTGGAGAAATCTGATTAACACTTCAAGTTTGTTTAACTCATCCTTTGGAATTAATGGAGAATAGCACCTACTTCCTTTGACATCACTGAAAATATCACAGGCATCAATGACTATTTCCAACATACCTTATTAATATGTTGAATGATGAAAGCCTTCGATCTCATCCTCCCCTTTTATTGATTTTATATAACAATAAGGATGGTGACAAGACCTTTTTGAGATTAATTAACCAACTATAGACAACTTCTTTCTGATAGCTCAAACTTTATGTCACCCACTTCTTCCATAGCCTAATAGAGGGGAAGTTTTATGGTCTCAAGAAGAAGTAGAGTAATAAGAACATTCAATTCTTTAAAACTTACACAATAAGGAATGTCTTCTTGTCACCATAACAACCCAAGGGGAAATTTTAGCTCCTCCTATTACTTCTTGCCTAACCATTTCCACTACCATGTTGTTCACATCAATTGTAAACAATTCCAAATAGAAAACATGTTATGTCAAACATTGTGCATATTGCTAATAATCCAACTAGTTATGCCATCATCTGGATCCATCCGTTATGTACAAATATTTAAATAATGCAACACAATGCATAAATTCCCAAACAAAGTGATATAAAAATTCATCCATCAGTTATGAGAAGGAAAAATATTTCTATAGTTATGGTTGACACCTCTATCAATTCATTCAATAAACCAAACCAATCCCAACCTCCACTATAATTAAAAATGGGATTCCACTATGGTACCATGTTATAATTAATACTTTGTTCATATTGTTAGTTTCATGTTGATATGATGTTATAGATATTCAGAGATTCTATATAAATGCATATTATTCCATGTAGTGATTTTTTAGTTAATCACATTTAATGTATGGTTTAAATTTGAAATGACACTAATTTTTTTGAGTTTGAACTTAACGGACTGTAAATGAAAAGAGCATTGATCCTTTCTAATTGAACAAGTTGTCTCCCTACCACTTCCACATTGATAACCTTACCTAACAAGCAAGGGGGTGACATTATTCTAACAAGTGTTGAGTTAGATGGAAGTAATGATAAAAATAACCAAAGATTATTTGTCAACCATAACTTATCAGGGCTTTAATGAAGCCAATTTTTTAATTCAACTAATTAGAACTAGATGCTACTTTCAAGATAGAGTGTCACTATCAAAACAATCTGATAGGAGTTTTCCCTTATTGGAATATTTTTCATGATTGCTTCAACAAATTACACTCATATTTCTGGATTCTCTTTTACACTATTTCTATACCTTCTTAGAAATTTCAACATCCGTTAGAATACAAGTGAATCCAAAATTAGGTATGTTCCTATAAACCCTCTTTGCCATTCTCAATCATTCTAGGTATTTTCATGTATCCCTTTAAAGTGCATTATAGGTATTTATTTATTATCTTTATATCACATTTATCGCAATATGCTCATTTTATGGTTTAGTATAGCATTATTTAACCTAGATCCACTTTACCATAAAGTGCTAGCCTAAAAATAAAGGCCTAAATGGAAAAATTATAGGATGTAGGTCATTGATGGTGCCTCAAGATTGAAAAATGGTCACAAGTATTTATATCATTGGTTGTTTAGAAATACATGTTATATCCTTAGGATAGGTTTTTAATTTATCATAAATAAATACTTTGACTACCTATAGCCATGTTTTCTAAAATAAAGTCAATAGTTGTGAAGAGGAAGACTTGATAGGTGGCTAGTAGCTCTATATGATTTGAACCATAATCATAGGGTGTCAAACCAAAACTAAAATAGATACCACATTTCCCTTGAGTTACAAGTAGTATAATTATAATGAAAAATGAGGTTGTGAAGTACTTATAATATATGCAAAGAGAAAGGGTGGAGAATTATACCTATGTTTTCTAATGAAGACTAATGGCAAGGTGTGGTGGATATCGAGGTGTTTGCATGTGTATGTCCTATTTATATCTCCAACTTAGGCTACAACTCCAAATCCAACTCTAAGTGATACCTACAAAATGAGGATAAATTTAGGGACCAATGTGGTTGAGAATATACTTGACCAAGGTAGGTACCATAGTATTTTTAGATCAAGGAATATGAAGGGATTTAGAAGGAAGAGACAAACCTCATCAACAAAGGGGGAAGCTCGATGATATATGGACACTCTAGACTTCATTGACTGGCATTATACCAATAAACAATCAAGATAAATTTACACATACGAGACTCTCATCTCAAGGATATTTGACAATGTGACTATAATATTGCATTATTTCATTAAGTCGTTAGTCTCCTTTAGTAGATAAATCATGATTACTCTCTTATGTTGTCTATAATATTGTGTTACTTTGTTAAGTTGTTAGAACACATGATTAATAGTTGTACACAACCCAAAACATTTTGTTCAACTCAAAAACTCATGATTTACATAGTCAAAGTGGTGAATATTGTAAAAAACACCAAAAAAAATAGGGAAAATCATGATTTTATAATAAAACGTGATTTATATGCAATGTTTTTGGCTACATATAGCAAAAATGGATTTTTTTGGTTATTTTCAAATGATTTTAAAACATTTTTAGGATTTTTAATAGATTTTTAAGGGATAATCTATGTAAATTGAGAAGTCTGAGGCAAAGAGAGAATATCATGTTAAAACCCTAATCCTATTGCAAGGCTGCAAAACTCTCCATTAAGAAAAGTGAAAAGTCTAAGGTAAAGACCATGCTAAACCCTAACCCTAACCCTTTTGTAAGAATGTAAAACACTACATTTAAGGTTGAGGTAAAGTGAGAAGTTTTGGACCCCAAATTTTGGCTAAATCTTTTGATATATAAACACAACACGAAACAAGCATGGCATGAAAGAGTCATAGGTGTAGAAGACCATGGCATAGAAGTCCATGGTGTGAGAAGGCCCAATTAGAGAATATTCATAATAAATGGAGAACCTAAGAATAGAGGACTTGAAACACTAGTAGAAGACTTGGGAAGCATGCGGGAAGCTGGAGATAGTTAAGGAGTGATTTTTAGGGACAAGACAGACTAAATCACACACAAATCTAGCACTGACCCATGAAAATATAGGCACCTGGTGATGAGGATCCAACAATAAATGGGAATATAGGGGCACAAAGGCTTGGGTCCTTAGGGAAATAATT
This sequence comes from Torreya grandis, assembly GCA_037957365.1. NCBI lineage: Eukaryota > Viridiplantae > Streptophyta > Pinopsida > Cupressales > Taxaceae > Torreya > Torreya grandis. The sequence goes on along the minus strand of JARHVA010004962.1, from coordinate 526,667 downwards.
TTATTGGCTACCATGACTCTTAGTTCACTGAAGATCATTGGCTAGTCACTGAGAGTGTCATTATTATTGTCACTACTTGGTTGGGAAAATCAATTATAAATATCCCTGATTAGAGCTTTGTAATGTTGTTGATTATTGTTGATTGTTAGTGATTTTTATTCCATTGATGTGACCATTGTAATATTGATGATGTACTCTAGTGATAGCTAAGTTATACAACTAAGTTGCACCATGCATTTTTTAGGTATCTCGTGAACCTTTAATGAATATGATGAATGGAATTTGTGTTACCCAAATTTTCTTATGTGAATTATGGAAAAAATGGTGCTAGTCAGTTTATATGTGATTGTTCATTTAATTGAATTTAGGTCCATAACTATTCTGTAGTTCTTGTTCTAGTTAAACATTGAGTAACATTGTTGTTAGATCATCAATATATGCTAAGTCCACTTTCACATGATAAAAATAATGGGAACCAGTTCCTTATGGCGTGCTTTGGGTGAACACGCAAGAACTTTGTCTTATATGAAATGCCAGCACACCAGCTCATTGGGTTTAAATCTCTTCAACACATGCCAATGGAAATTTATGCCTAGATAGAAAACTTACCCAACATTTTGGTTCCATTACCAGGACCCAAAGCACTTGTTTGCATGATGGTGTAAACTACTTGAGTGATTGTCTCTTGAAAACATTGAATGATGGATTATGGATGTTGAAGCTAACTATACAGTACTATTTCTTAAACTAGGGGTTTTTATGCATGCATGGCTTGAATAAAATCTATACAATTCATTTTATGAGACTTCTTTATGGAATTACTTGTTTATTTACATGCTATCACAACCTATGCTCAAGACCACTCAATAAATCTTGAATGAAAGATAACATGGACATTAGCATGACATATAACTTTAGCACACTTAAAATCACATTGGCTGAAAGCTATTGATGTTTGGTGGTGAGGGGTGTTAAATAATTATATTTTGGAGTGTATCATATCAACTTATTCCTATCCAAAAGAAGCTAAGTTCTAGTTTCTCCAAGAACTACATGGTCAATATATCAAACAATTTCCTCTAGAGGTAAAAAAGTTGTTTATTGATTTTGGACTTGATACTTTTCCTATGGAAGGATAAACTCCTCCTTGCATGAAAAACAAAATTGGTGGGGGAATGTAGGGGTACTTGTAATAAATTATTGGTTCAGAATGGTAGCTAGTCAGCAGGAGTTCCAGAATTGCAAATATGATAAAGCTAGATGAAGGATTATAGGTGGAAGCAACATAGGAAGGGGACATGAGGACTCAATAAGTGTTTTCAGGATCTATAGGGAAGTGGACAAGCATGAGGACTCTCAAAATTTTGGATTACAACCAATGATAGTTCTAATATATGAAGGAGAAACAAGATAAGAAGTGGAGACTGAAGAACCCAAGTTGAGTTGACCTAGTTCCCCAACCACAATGTGAGCTCATGCTATTGAGCTAGAAAAGCTAATCATACACAACTGGGATATAAATAACATAAATTCAAAGACTAATCCTATAATTGAAACCTTATTCAAACAAATTTTAGACACTAGTGTATTGACTCTTTCTTTTTCTTTGTAAGATAATTCCATGGCCTAACTTGGTATGCCTGGTAGACCCAACATAAGTAGTGGGCAAAATACTAGCCCAAATATAGTGAATCAACATTCCTCAATGCCCAACATCTCAAGTGTTTCCATTGTTTTTGGAATCATGGGAGGTGGACAAGGTGGTGGATCAATAGACAAACTAGGAGGAGGTGTAAGAGGAAGTGGTGGACTTCCCCCCAAGGAATAGGAGGGCTTAGAAGTTCTCATCAGCCCCCATTAAAAATAACTCAACCACCCATTATGTACTATGAAATGATACTCCATTTACCAAAATATTGAGGCATGAATAACACTGTAGAGCATGTTCACAAGTGTGAACTTATCCGGAGAGTGTGTGGCATAACCTCCTCTAATCAAAAAGCCACTCAATTTGTAATTGCTCTTTTGGAATGAGCACATAAGTGGTATCACAAATATGATCCTCAACAGGATGTAGTCAACTATAATCAACTTAAGGAAACATTCTAGAGTTTGAGCAATAGAGTATTTTTGCACTAAAGTATATCAAACAAGAACTAACTGAGAGCATGTGCAAGTATGATGCATGGTTGAAGACACTCCTTTCCATGCTCTTATTTGAGATTAATGTTGTCCAACAAGCTTAGTAGATCATGGGAGGTCTATTTTTCCCCTTTAGACACATTTTATTAAAGAATTTTTACCAGCCTATGCGAGGCCTTGGAAGCTACCCTCCATGTTAAAGTTGTTGGTAGTATTGATATGGGAATCAGTCCATTTATGGAGGCTCAAATTTATACAATGGAATCTCAATTAGAAAATCAGACTACACATAGTGCTCATGACACTTGTAGTGGCCTATAGTGTGTCAATTTTGAGTTTGAAGGCCATAATAGGAATAATTATCCTTGTAAGAACACATGCATCATACTAAAGCAGTCATGTGAAATACATCAAGAAGAGCACAATGTTCAAGATTGTCCTTTGTTGCAATGTGATACTTAGTAAAAGGCATCCACTTATTCTAAGATATGTGACACACATACTCATGATATTAATGACTTCCATTCATCATTGATATTCATGAGGTGTAAACACATGATACGAGATAGTCCTTTATTTCCAATAACCAAGAGAATGGTGGTTATTGTGGGCGAGGACAAGGATAAAGATAAGGAGGTGGATGCTTTCCACCACTTTTTATAAGTGTGGTTCCCCTAAGCACTACCAATAGGAATACCCAGTTTATCTTACATTTACTTTTTGTAAAAATAAGCATCATCTATAGGAGTGTCATGATTTGTACACTACCATTATAAAATAAAAAAATGAGAAAGGTGATAGTATGATCTGTATTGCAAAACCACACTAGAGACTGTACCCTACCACTCCAATAGGTCGTCAAGTTAATAATATAATGTGAAGTGGTGGACAGTCCTATTCTACATCTACTCCACCTATTGATAAGGTACAATGCGAAGAGCCACATGCTACTAAGTATCTTGATATTCAATATCATAAGGAGGTATTCTTGGATACTATGAATTTGGTAAGATAATTATAAGGGGAGATCTAATTTCTTAAGGACCATGATGTTGTTTAACATGTCGATATGCAAAAAGCCACAAACCATCATCATATGGCACATAATGGCTTTCAAGAGCTTTGAAAGTGCCTATTGGACAAGGATATTGTATCATTATTGCATAACTAGCTCAAACATTAGATGTTAAAGCCTATTGAATATCATCAATTAAATCATGATCAATGACAAGATATTGCCATCCCTCCTAGCCCGCAAGAAGACAAAGAGATATTGGTGAATTTTACGATCAATGGGTGGGTAATCTAGGACATATTAGTCGACACCAGTGCTAAATTTAATATCCTCACAAAGGATTCCTGATATAAAATGGATAGCCTAGCTTTATAACCTTCATCTCATGTTTTATTCATGGCTAATAAGATGCGCACTTTATTGATCAATGTTCTTAAAGATGCCATCATAGATATCCTTGATGATACATTCAAAGTAGACTTTAAAGTCCTATAATTGGTTGAGGCTAATGACTCCCAACACTATAAGGTTGTCTATGGTGTTATGATAAAAACATTGATTTAAGCTTCAAGAAATGGTACATCAGCTTTGAAAATGAGGACCAATGCATAGTAATTTAGGCCCCTATACATTGAACCTGTTAATGTTGATGAGGATATTAATCATATATATAATGTCACAAATCAAGGCAGTGAACACCATGATCCCACCCCTAATGGCATCCTTCGATGTATGGATGCACAATCCCTCTCTAACATCATGAGTAACACAAATGCCATTGATTTATTCATCTTGTAACTAGCCAAGTCATGCATGGTCTAATTGTGGCTACACCAACATAAAGCTAGATGAAGCTCCTTGGTTTCACAATCAAATGGAAGTCCATGAATTCATCCAGCAACTGGAAGCCTTGTATGATTCTAACATTTATTAAGTGAAATTACTTGTTCATATTTTTATGGCGCTATTACAAGGTGGTCATGAACTCATCATGATCGATTACTTAATTGGGATCATACACATTTTGCATTACATCATGGATTTCATCATGATAATCATATACATGGGACTATCATCTATAGTGGTATTCAAGCACCAAAATTTCACCTTAAATCTTGTGAGGTAATGTGGATAGTTGATGAAACTTTATTTTCAGAATACCTTTGGGTTCACATGTTTTATGGTAATAAGCATACTTAGGCCTGAGCATGGTATGCCTATGAGGAGTGTCATCTAGGTACACATTCTTGATGCCTACTTAAGGATAACATGATTTCATTATTTTCTTATTCATCTATGTGAATGGATTTGTGCCTTACACTACAAGCAATGTGTCAAGCAATCATTAATGACCTAAGTCCTGTTGAAAATCAAATTTGAAGCATACATGGTGTGCTAGAGGAAGGATTAACCATCTTTAATGAGCCTATTGTGAATGCATCTTTTTCTATGCCAGAACCTATAATAAATAATTTACTTCATTTAGAAATCCAAAAGGGTAAGTGAAAAGTTATGTTTCAAGTTGATGAAAGTGACAGATCTGATCTTCTTGACCCATTGACCAATAATTTAGCTATCCACACAGAGTATGGCACTATAAATGTTTATGACATAGTTATAGATATACAACACCCATATTTGGAACCAATTCAGACCATACAACATAATATTAGCACAGAGGATGCATCGAAGATGGATACAATGGAGAATTACTAGTCTGATACAAAATCATGAAAGTATTTTTGCTGCTAAAAGAGTATCAGGATGTTTTCCCAATAAACTTTCATGAGATGAAGGGTGTTCACTCTTATTTGGAAAAAATGAACATCAAATTAGTTGAAGTCACTTGCCCAGTCATGAAATTACCTTATCAAATGAATACTAATATACGTGCATGTGTTAAAGAAGTGATTGATAACATGTTGTGTATGAGAATCATTATTCTTATTAATGAGCTTGAGTAGGTAAGTCATATGGTGATAAAGATTAAAAAGGATGGGTACATAAATATTTATGTGGATTATAGGTTACTTAGTGTTATTTGTGTTATTGATCCTTTCCCAACACCATTCACCAAAGAGATCCTTGAAGGCATCACTGGCTATGAAATTTATACCTTTATAGATAGTTTCTCTGGGTTTTATGAAGTGCAGATTGTAGAGGAAGATAGGCCCAAGACTATATTTTACACTGAGTGGGGGTATTTTGCATATAATGTCATGTTATTCAAATTAAAGAATGCCACTACTGTGTTCTCCAAGATCATTGTTGAATCTTTCAAGGACTTTATCCATAAGTTCCTTCAAGTTTATTTGGATGACTAGACAGTGTATGGCTTGGTAAAAGACCATTGTTCTAATCTCTAACACATGCTTGAGTGTTGTAGGACACTTCATATTTCTTTCAACTTGAAGAAGTGTCTCTTTCCTACTCCATTTGGTGTTCTTAGTAATATTATTTGCTAAAAAGGTATTTTAGTGGAACCTACCAAGATTGACATCATCCTCTGCCTGCCAACACTAACTACGCAACAAGAGGTTTGTGAATTCCTAGGTCACATAAGATATTATAGAAAATTCATATGTGGATATGCTAAGATTACAAATCCTCTCGAGGAAATACTTAAACATATTCATTTGGACCCATTTGTGCTAAGAATCTTTTATTATATTAAAGGATAAGTTTATCACTACACTGATTATATAGTTCCTAAATTGGAGTAAACCATTCCATAATCATGTTGATGCTTCTGGCATGGCCATCAACGCTATACTTGCTCATCAGAGATGGTAATTTGGATTACCCTATATACTTTGTGTGAACTAGGAATTTGACTCAGAAGAGGATGGCTAGTATCGTGTTAGTTCCAAAATGAAATCAAAATGAAATAAACACACTAGCATAACATCTCTAGGCCTAGTTATTAAGGAGAGCTTAGTTAACAAGACTAGAATGGGAAGCACAACTAAAATGCAAAAAAACCTTCTTTCACCTTCTTTGGATGCTTCAAACATCTTGTTGAAGTGACTTGCTCGGTTTGTGCTCATGAAGTTTGCATCAATGAAGTGTGGCTACCTTTATCTCTCCTTGGCACCTTTGGCTTTGGCTTGGCTTGGCTTGGCTCAATATTTGGGTATTATAACACTAATTTTCATTAAGATTTGGAATCAATTCAACATTATAACTTTGGCATATGAGATCTTAGAATTTGGTCTTTGAGGCTTTCTATTTATAGATTTTTGGAATGGTTTGAGGATCAACCATAACCGTCTATCTCAAGATTGAGATGTGTGGCCATGAATAAATATAAATATGAAATTCATTCTAAAAATATCCCCATTAATATTTGGGATATAGGAGTATTAACTAAGCATGGAAGGGCTTTGATGAGGCATGGGAGGGGTTAACCTTTATATTTTATGCATTTATGGCCCAGGGGTGTCTTTTCAAAAAATGATGTCACTTGATGATGCAGATATCCAATATTCATTTTCAAAAAGAAATTATTCAACAAGTTTCATGTAATTCTTAATTAAGTTCATGATTTGGTTTAATTATCTCTTAAACATGATTAAACACTTTGATGCTAACGTTGGCTCTTTGTGCACAAATTACTCAAATTGGTCAGAATGTCTTGTTATTGATCTAAATTTTGACTAGACTGGAATTAGGATAAAATTTTAGATGTGTTGGATCCATTATCCTATTTAGGATGTTGTCAACACCAAATAATAAGGGCACATGTCTCATGCAAGAGATCTGACAGAAAAGAACAATCCAGAGCACCCAAGTACAAAATTGGAATTTTAACTTGAAATGATCTTATCAAAGTTAATTGGCACTTGAATATATCAATTTTAACTCTTTTGATGTGTTTTAGTGTTTTAGGCCAAATTGTGCATTTTAGTGGAAATTCGTCAAAAGCCTACCTGGAGATCATTGGTGGAGAGATTTAGGTGTCTACAATTTGACCCTATTTGGGCAGGCATTGCAAGCTATATGTATAGTAACATCTTCTCAAAGAATGAAATGGTCTTGCTTACAACTTCAATTACAATTGATAAACTATATGATTCCCCCTCGAGGGAAAGGTTGGTATAATTAGGTCGAAAAATGGTCCCTCAAAAGAAAGAATGGAGACATGGGGACCAAGAAAAGGAAAATGATGGGATGAGAACACAATGATATTGAAAAAGTAGTCAAAATCATTCAAAATGCAAGTGGAACTGTGGACAATGGTTTGTCCAAAGGTAGTTATAAGCATTGTATCCTGATAGTAGTAACGTGGCTTAAAAACACAATGATTTACTCAAAGGTGGTTATAATCATTGAGAAGATGAAGTTATCCTAGTTAGGATAGACAAATAAGATAGAAACATGTTCCTATATGGACAAAAAAAGTAAATTGATGACAACATAATGATTTGCCCAAAGATGGTTATAATCATTGAGAAATACAGGTGAAATGGTGTACAATGATTTATCCATAGATGATTATAATTGTTGAACCTTGATTATGGAAAACATGACTGATTTGGTTGATGATGATGATAATCTGATATAGAGGATAAAGATGAATTTGGACAAAATGTTAGGAGGGAGATGCTCATTTGAACTAAACAAAGATTGAAATTCTTTCATTATTTAATTATGCTGTGTAGGATATGATTGGGATTGAGTCAGGATGTCAGTGTTGAAGAGATGTTGATGCCACCATTTTTGAATGGACTTACTGAAGTTGAGGTTTGTTGTAGCATGTGTCAGTAGACATCATGATAGAACACCATGAGGACTAGGCCAAAATATGCATAGGGACTAACTCCTGAGATCCAATACTCAAATAAAATAATGAACTAATGATAAAAATCATGATGACAATGTAAACATATGAATATGGATGGATTCAGGTATAAATATGTAAAGAATCACCTAATGAATGCACATAGACTGAATCAAGGAAACAATGCTGAAAGAAAACAAATAGGCACACAAACAAAACAATAAAGAAAACACAAAGTAAATTTAAGCCACATGAACATTGCCCCTATAAAATAGGTGACAACTTAACTAACAAAATAGGTGAATAGAAGAAAAGGAAGGGGGTGGTCGAGCTGTCTCTATATGCACTACGTAAGTGGATGTTGCCTTCATAGTTTTATGGATATAATATCCAATAAAACTTTAGGCTAAATGTAGTTCTCCTAGAAAATGAGAAGAAAATGATAACTGATGAAAACAAATAGAATGGATGTGATAGAATAATAAGAATGATTTTGTAAAATGACAAGTACGTGAGAGAAAAGGCCAAAAAGAATAGATAAATTAAGTGACAAGTGATTTGCTTGTAACTTAGTAAGGGTTCTCAGAATCCTTAAGGAAAATAAGTGGTCAATGTTTTTGGTTTTTTCTAACAATTTTACAAATGTTTTTGAAAATTTTAGAGTATCTCAACTCGATTGAGAATGACGAGACACTAAATGGTCTAAGATCACAAAATAGTGAGAGCATTACTTAGGTTGCTCGTAAAATGTTGAGACTATGGCTTAGGTTGCTCATAAAATAATGAGAACATGGCTTAGGTTGCTCGTAAAATAGTGAGAGCATGGCTTAAGTTGCTTACAAAATAACAAGAGTGTGGATTAATTTTCTCATAAAATGACAAGAGCATGGCTTAGGTTGCTCACAAAATAGTGAGAACATGGCTTGAAAGAGTGATCAAGCTAACTTCAACAAGTATTGAGCGCTACCTATTGTTCCCAAAATCAGCTATGCTTATTTTGATAGACAACCCCTACAAAACTTATCTATTTCATGTTCTTCACTCTAAGCTCATTGTTCGAGACAAGTTTCTCTTATTCTCAAGTATAGTTGACTAGTATCCTTGAAAATTTCCCGACACTGCATCCATATGCAAGGGCGACCATTTTTGCCACCCCTACATACATTTTCTTAGAAATCCTAACTCTAGAAAATTTCAAATTTTCACTTTTTTGACCCTAATTTCATTTGAATTTTTGGCCTTCTCATACTTTAGACCTTTCAAGCACATTCCCATGGTCATGATCATTAACATGCAATTTTCCCCGATTGCTAATATTTCCCCCAATTGCATGATCATGATTCATGTTGCAGTTTCTCTCAAGGGTCCTTCATCGATGCCCTTTTAACAAAAGCTCTTCTATATGACTGAGGTTTCTCTAAAGAAGTTGAAGACAATGAAATACAAGTATCAAGGTGTTTTTCTAATCACCTCAGTTACTTCTAATGTTAATGACATTAGAGATATAGAGATCAGTCGTGTGGAGATGGCTGAGTTCATGGAAAGAATCAGATCAAGCAATCCCAACCATGAAATGAAGAAGATAATTGAGAGCAATATTCATCTGGTATCTTCTTTTCCTATAGCGGCTCATAACACATAGTTCATTCTCTAGTGCACTTAGTTCTATAATAAGGATACTAGGGCTGTGTTAGACACTAGTGGTAATGTGGTGATTAGACTAGACCCTGAGTTCATTGACAAAGTATTTATGTGTCCTCCCACCACTGAAGTATTAAATCTTGATTTCATTGAAGCACAAAGGGAATATGACAAAGATCCTGAAAGAGTGAAGAAAGTAATCAATAATAGATGGCTCAAGACTCCAAGGGAGAACTTGTCAAGGTGGCCACAGAGCTTTCCAAGGAGTGACTTTATAGAAGAAGTCTGTGACCTGATTACTCTTATCAGTAAGGTAAGAGGTTTACCTTCTTCCTCACTATTTCATGAATGGATGTACCCCTTCATTAAGATTATTATCCAAGGCAAACAAGTCATCTTTTGGGGAAAACAAATCATCAATGCTCTGCATGAGCAATTGATGAAAGTATCCACTACCTCCAAATTCTACATGACTTCATACTTGGTATATATTGTAGCATCGATAAGAACCTTCCCAAGTTTAACATCAGAAGGAGACAGGAGGGTAACCACAATGTATCAATATTAATCTCATTTGACGTTGAAGGGTTCTATCCATCATTTTAGGATAGTAAATGATGCTTTTTTGAAATAATTTTATGTCTCTTTGATCCCCAATTAGAATAGAAAAGAGTGTCAGATGAAGCCTAGACAGTTGTGAATGACTTCGGATGTATGTTCTTGAAATTTCTTTCTTTTTCTTACCTAAGGGTTAGATTTTTCCAAAGTCATCCTTATATGCTACCAAGATTCCCTTCAGATAAATTGGTCTTGATGGAGCTATGCAAGCAAATTATTATCATACATAATAAGCAGATAGAATTTAAGAAACCCAGTTTCAGGTTCCCGATTGAAATTGGCAGGTTCTCAGTGTTAACCACTGGAAAATCTAGAGTTATGGAGACTGAAATCCAACTTGTAACCATGAAGAATTTCAAAAGGATACCAAATTTTGACTACAGAGGAGTACAAGATATAATCAAGAGGAAGACATAGTTTCATGAGCCTATGATTGAAGATGTTTGGGTCGATTTGAGGACAATAGAAGACATCAAAAAGATAGACTATAGTAGATTGTCTTTTGAGTAGATAGAATATCTGGGACTCATTGATATCCATAAAAGTCTAGTGGATAACAGTGATTTGATCAATGATAGATACCATGCTAAACGGGTTGCCAATGCCCCTCTTCCCCCAATCCAATGGTCACAAAAGGAGTTGACTTCCTTAAGGAAATGATTCAAACCAATATTGACAAACACCAATGATTAGTTAGTGAATAAAGGAATCACCCTGAAAGATTTCATCATAGGATTAGAAGCTAAATTTTAAGAGGAAACAAGGAGAAGAGCATAAAATAGGATGAAGAATAAAAGTGATGTTCTTTCTTCTTCTAGGCCACATAAGCCTAACATCATCTTTGTGATGAAGAAGTCAAAAGTTACAGAAAAATAGCCAAAAATAATAGATATAGAGGTTGAGAAGTAAAGCATTGAAGAACTAGTAATGGAGAAAATAGATACTGATAATAGGCCCACAGATCAACAGGAAAAGGAAACTCTATCTCTGTGAGAGGGTGTGCAGCTAGAAACAAGAATTTCTTCTTCCCCACCTAGCACACCTGTTGTAAATCCACCTATTTATCCAATTAATGTTCCCTCTTCTTGAGTAGCCTATCCTTCAAAAATTATTTTTAATGACTGTCAAGGCACTTCTGGAGATATTCTTCATTCCTCAGGGTCAATCCCTAGTTTGTCATCTCCATCTTTTGATATCAGAGATTGTTTTACTTTTGATCATTCAGTAGAAGGTGCAGTTCTTACTGATACTCCACCCATTATTTCCACCACTGATGCAAGTATGACTCCAGTAATGCCAACAATGGAGATTGATACTAATGTAAGTGCTTCTGTGCTCCCACCTTAGTTGTCAACTTATACGCCCAAAAGGAAAAAATAGGTCATCTCCCCATATGACTTTGATTTCAATAAAATGGTGCCAGTAAAAGTCAAGACTCCTAAAAAGCCAAAGATTCTTTCAAAGATGATTGGGGATAAAGGGCACAAATTTCTAGAAATAGCAAAACCTCCATAAGATGAAACTCTTGAAAATTTTGATATAAATGACTACTCTATCTTTTGAGTTGAGTTAGGTAAAATAACTCATGAAGGTGCTAAGAGTGATTTGAAATTGGCCATGGCCATTATGATTCATAAATTTGACAAAGATAAAGAGATGAAGGATCATTATAAATCAATGGTGGAACAATTGACTATAGTGATAAGGAGAATTACCTTCACTCCAAAAATAATGATTCTAGAGGTTATCTCTATAGATGACCCCATGATTTAGAAAGTAGAAAGGACTTATCTCAAGGGAAAAGTTATTGAAAAGTACTTGGAAAAGATGCATACACAAGGAATTTCCTTGTTCATAGAGTTGTCTAAGAAAACGGGTGAGATGAGGAAAGCAAGAGCAGAACTGGATGATCTTATCAATATCATTTCTCAAGATATTGAAAGCATGGAAAAATATCTTGGCAAATAGATGGATATAAAGAAGTTGAAAATAAGCACTCTGATATCAATTGGTGTCATTGCTGATAGAGAATCTTACACTAAAAATAAAGAAGCATTGATATATAGGAATTGGGTGCTTAAGGAATTTATCAACGAACTCGAATCTTCAAGAGACCTCGATGAACAAATTGATATCAGTTTGTTGGATAAGTTGGAGGAGCTACCTTGAAAACTTACCTCTCAAGACAACCAATTCATTTTGACAGAAGAAATGATTCATAAATTTGAAGGTATGATCTAAAAAGAATTTGAGGAAAGAATATTCTCAGTAGCCTTTGTGGATAACATTCTAGACAATCAGTTAACTCTAGATTATCTAAAGACCAGATTAACTAATCACACAAAATCAATTACAAAAGTGAAAGATGTCTTAGTCAGAGCTAAGGTAATTTTCAAGAACATTCTTACTCCAGATAAGATTGGGATGCAAGCATCTATCGCCATGTACGATGCTCACATGAAGAAGACTGGGGATACAAATTGAATAAATTTTTCTTTGATTTAAATGCACTTTTGTAACTATTTTGGACATTTGCACATGTATTTTTGTCATGTGTAATTACATGTAAAAATATGAAAAGTTCAAAGTCAACAAAGACTCCTATCTTTGACTAGGTCAAAATATTTAAGTCTTTTCTAAATCCTCAAGGTCTCTCCCTATAAATAAGGAGAGCCTCTTTTATAAATATGGATTTTTTTTTTCTAGTGATAAGAAGCAAAACTCTGCCCAAATTGAGATGCCTTTTGATACTTTGAGCTCAGATTGTAAATCATATTTTCTTGAATGAATGAGAAAGCAGGTAACTTTTTTATTTAGCAAATAACTTATATCATTTAGGAAATTGTTCTTATGTATTTTTCTTAAATACTATCTCATCTATTTGATTAAATAAACAAAGTGCATGGAAATTATCAGGGAGATATTTTAAAGTTAATTATGGAGACTTTGTGCTGCTATAATTGCCTTTAATTTGTGTTTTTGGGTTTTAGTGAGAAGGGTATTATAAAGGCTTTGAACTACTTTTATCCTTTGTGATCTTATACTCTATTGTAGTTTTCAGTGGAGACTTTGGGCTGCACTTCATTTTATTGTGATCTTAGTCTTAAATCGATAAGAGAAGCGATGAAAGACTTTGTGTTTTCATGGGTTTCTTCTGGATTCAGTTACTACTCGGGAAGTTTTCCTTTGGTTTTTTTAACATCATTTATAAAAGAAGAGAAATGCATTCAATTTTTGCTTAGGGATTTTCCTTTACTTTGTGGATATCATTTCTGAAAAAAAAGAAATGGATAGTATGATTTCACCCCTGATTTTATTTTTAGTTTATATTATTCTATAGTAGTTTATAGGGAACCTCCCCTTGCTGATAGGAGAGATTTATCTCATTACGCTATAGTTGATATACCCATTTTGTCTTTAGTTAGTTGATGATAAAATATTCACCCAACACTACCTACATAGTCCTAAAGTAGGGCCTCCAGTCACTGTAGTTCCACCTAACAATGCAGGAATCTGACTAGTGTAGCAATTAATTCAAACAAAATAGGCACAGTTGGTATAAAGGCATAGTAAAGCATAGAGAATGGCTAATTGGCACGGTCAAGGCATAATAAATAAGTGTTTCCCCTAGTTTTTCCATAGGTAGTTATAACTAAGATACAATGGCATAGGTCACTGAGACTAATTTTCCCATAGGCGGTTATAATTAAGATCAAGATAGTGAGAGAGAATGAAATAAGAAATGAAGGATGTAATTGCCAAACGTCTATCTTACTACTCCAAAATATTGTCTCTATCTAAAATGTGTGAAATAACTACTGAAACCAAATCTGAATGCTCTTGATGAAAGCAGTGATGGAACTAAAAAAAATGGAACAAGGTCAGAGGGTCAAGTAGGGAGGGAAAAATGAGCTCGATTGATGGGGAAAGTCATGGTAAAATAGACATATGATATGAAAAGTAATAGGTTAGTAGGATGATAGTTCAATAAAAAAGGTACTATACAAAGAATATTAACAAAATTATATAATTTGAAATGGTCTTTATAGATAATACACCAAGTCACTCAAGCATAGTACCACTTAAGGAGGATAATGTTCATCAACTCATCAGGTTCATGGTCATCTACTGTGGAAATCATGTATGATCTAGTTCCAAAGTTTGCTATAATGATGAAAGAACCAACCCAATTGGGTTTGAACTTACCTTTATGCTTCTTTTTGGTTATGGTATTCTTTTAGTTTTCTTTAAGGACAAGATCACAAAGTTTAAATTCTCTATGTTTCATGTGTTTATTATAGTGGCATCGAAGTCAATTCTGATAGGCTTAGAGATTATTCATTACATCCATGTGTTTCTCATCAAGTAACTCTATCTCTTGTAAGCGAGCTACATGATAATCATTGTCATCCAAGACATGCTTAAAAGAGATGCATAGAAATGGCAACTCAACCTCAATGGGAAGGATGGCCTGTATACCATAAAAAAGTGAATATGGAGTGGCTCCTGTGGGTGTATGATGATTGGTATGGTATGCCCAAAGGGCATATAATATCTGAAGGTATCAATCATGATTGACATCATTGACAATATTTTTAAGAATGTGATAGTGGTTTTGTTCGATGCTTCAGCTTGGCCATTACCTTGAGGGTAATATGTTATAGAAAAGTGTTGTGTGATGTTATATTTAACACATAGCTTGTTGAAATCCTTGTTCTTGAATAATCCTCCATTATCAGATACAATGTCAGAAGGGATACCATAGTGACAAATGAGATGGTTGAAGATGAACTTAGAAATTTACTTTCTAGTCACGTGAGGGGTATAGCTTCAACCCACTTAGTGAAATATTTGGTGGTGGTAAGGATATGTTTATGGTCATCGGATTAGGTGGGATTGATATTCCCAATGAGGTCAAGGCCCCTTGTATAAAATGGCCATGGTGTCAACATTGGTTTCAGAGTCTTTGTTATGGCATGAATTAGATTGGCATGCCATTGACATTTGTCACACTTCTTTACATATGATGTTGTATCTGTATCCATCATGGGCCAATAATAATCAGTACATAAGAGTTTTTTTAATAGGACAACCTTGCTAGTGTGGTCTCCACATACACTTTATTAAACTTCCTGTAAAGCTAATGTAGATTCCATCAAAGTTAAACAATGAAGTAGAGTTCCATCAAAACTATGGTGGTAAAGGGTTAATCTAAGTAAGGTATAACGAGTAATTTGGTGGATGAAGGCTTTGGTTTGTTTTTGAGAGAGGTTAGCTGGTAAAACTTGGTTATGAAGGTAGCTCTAAAGGTCTAAGTACCAGATAGAACTAGGACCAACAATATCGCAAATCATTGCAATGGTTTAAGGTTCATGAGATGGTGCAAAAAAATTCTTGATGAGGAAATGATACTCTCTAACTTTGTTCATTTGTCGAATTAGAGCATTGATAGTAGCCATGGCATCTAGAAATTCTATTACTAGCCCTTGGTATATGCTCAAACTAAATGTTGATAATCTATTATTTGAAAGTGTTGACCATGGCCTTATATGGAACCAACTTGTCATCTTTGGTCTAAAAATAATTCATAACTTAATTGATGATTAACTAAGAATCACCATAAACCTTGAGATGAGATATGTTCCACTATACTACCTAGAAAATCCCTTCAATAAGTGCTTCATATTTGGCCATATTGTTGGTACAAGAAAAATTGATTCTGAAAGACTTAGGAATTAGATCCCTCTATGGTGTGATAAATAAGAGGTTTGCCCTCAATCCATGTGCAGTAAATGATCCATCAAAATATATCTTCCAATGATACTCTTCAAGATTTATTTCAATGATGGTCATTATGGATTCATCAAGAAATTAGATTGTGAGTGGTTATATGTCTACAATGGGTGCTTCAATAAGTTGATCTACAAGGACCTATCCCTTGATTGCATTCTGATTGACATATTCAATTTCAATCTCATTAAGAAACATGATCAAATTGGCCATTCTACCTTATAAAGTTATTTTAGATAGTAGATACTTGATCAGATCTACTTTTGAAATGACCATGGGCTTATTTTTCAATATGTAGTGTCACAATTTTTGAGCTATGAATACCATGGCTAGATAGGCTTTTTCAATAGGTGTATATTTATGTTCATACGTGACCAATGTATGGCTTAAGTAGTATACTACATTTTATTTTTCATTGTCATCATTTTGAGATAGAAGTGCCCCTAAGGCACTATTTGTAGCTGATAGGCACAACAAAAATGGTTTTCCTAGCATACGAGGTAATAAAATAAGTGGATATGCTAGGTAATCTTTTAGTTACTGAAAAAACATTTGGTAGTGATTATCCTAGTGGAATACAACTCCATTCTTCATAAGATGTGTAAAAGGATGGAAATTGTTGGCTAATTGAGATATGAAGCGTCAGATAGATTGGATCTTACCCTATAAACTATAGAGTTGCTTCAAAGTAGTTGGTGGTTTCATCTCTATTATAGCTTATACTTTGGTTGGATAAACTTCAATGACTCAATGAGACATGATGAAGTCAAGTAATTTTCTTGATGTTACTCTAAATACACATTTCTTTGGATTCAATCAGACTTTGTACTCATGTAATCTTTTAAATATTCTACGTAGCACTGCTGGATGGTCGACCCTGATTTTTTATTTGCCTAATATATCATCGACGTAATCTTTAATAATATCATGTATCATATTATGGAATATGATGGTCATGGCTCTTTGATATATAGCTACATCATTTTTAAGACCAAATGACATTATTTGATAATATAATGTTCCCCATAGAGTGGTGAATACGATCTTGTGTTGGTCTTCTAGTGTTATTTTGATCTAGTTATATCTTAAAAAGCCATTTATGAGTGAAAACATCTCATAACCCATCATGGAGTTGATGATCATGTCATATTAGTTAAAAAAAATATATCTTTAGCGTAAACTTTATTTATATCTCAAAAATTAGTATAAATTTTGATTCCTGTAGGCTTTTTGCTAACAAGTATAACATCATATATCTATTTTGAGTAGTCAATGGATCAAATACATCCTACTTCTAAAAAAAAATTCAAATATTTATTTACTAATACAAAAGTGCAAGGATGCATTCTGCATAAGTTCTTCTTAACTAGTTTGGCATCGAGATTTACCACAAGGTGATCTAAAACCAAGGTGGGGTCCAAACCTAGCATGTTAGAGTATGCCCATGCAAAAATATCTACAAATTCTCTCAATATAGTTGTAAAGACTTCACATTCTTCCTCAGTGAGGGATACGCCTAATTTTTTCCATTTTAGGTCCGATGGAGTCCCTATGTTTACCTCTATTGTATCCTAGACTAGAAGGGTTGAACCATCTTCTAGGATGGTAGGCAAAGACTTGAACTATCAGGCTATATCAGAGTCTTTTGTTAAGATTGGCTCTTCAACTTCTCTTAGGCATGATGAATCTAAGTCCCCCAATGGGAGATCTATCCATGTGACAAAAATAATAAAAAATTCTTGAAGAATTTGATCAAACACTTGTTTCTCAAAACTGAACTCAAATCCAAAGGCAAGTTCATCATTGGTGGCCTCTTGATCTAAATTCAAAGAAGAAAAAAACCCCAATGTAATGGCACCTAAAACAAGTTCTTACCACTAGACTGGCTTTTATCTTTACTTTGCCCTAGTCAAAAATCACCTCAAAGAGGTTTTCACTTTGGGACCTTAATGTTTTTATTTATTTATTTTTGTCTAATGGTGTTCACCCGCTCTCTAAAATAGGCTTTAGGATCCAACTTGATTGAGAACCCTGATTTATGGTCTCCCAATGGAATATTCTCTATAAGGCCTAAAAAATCATAGAAAGCCTCATCATTTTGAAATACATCAATTGATATGTTGGACTCTTATCGGTCCTAGTCTCAGTTGAGGATAATACAATGGCAGTGGGTTATGACGATGACTGGAGTAAGGGTTCAAATGGAAAGAGGGTTAAACATGTTGGTTTCAGCTAGGTCATCAAAAAGGCTATGATCGGACTCTACTTTGCTACCGACATCTTCATCACTAGTTAATGGTAATGGAACACGAGCAAAGTATATAGAGTCACCCCCAGATGGTTTAAATCCAAGTCCATAGGGTCTTTTGTATTTGGTCATGAAAATTGGCTCAAGTGTTCCTTGTTGATTTGGTCTAAGGCCTCCTCCTTCATAGTCTTGATTTTCCATGATCCTATTGGGAATAAGATACTTTACACTATTATAACAATCAACTTAGTTGTCATTTTATAACCATGATTCATCTCCCTTGAGAGTATCTAGTTCTAAGCCAAATGCTAGTATAAATATGATAGGCCCTTTATCTTTGCTCTTTTATTTCCATTGTGGATGAAGTGACTTAGCTTTAGGTATTTCAAAGGACTTTAGATTTGGTGGAAGGTTTGCAATATGAAAGGTATCATGTGTTAAATATTCTTCTGGACCATTAGCCAAAATGGTGTAATGATTGGAAGCTTTAGGAGGTGACATGTGGGAAAGGGAATCCAAGGTATTAGGATCTATGTAATTATCCTTTGGAGAATCAATAAGTATGGAGTTTACTTTATCTTTCTTAGAACATGGATTCATGTTGTATTGGTAATTGTATCTTTGAAACTTGGCCTTGAGATGTTTGCAGTGTTCATATGGTGCAAATCTCCTAGAATATTCACTTCTATCTCTGAGTGGGAGAACTCGATACATTGGTGCAACATTGATGGGACTACATGAATCTCATGTAACCAAGGCCTACCTAGAAGCATATTATATGACAACTCAAGATCAAGTACATGTAAAAGTGTATCATGGGTTAAATGCTCAATGATAACTAATAGGCTAATGGTGCCTTGTGATTCTCTCTCCTGATGATTGTAGGCTTTGATAGTTATCATTTTGGTTGTAGATCTGCTATTGTGTACCCAAAAAGCTTGATGTGCTTTAGAGACACTATGTTGAGGCCTGACCTATTGTATGTAAGGACATGTTTCACTTTATGCCACTTTATATAAACTTTTATGTACAATGTATTATTATGAAGCAGGTCAAGGGAAGACATATTGCTTTGGTTAAATGTGACTTGTTGGACTGAAGATAGGTATCCAACCAAAGCTTGGAATTTATTAAAAGATATATCACTTAAAATAGTGGATTGGCTTAAGAAGTCATTCAAAATGTTCTTGTTTATTGTCAACATTCACAACAAATCTAAAATAGAGATCTAGGCTGGTGTCTTCTGTAATTGTTTCACAATATCAAAATTATTTTCTAGGTCAGTGGTAAATGGCTTATTCTGAGGTTAAACGGTTGGTTAGTTAATGGGAAAAGTGGTAGATGTCTGTGGGCCTGGGATGGTAATAATTGACCTCTGAGTTGTGATTTCATGATCGAGACTAAATACAGGACCATGATTGCTAACAAATGATGGTCATGGTGTGGGACCAAATAGGATAAGTCTTGATTGTTAGTGCACTTGTGTGTGTTCATAGGGCAAGGTTGAGTTATCAGTATAAGGTCCAAATGTGAGAATCCCTATTTTTTGGTTTGACTATGTGCAGTCCCAAGTCAAAGAAGGATTATCAAAGTGATCAGATTGGTTTGGTATGGTTCGTAATGGTCTCATCTGATTAGAATTAGGTCTAGGATTAATGGAGATGGTATTAATGCTACCTCTTGAAATATGGCCTACAACTCTATTGTAGTCATGTGTAAGTTCATAGTAGGTTTGTTAGTTTTTACCATTCTAACCTTAGTTCTATCTATTATTCTAGTGTTGCTGATTATGTTGTTACTACTATTGATTTTGTTGTTACACTGGTCGGTGTTGTTTTTGTTATTGTTGCTGTTAGTTGTTATGTTAGGGAAAAAGGTTTTGATAAATATCAATAGTCTGATTGGAGTGTAAGCACCACCATCCAATGTTATCTCTCCATTCTATAACATATTCTCAATTAAATGCTTGATTTGCACACATCTTTGTAAATTGTGTCTGTTGACCTGATGATACTCACAAAATTTATTTTCATGGTACCAATCAAGATAAGGGATGCCTTGCAGATAATGCTTTGGTATAGGCCAACTAATCAAATTAGCAAAAAAAATTTATGAAACACAGATTCAATAGGCTCTCCAAGGTCACTAAAAACATAGTAAGTACCATTCTCCTTATAGGAGGAACTTGCAATGGCAAAAGTGGTTGCATTTATTTCATGGGTCTTGGTTGTAGTGCTTGTAATGTGTTGGCTAAAAAGGTTTTCAAGTAGGAGTAAGTTGAAAATGTGGCACATGTTGGATAGATGATGTTTACACCATTTGGATATGGCATGACTCGGCTACTCTATTTCCCACAACATTCTTATTGTGATTGAATTGCTTTGGTTTATCTTGGTTATTGGCTTGTGACGGTTGTGATGCTTATGTTTGGAATTGATTTTGATTTTGACCATTTATCTGATCGGTACCTTGATTTTGATTAGTTAAAATGAGCTTGATGATTCTTTTATTAATAAGGGCTCACTCAATCAACAAAGCTTTATCAAAGATCTCTTTGAAAGTATGTGCACATTATAGTTCTAGATGATAAGCTATCTCACTATGCAAATTTTTAGTAAACACGATAGCTAATTGTTTATCTGGTAAACTATGGGTAAATTAGCTTGTAAGGGCTCTCCATTTTTGTAGATAACTGGCAAAACTCTCACCATTTTTTTGATTTTCTTATGTCAAGTCGACCAATGAAATCTCATGTTCGAGATTGTAGGAAAAGTGCTGCACAAATTTTTTTGAAAAGTCATCAAAATCTATTACTGAATTCTTGGACAAATTTAAAATCCACTCCAAGGCTTTTCCTAGTAGAGTCCTTGGAAACATCAATAAAATTTATGTCACTATATGCCATTGGCTGGCATGTGATAAAGAATTCCATTAAATGGGCTTTAGGGTCACCATTTCCCTTGTATTTATCAAACTTTGGGGGCTCATATCCTAGATAAAATAGAATCTATAAGTAGTCTATGTTAAAAAGATAAGAACACACATCGTCTAACTTAAACTTTTTACCCTATTTCCTAGCTTGGATGGTAGTGATTACATCCTTCATCTGTTATAATTCTTGTTCTATAAAAATTATGATAATATTGGCCCAAGGAGATGGTTGGGTAGTCACTAGTGGAGCACTTGGACTAGGGTATAATGGAGATATTTTTTGGGGTACGATGGATTAGTTTGGAAATAGACTAGGAATATGCATACACATATTAGGGTATTATTGTTATAATTACATGTTTTTTGGTGTAATATTCTAGGTAGGGTTGGTTATAAAGGTTTGATGTTGAGGATTTTTTGGTTGGAATGAAGGGATATAACCGTATTTTGCCTATTGTGGTTGATAAGGGACATGTTATCGACTAATCAAACCTTGATATTGAGAGAGAACTTGTGAACCAAGACCCTGTTTCTAAATAAGTGGCATAGTTTAAACAAAAGACAATTGTTTCCTAGTAGGTGCTTGAGAAATATTAAAAACTCCTTGTTGCATGAATCCCTATTAGAAAGTGAATGCATGTTAAAGATTCAACATCTATCACTGACCAATATTTATAAGTTGTTGGTTAGACATTGTTTGGTTTTGAATTGGCACACTAACCTATGACTAATGTGGTAGAAAATTAGTTGCCCCCTAATGATGCAACAACATATTCGGCCTCTGTTGCATTGGTACACTAGATTGTGCTTGTTGTTATGGAATACCACTCGTCACTTGTTGAGGAGTAGGATTCATCAAATTTTATTGCTGAGGCATGGCATTGGTTATTGGTTGAATACCTAATCTTATTGGTTGTGCACTTGAAAAAGTAGTTGGTTGAGATTTAGAAGTAGCTGGTTGAGATTGGGACGTAGAAACTCCTACTCCATCATTTTGAGAACCGCTTACAGTGTTAATAAAAGGCACATTTTGTTGGCGAGCTATTTGCATATTAACACCACTTTGGTTTGAATGGGATGTTACTTACACATTATCGACTATGTTTTGGCCACTATTCTATGTAGAAATAGAGGATACTTCTTCGATGGTTGGCATATGAAATAAATTATCAATCAAAGTATTCTGCATGAATGGGTTTGTACCCTGATTGTATTGACCATTCAACTCTATTAACACTCTAATTTAGGGGACTAAATCTATGAGAGGCCTACTTGACATGGTCATTTGGTTAAAGTTATGTGCTAGGTTCCATTAGGTTTGGTATGTTGTCTGCATCTGTATAAAGTGATACTCTATGGGGTCTTTGCCTTTGACAAGCATAATAGGGTACTGATACATTATTTGGATTAGAGCTAAAGAATTGCTAGAAGAAACATGTTGATTTTATAATATGTTATGAGACATTCTTAATAGACTTGGTAAATTATCATGGAGGAAGTCTACCAAAAATTTGGCCCCTACCTCTATGGCTCTAACCAAAATCTCATCTTTGTTCTCCAATAAATGACACTCAAATAAATAAGGATCATATGTGGAAGGTGCATTAACAGAGTAAGTCTTTGAGGAAAAGTTTTTTCAAAAGTAGGTACCATAGCTAGGTATTGCTCTATTTATACTTGATCTTGATTTGAGTATGGCGGTGTATTAACCAAATAGTTAGTCAATGGATCTTAGTTTTGTGACCCTATTTGAGTATTATAAGAGGGATAAGGATCCATCTCATAAGTAATATTATCTACATAGGGGTCTTGCACCATTTCTTCTTGTGCAACCACATTAATAATCTTTGGATTGTACATGACTCCACTATGAGTGTAGGAATACATGTTGGTATCCATAGTGAATGTTTTATGATGAAAAGGGAATAGAGTTCTACAAAATCTAAAAATATAATGTCAAAAAGATGATGTTCAAACTTGGTCTAGATTCATCAAAAGGATGGAAAGGTTTATGCAATGATTTGTGATTAAAAAAAGCTAACGTTGAGTATCTAATGTTACACGTCTTATACAAAAAAGATTAAGTAAATGGACCAAAAATAGAAATGTCAAACTTTAAGGTTGAAGTGTTTCAAATTAGTTTAATATAGGAAATAAACCGTTGCTAGGTCTTTTGGCTAAATGTGACATCAAAAGATAGGCTCAAACAAGACATATGCTAAGACTCTTAGCCAAATGACGTCAAAATCTAGACTTTGAAATAGATGAAATTTTATTCTAACGGATTTGAAACACTTTTAACAAAGACTAGGCATTTGACTCTTGGACATGAACTTGATCAAATAGGTATAAGGTATGAAACAAAAGGAACTATAGAGATATTTGATTTTCTCACAAATAATGGTATAAAACTTGGTTCTTTTATCAAATAGGCTAAACAAATGTGTATGACGTAACTGTTCTAGACAAATATTCACAAAGGTATACTCAGATTGGCTTGAAAAATGTGTACAAACTTGAACTCTATGCAAAAAGGTCTATGAAAAAATGTTTGAAATGTTTTGGGCAGCATAACAATGCTAGACTACTCAAAAGATGTGACAAAATGTTTGTTTCAAAAACTCTATAAGGCAAAGATGGTTTCTCACAAATTTGGTAGCATGACACTACCTTTCTTAACTCAAATGTCATACATACCTTCAAAGTTTTCAAAATATATCTAAGGCAAAAAAGTATGTATTCAAATGATCTTGATGGAAATAGGATGGTAACACAAAATTATTGGGTTCATAGACTCAAATTGCAAGTGTTTTACACAAAATGACTTAAGTCTACGAAGTGGTGATAATGATTATGAGTCTTAAATGGCCTTCAACCCAAATTAGAAATTGAACCTAAGTTCCCTCAAGTTTAATACAAATGGTGAACCCACTTAACCCATCAGCCCTATGAACTTATGAAGGTGCAATTTTGAATTTAGATTATAATTGAAGGAATTTAAATAATGTTCGGTAAAAGTCTAGACTTAATTGAATAGCATAACTACGCCAAATTAGATGATATGACTCCAAGTTTTGATAAACTTTGAACAAGATAAATTGATGATTCACATGAGTAGCACAAAGCCTCTTTGTTCAAAATAAAATGAGGACTATGTGTTTTATTTTGTATCATTTTTTCACACCAAATTTTGACTCCAAATGAGACTTTAATCTAGGACAAGACTAACTAATTAATCACTCTTAGGTCCTAAAATGACAAGGTTGCTTGGTATTGTTGGAATTTTTCAATATACATCATTTGAGATGTTTTTTTAGTGTTCATCCAAAAATTAAAATGTGCATTATATAGTAGGGTTTTTACACCCCCCTTCTCTCAAATGATAGTACTGCAACATGGATCTTGAGGTGTACCTTGCACCAATAACACTTCCACAACAAGTGGGGATTTGTCTAAGATGGATAAATTACCCAATGACTTTCATGTCACATTGTAAAATAAATTCACTTAAATTAGGTGTCAGTAACACTTAGCTTGTTTCAAAAAGGTCTTGTCAATTTTGTAACCACTACATCGGTTGTTTGCTTAGTGTAGTACAATGTCCAAAGTGCAGATACATCCCATGTGTAACTCTAACACTAGAAGGTGGTTTAATCACTCAAACTTTTGATCTTACTGAGAGTGGTTGAAGTCAGTGCCAAGAGATGAAACCCTAGATCAAAGCTTCCCTAAATAACTTGTGGGAGGTAATGAATTCCCCTTTGCAAGCCAAGTTTGCATAAAAATAAATGACTTATTAGAAAAACTTTAGGGTCATTTCAAGGTTACCAAAACTATTACAAGTTTTTGG
Organism: Torreya grandis; assembly: GCA_037957365.1. Taxonomy (NCBI): domain Eukaryota; kingdom Viridiplantae; phylum Streptophyta; class Pinopsida; order Cupressales; family Taxaceae; genus Torreya; species Torreya grandis. The sequence goes on along the minus strand of JARHVA010004962.1, from coordinate 501,652 downwards.
GGAGTGTTTTAGACAACATTCTTTCTATGCTTTGGACTAGGCATGTTTGTAATAAAGATGACGCTTTTGATTTTAAAAGTTCCTTAAAGGAGACAGATGGAAGAGCATATATGCTATGTCCCTCTTTTTTCCAATCAAATTTTAAGTTTAAACAACTATTAAAGACAAAATTTGACAAGTGAGTTCAATTTTAAGCACTAAATGAAAGATTAGGTGGTGTTCTTTTGACCCCTTAGTCTTAATTTGTAACTTTGAAAACATAATTTTTTAAAAAATTTACCTAAGCATCTAAATTTTCCATTAAGCACCAAAATAAAGTTTGTAGTCCATTTTAAACTTTCAAAGAAGGTCTAAAAAGAATGTATTAATAAATTTCAAGCTTGATCCTATAATGAAAAAGTCAATATGTCCTTTAGCTTTGAAGTTAATTTGTAAATGAGTGAAGCAACTTCTCAAAACAAGCTCTTTGTTTTGAAATCACTATTACATAGTCAATATCGTTGTTTCCTTGCAAAATCATAATTACCAGACAATAATATCATTGTTATGGATTAGTTTGATAGAAAACACAATATCATTATTTTCTTATGAAATCATTATTTTAAATGAAATCATTGGTCAAATCAATGATATCACTACCCTTCGACAATATTGTTACTTTTATGAAATCATTGCTCAGGTGAATGAAATTATTGTTCTGGCGAATGATATCACTACTCAGGGTTACAAAATCATTATTTTGAGACAAAATAACTATTTTGGCAAAATCATTACTTAGCTAAACAAAATCATTGTTCTAGTGAATGATATTTCTGCTCAAGGCTACAAAATTGCTTTTTAACAAATAACGATTTTGTTATAAAAATGCTACAATGATAGAAATGATATTGTAATAGAGAGTAAAATCAACGTTACCAGGAACAAAAATGCAATTATAAAAAAAATAGAATTTTAACTTAAAATTTCACTCTTTTGACTCCTTCACTCCAAGATTCTATATAAATTTAGTTAGTAGGTTTCTTGAAAGAGCCTTTGTGAGCAAATTTTTGGGGCTAGGGTCCCATCGAGCGAACCATTATGTGAACATATGATTGCAGTAAGGGGAGATTAGTATTGTGTTAGTGAATAAAACAAATCCAAATAAAACACATTAATTCTAACATCTTAAGCCTATCACAAAGGGATAACTTATTTAACAAGACTAGAATGTAAATCATAAGTAAAATACAAAATAAACCTTCTTTCACCTTCTTTGGATGCTTCAAATAGCTTGTTGAAGTGGCTTGCTCAACTTGTGCTCATAAATTCTACATCAATGAAGTGTGGCTACCTCCATCTCTTCTTGGCACCTCTGGCTTTGGCTTAACTTGGCATGGCTCAATATTTAGGCATTATAACACTAATTTTCATGAATCTTTGGAATTAATTCAACATTATAACTTTGACATATGAGAACTTAGAATTTGGTCTTTGAGGCTTGTTATTTATAGATTTTTGGAATCATTTGAAGATCAACCATGACCACCATTCTCAAGATTAAGATGTGTGGCCATGAACAAATCCAAATATAAAATTTATTCTACAAATATCCCATTGATATTTGGGATAGAGTGGCATTAACTAGGCATGTAATGGCTTTGATGAGGCATGGGAGGGGTTAACCTTGATATTTTATGTATTTATGGTTAAGGGATGTTTTCTCAAGAAATGATGTCATTTAATGATGTAGATATTCAATATTCATTTTCAAAAATAAATTATTGAAAAAGTTCCATGGAATTCTTAATTAGACTCATGATTTGGTCTAATTAGCTTTTAAACATGATTAAGAGCTTTGATGCAAACATTGGCTCTTTGTGTACAATGTCTTGTTATTAGCCTAAAATTTGACTAGATTGGAATTAGGATGCAATGCCAAATGTGTTGGATTTGTTAACCCATTTAGGATATTGTCAACACCAAATAACAAGGGCACATGTCTCATGCAATAGATTTGATAGAAAAGAGCAATCCAAAGCACCAAGGTGCAAAATTGACATTTTGACTTGAAATAATCTGATCAAAGTTAGCTGACTCATAAATTGTATTCCCTCAATTAATGATACCCTGGCCAAAGTTAGCATTTGAATATATCAATTTCAACTCCAGTGATGTGTTTTAATGTTTTAGGCCAAATTGTGAATTTTGGTGTAAATTGGTCCAAACCTTGGTTAGAGGTCATTGGTGGCTAGATTTAGGTGTCTACACTTTCTAAGTCAAAAGCTTACTCTGATCAAAAGGAACTATACCACTACCAATCATGAATTATTATTTATTGTCTATGCTCTTTAAAATTTTTGATAGTATACGCTAGCAACCCCTTTTATTTTCTTCACAAACCATGAGGCATTGAAGTATTTGGTTAACAAACCAGTTTTACATGGTCGTATTTTCCACTGGATAGTGTTATTTTAAGAATTCCAGTTCTCAATCATGGTCAAGCCTAGCAAGGCCAATTTTGGTCTCAACTATCTCTCAAGAATTGAATCTGATGAGCCGATGCATGCCATCAAAGATGACCTACCTGATATGTAGTTATTTCAAGTCTCATGCATTCTTGAGGAATTAGAGGAAATAATAGCATTTTTTACTACCAAATTTGCTCCAACTCACTCAATCACTCTAGCTAAGAAGTAACTCATCCATTCATGTTGCTCCATTCCAACTCATCAGAGGAGACATTTATAAGCTTGGCCAAGATGAGGTACTTTGATGTTATGTCATGAAACACAAGTGCATTGTGGTGCTCTACGAGGTCCATGAAGGTGTTTCTAGAGGACATTGCACTGAAGAAGTTACCACATGAAAGGTTCTGTTAGTTGGTTTATGGTGGGATACCCTATTTAAGGATGCTAAGCTTTACATATACCAATGTGACATTTCGTAGTGCATGGGAAAGATGAATAAGGGGGATGCAATGCTTCTTCATCCTATCTATTTTAGGAACCTTTTGAAAAGTGGGCCATTGACTTTGGTAACTGTATCTAATAAATTAAATAAAATAATACATTTGAGTAATCGATCTAGATATGAGATCAAGATTAAAGGCATACATGAAACCAACACAAGATATACGTGAAAAAACTTCCAAGAAGTAAAAAAATCACAAAAAATAATTCATATTATGAGAAACTAAAAGGTACCTATGACAGTCTTTCTTTCTCTCACTTATTCTCAATCAATCTTCACATAACTTGGAAATGTGTTCTCTACATTTCCTCATTTTTCTCAACTCTTTTTTTTTTCATTACATCTGACAATCTAAACTCTATTATATAGGAAAGGTATTCTAACCATTATAATGTAACATTTTCCAACCACCACATTAATGGGTCCAACCTCTCCAAAGATAATTTAATATATTTTATTATTTATTTACATGAGGATAAACTCATAATAAATAATAAAATATATTATTATTTAACAAATATAATTTAAGGTATTTTGGGTACATAAATAACACCACTTAACCATTAATTGTTCCAATACTCTCCCTTAATGTTAAGTGGGAATACATGTCATAATCACCTCTATAACAATCAAGTTATACTCCATGAACTATCTATATGATGAGTTTTAGAGGTAACAATCTATATGATGAGTTTTAGAGGTAACAAATGTAATTTACGTTATTAAGGGTACATAAATAACACCACTTAACCATTAATTGTTCCAATACTCTCCATTAATGCTAAGTGGGAATACATGTCATAATCACCTCTATAACAATCAAGTTATACTCCATGAACTATCTATATGATGAGTTTTAGAGGTAACAATATAATGAGCTTACACTTCATGAACCATTCACATGTGAATTTTAGGAGGTAATAATTGAAAGAAACATCATTCATCATGTCATAGTCACCTTTAAAATAATTATTCTATGTAAACATAGTCACCCAAAGGTATTAAACTATTTAACTATAGATACTTAAATGTATTACACTATGTAACCACAATCACTAGTCACCTTTAAAATAATTACACTATACAACTATAGATACTTAAAGGTATTACACTACGTAACCATAGACACATAGTCACCTTTAAAGAAATTACACTATACACTCATAAACACCTAAAGGTTTTGCACTATGTACCTAAAGCATCTTTAAATGAATTACACTATGTTTCCCTAAACCACGTAGAGTGAATTTAGGCTAGCATGATCATGAGACTACATCTCATAGTAAGAATACATCTCACAATTTTTCATGAATAATCAACTAAGTATATTGAAGTCTTTTATAACGTAAGGATCTTCATTCTACTATGTGTTGGGTACAATGTCAACTTCTATATGAAGTTTACCAAAATCATATAAAGTGATACAATATAATGCTTTACAATAAAAAAAAGTATATAGATATAGAAGGAAACACACGACCCACACAGTTGTTAAGAAGTGACATTGTCATGCACATTCCCCATCAATGGCAACTTTGATAGGCAAAACATTGAATGAACTTTAATAAGTTTTAGTTTTTTGGTACTGCATTAGATTTTTTTCAAATCTATATAACTTTGATTATCACCAAAAAAGGTGGTACAATGAGGAACTTCTACACGATGTCCTTCTATCATCTTTCATAGCCACAAATCTTTTTTAACAACTTCCACATGAAGTGCTCCAAGTAATAACACTTACACCAAACATAAACACATACTTAGAAGTAGAGTTATCATAGTATGGTTAGCATCACAATAACCAAATAAATTATCATTATCAAATGAAAAATAATATAAACCAAAGTTTATAGTTTTTTTAATATATCAAAGTATCCACTTTGCTAATTTTCAATGATCCAAGTATGGATTTTGAAAAAATCTAGAAGTAATACCAACATCATATGAAATATCTATCCTAGTAATGGTTAAATAAATCACACTACCAAAAAGATATCTATAAAGAGAGGTTAGATTTATCACACACGTTTTGGATCAAACTTAACATCAAATTCAATAGGAGTGGATGTAGCCTTATAATCAAGCATGTTAAATTTAATAAACATATTATGTGATGCACATACAATAAATTAATTAATAATCTAATACTAAGTTAGCCAAACATTATATATCTTATTAGTAATAACTCATATTATAATTTGAGTCATGAAGATTTCTTCTTCCTTTTAAAGTTGACATTACAAGTTTACATTTTATACTAAATTGATATAAAAAAAAATTAAAAAATAAAAATTTTAACATGTTTTATACTTGATTTTTTAATAAAAATAAATATTCTAGTGAGTGAACAACACTAGTCACTTAGTTGATTGTAAAATAATTCAAAAAATACAAAGAACAATAAGGGCAAAAACTGCAAGTGTCATAAAACAACTCCTAGATTAAAAGTCATATAAAAAGGCTTCAAACCAAATAAGGACCATCTTAATGTGTCAAAAATATGTAAAATCCTAAAGATTGATTGGTCATAAGACCATCTTCGACAAAAATATGATAAATTTAGGGTGTCAAAAAATGTCAAAAGTGTCACACTAGTCACACGTGAGAGATTGGATGGCTAACAAAAAGTCATTTAAACTAATTATTTTAAAAATAATAAATTAATTTTTGACTAAAACTAAAATTGAGATGGAGATTTGAAGTCAAGGCCTTGTATTTACAAGTATACTCTAAAATTAGATTTACCAACTTTCCTTAGACACCACATAGATTTTACATGCAAAATACAAAATTAATAGTGGATTTATTTAATTTTGTATTGTTTTTAAAATTAAAAAACAATAAATATTAATTTCATGTAAATAGTACAATAAAATAAATATTTTTAAAAAATGCCTTTAATTTGAAAAAGACAACCCATCAATGAGGGGCCTGCCAACCACTTGCATGGAAATAAAAGTATTAAAAAGTTCTTGTATTTATTAAATACAATAATTAAAATATTATTAACCATTATTTTCTATTTACAGGCATGTTGAAGATTAATGGCTCCACTGAAGATTTTCAACAACTCATATCTCCTTCCACTTGCATCTGTTTGCCCTAAAATTTTGTCAGGCCTCCTAATTTTACCAAATGAAGCCACAACTTTCAAAATCTCATTTTTGGTTGAGAATAGACTGTAGCAAATGGCCAAGCCTATACATGGTGCCATAGAGGAGAAAGGAAAAAATGAATAGAGAGAACCTATCCTCCTCAGAGTTAAAAAATTTGTAGAGGTCTTTAATATCACAAAACTAAGTAGATGACATAGATAGAGCTGATTTTCATGCCAAAAAACTTGATTTTTAAAATTTTCAGAAACATAGAGCTGTACAATGGTGTATCCCTGGGAGGAGAGTAAAAATATTTAAACATGCTTTAAAATCCTACTGAGTGTCATCAGAGGATCTTGAATGCTTAATCTTGCTAATTTCTTCTTTCTAAATCATAGAGCGATCAAATAATATGCAAAATTAATTTTTTTTAGTTTTCTACCTCACATACGACATATATGGACACTTGGGAGGAGAGATAGAAAAAGGAATTGATTTACATGTATCCATATTAGGTAAAATAAAGGTAAAAATTCATAGAAATTACCAAACTAAATAAATGGAGGGTTCGAAATTGAGATTTTCTACCCAAAACCTAAAAATATATTGACTTTTAGCTTTCACATGCTAAAAAAATGGAACTAGGAAGAGATAAAAAAGGAAATTCTTTAAAAAATACCTTAGAGGCTCCAAGGAAGCTTAGAAAGGAAATTTGAAATATTTTCGATAGATTTAAATACCAAAAAATAGTAAATAAACTTGAAATCTATTTTTATTACCGAATCCTTAGGTAGAAGATCATACCATAAGTAGTGCAAGTCCATGGGGTTGAAAACATCTCAAAAATGGCTCTAGTTGGTTAGATCTGTCAAAGAATGATTGCAGTGCACAGATCATGATCTTGATGAAGAGATGTTCAACAACACTCTTGTGAATGTGTCACAGGATAGACAAGTGAATTTTTGAATAAGTTTTTCTTGTTCATACCAATAAGGCATATGCCATTTGTTTAGTTTAAGATTTATTTGTTTTCAATAAGGTGTTACACTGGTTGCATGCCCTTTTAGTTATTATTTAGTCAACATTTACAATTTAATACTTATGTTCTTATAGTGGACCATAACACACTATTAGCGTGGGGTAGGGGTGTTATATGTGTGAAATGATAGGATATGGTCTATAGGGATACACATGGAAGTAAAGGCATGCAAGTGAAACTGTATAAGAATAAAAGGGTATGCATGATGTGGTGCGTAACCATAAGCTAGCTAAGATAAATAATGATTTCTACCTTTGGTATGAATATTCAAATTTATCTATAGTTTTCATGCACTTTGAGAAAAATTTAGGAAGGGACATGTAATTAATACATGTAGATAGTGGTCATGGCAACTGTGCCAACATCACATAGTGGAAATATTATTTCTCATATTTATTACATGAAGTGATGGTCAAAGAGAATGGGTGGTAAATGCAAATTACCCCCTCTAGCTTAGAAAAGGATAATTGGTCATTTTATTTTTTACTATTATTATAATTATGAACTCATTGAGCCAAAGCACCAATATTAATATTTTGCAAAATGAATTTCAACACATCTAATCAAGTGCAAAGTGAAAATTTTTGGTTGTTTCTTGATTTTGAAGTGTGTTTTTTCCAAAATGAACATCCAAAGCCAGGTGAATTATATGGACAAGTAATATTTCTTGAGTTATAGGTTGTAGAGGTTGACATCTACCATTAATGGGCATCAAATCCATAAATCCAATGCACTTAAAACAACAAAAACCTATTCATTGGGGAACATTGGATGGCCATGCCTCAACCTTTCAGATCCATGAAGGGTGATGTGGCCTAAAAAAAAGGCCTAACAAAGTGAACCATTAGCTACAATTATAGATGAAGAATAATTGAGTTTGGGTGGGGAGATGGTGTTAATCGAATAAGAAACACCTGAAGAACAATGTGTGCATAGAGGAGATGAAGGGATCAAGATGACACGCCAAGTAAAGAAAAAATTTGTCATTCTTCCACCACCACTTTTGATGATGAAGGAAATTAAGTATCATAAGAAAGTAATTCACACCAAAAATTGGGTATCTAATGTGCTGACCTATATTATCTTTTACAACAACCATCGATAGCCCAAGAATGAGGTAGAATTGTAGAATGATTATAGAGTCAAGTGCCATAATACCAAAAGTGATATAGTCTATAACATAAATATTTTTAATGCCTTGGATACTGTTGGCCTCTTCCAACTCTTAAACCTTACCTACTTTGGAAAGCCAATAGAAGTATTAATTTTTTTAATATCATAGGTGCATGAGGACTATATCTATTTCATTGGGTGCTAGATGAAAATCATGACTAAAAGAATTAGTAAAGTGTTAGGGTTGTAGTGCTTAGGCACAAACATTGAATATGATCTAGAGGACATGGAGGAGATAGGTAAGATGGCTATGGCACTTGAATACTAGAAACAATTCCATTCTATGCAAATCAAAAATCTTTAGGATCCTACCCTCTGAGTGGTCACACGTATCATAATGACAAAAGTTGGAGGTGAAGATAGATGGAAGGAGGTGGACATAGCCAACATATATGTTGCACACCAAGTCATTGATAAGTTGAAGTATAACTCAACATTATACTTTGCCAATAAAATCATAGAGGATCTATAGAAAGCTCACTAAGTTCCTAACCATAGGTTTACATGGGGCATGTTTCTGTTAATGGTATTCGATGAAATTAGTGTACCCAACTACACCTCTATAGAATTGAAGTGAGCATACCCGTTTGAGTATAAATCCCATATGAAGTAGTATCATTCATTCACCTACCCTAGCCTGATCACTCAATCCTATAATCTCAAGATGAAATCATGGTATGATGGGATGAAGGAAGCCTTTGGGAATGAGTGACACATTTCTAAAGACTTGCCTACACAAGTTGGTAACCAAGCCATGTTTTTTGTAAAACAAAACTATTCCCTCATGTACATCTAGATAGCCCCATATAGATAATTTTTTCTCAGATAAATCTACCTTTCACTTTCATGGCATGATACTTTATGATCATTATCAGCTAGATTTATGATGCGTAGCCTGTGATACTTAAAGATGAATAGATTGATTTGTAGACTCACACTATCTTCAATATGTATGCATACCCCAAGAATAAAACTTAAAGGAAAAGGGTTTAGTCAAACTGAACCAAGATAAAGGTGCATCAAACCTTGGCTAGGGATTCTATTTATACTTTATTCTATATGATGAACCCTAAGAAGAAATCTTCGGGGAGCATAAAGTGTGTGAGAGAGAAACTCTCTTCAGCACCACCATTAGATTGGAAGCAAAAGCACCCTGAGCATGATGATAGTACAAGATCTCAAATAGGACCTTTGAAAAGGCAAAGGAATACATATGCACTACCAAAGAGGGATCCAGCAACAAGTCAACCGAAAGGCTCAATGCCAATTACACAAACTAATCCCTTGGAACAAGATCTAGAGGAGCCTAAAGACAGTGACAGGGAGGAGATGGGAGAGCTACTAAAAGGGACCTCAGAGAGTCAAAGTTGAACAAGAAGATATTGAATATAAAAAGACACCTTTCTTGATATAGCAAGAAGAGACCACCCTTGAGGAGACGTAGATGGAGATTGAAGATCTACTTGGCAAAGAGAGGGATGGTCCTAAAGTAGAATTAGGATTGAGTTGCCTTGACATCAGAGCCATTTCACAAGAGAAAGACATGGAGGTTTAGATACTTGAGTTGGATATCATAAAGTGGAAAGAGCTAGTTGATGACTTCATTATCAAATCACACAACCCTAATGCAACCACCAACTTCCACACCCAGTACCAAAAAAGGGTCCCTAATAGGTTGTTTTATCTATATTTTCATCTTGCTCAGGAGCATGCATACGACTAGAGTCAGCGTGAGATGTCATTATTCCTCTACATGTAAGACTAAGAATGCCACTTTTAGATACCCTTAGAGTCTTTTAATGGATCCACAAGTAGCGATGCTACCCACTAATCTTTGGGTAGATCCTCATCAACTTACTTCTATGCAGACTAGTGTGACACTCTTGAAACTGACATCTGAGGTTGCATGATAAACTATTATTTTAGAGTTTGATGCATGAAGGGTTGAAAAAAACATGATAAGGTGGTGGATTTTTATAATAAATAAGCCACTTCTAGAAGTAAACTAAAAGAAGAGATGACTAATTTGAAATGCTAGTTGGAAGTAGAAATAACTGCCAAGGTGAAAACACTAAATATTTGTAAGGCAATTCGAAGCTGAGACCCAACACTCATGGATGGTTTCCATTTATTTGGTTAGGTGATTGACAATCTGGAGACCCTTATGGAGCTCCTTTTGAAATGGTGCAAAGATCAGTCTAGCCATAAAGATGAAAAAGTATGGGCAATGGAGTAGTTTTCCAAAGTTATGGAGGTGTGCAAGCGTGCCTTGCATAGATTTGGAGATGTGGTTCTAATTTTAGATGGGGTTTTTGAGAAGCTAGCACGACCCAAATTTTTTTTATAAGCTCGAATTTAAGTGAAGGAGGTTTAAATACATCAATTGGTTGATACAACCCTTTTAATAAAAGACCACTTTAAGTGCACAAAAGCATTTAAGGATGTAGAAGCCATGGAATACACAATATGCACCCATTGACAAGAAATGCAATCTAACTTTTCAACCCTCTAGAAATAGGTTGTAGCCGAGGTCATTGTGCTTGAGGGTGTTTATAAGGATACTTCCACATCCCTTAAACATTTGGTTAGTAAAGTTGGTGAGTGTCCTAATCAACCTAAGGAGGCCAAGATGCTAAAAGTGGCCATTAAAGAAATAACGATGAACCTGCTTAATAACTTGTCACATTGGAAAAGTGTCAAGAAGAAGATTGAATATATTAGCCCTAAAGTTTTTTTAGAAGTTGAAAATGTTGATTATTCCAAGACAAACTAATGGTGTAGGGTAGGGTGATGTTGGAATCCATATTTTGGCTAAGTATATTGATAGATAAGCATGATGTGGAAGAAGCATGGTGTAAAAGATTAATAGGCATAGAAAACCATGGCACAGAAGTTCATAATGTGGGAAGACCCAATTAGAGAATATACATAATAAATGGAGAACTCAAGATTGGAGGACTTAGAACACTAATAAAAGACTTTGGAAGTGCAAGGAAAGTGGGAGATGGTTAAGGAGTGATTTTCAGGGACAAGACAGACTAAGTCACGCATAAATCTAGCACTAGCCCGTGAGAAAATAGACACTTGGTGATGAGGATCAAACACCGAACAAGACTATAGGGGCACAAAATCCCTGGGTCCTTAGGAAAATAATGTAGTTGGCTACCATGAGTCTTAGTCCACTAAAGATCATTGGCTAGTCACTGAGAGTGTCATTATTATTGTAACTACTTGGTCGAGGATAACCAAGTATAAATAACCCTGATTAGAGATTTGTAATTTTCTTGATTATTGTTGATTGATGTTGATTTTTATTCCATTGAGGTGATTGAGGATACATTATAATATTGTTGATGTACTCCAGTGATAGTTGAGTTGTATAACTGAGTTGCACCATGCATTTGTTATGTAAATTTTGAACCTTTAGTGAATATGATAAATGGAATATGTGTTACCTAAATGTTCTTATGTAGATTATGAAAATAATGGTGTTGGTCATTTTATATGTGATTGTTTATTTAACTAATTTTAGACCTACAACTACTATGTAGTCCTTTTTTTGGTTAAACATTGAGTAGAGTAGTTGTTAGATTGTTGATATATGTTAAGTCCACCTTCACATGATAAAACGAATGGGAATCAGTCCCTTTAAGTGTACTTTGGGTAAGTGTGAAATAAATTTGTGTTGCATGAAATACCAATGTGCTAGTTTGTTGAGTTTAAATCACTTCAGTGTACACCTATGGAAAGTTAGGCCTAGATAGAAAACTAACCCAACAAGAAGTCTGAGGTAAACTTTATCTACTAACAATTACAATAACATAAAACACTATATTAAGAAAAATAAAAAACAAACAAAATGTCTCTAAAACATCTTTTTTGTTCTTCTCTTTCTTCTTCTTATGATCTATAATTTGACTATAAAATTGACACAGTGGGGATCATAATTTTAGATAGACGACCATGCCTATAAGCTTTAAACTACCCATTTTGAGTAGGTATGCTTCAAACACCCATAATACTAGTCATTCTCTATTTATATTAGTGCCACTCCACTCTCATGTATCATCCTACTTTAACATACATCTATTTTCCATGTACCTTTGGCTCTATAAGAAGGTGAGGTATATAAGAAGGGTTGGTATATCAAGAGGTTTGCTATATCGAGAGCATTTATCCTCCATGTTGGGTTGGTTGACCCTAAGCATATATTATTAGTTTTTTTAATTAGAGTATTAGTTTGATATTTTTTATATATTAATAGCATGCTTCACTTTATGTGATACCCATTTTTGATAAATTAACGTTATTTGAGTATGTGTTTGTAATTTGGTATCTAGTTGGTTTCATGGGTGATTGAAACTGTTATACCCATTAGTAAAACTAAACCTCTCAAAATTATATATATATATAAAATAAATCTTGACATTTAAATAAAATATTATTTTACCATTGAATATATTTCTGTTATACCTCCATTTACTTTCTTGACAGTGATATGAGAGTCACATGAAGGAGGAATGAAGACACAAGTGCAAGCGTGATGATTAAAAAACATGAATAAGAGAGAAAATCAACACTGATAAGATGTATAAAGGTCTCATTTGTTTTTTTGATCTCTAAAAAATATTATTTTTGCCTACACATCAAAATTATAGCCCAAACCCTAGTTCCTAAAAGATCAAACATCTATTTAAAAGTATCTCTTATTGGCATGTACAACACGTGATGCCCTAATCTAACATTTTTTGAAGTAGTACGACCCTCTATAGTAAGATAATCCATTGGTACAACCTTCATTTCATATTGTAATTGTAAACTCCATTTGTATGGTCCTAAACTCTTCAAAATCATATTTTGAGAAAATAAAAGCCTCTCCCACATGGAAGTATGCTTGGAGATGTATAAGTGTAGCATAAAGATATAGAATTAAAACATTTACTATAAAAACTAGTTTAGATAAATTAAAAATAGGCTTATATCTTCTCACAACCCCTGTGTATGACCTTATATGACTTCCAATCCTTGCCTATATAGATTTCAAAGTTGCCAAATCAAATTTTGACATGTTGATCAGGGGTATCAAGTAGCACTATAGTTAAAAATGGTGTGGAAGGGTGAACCACAATTTGAAAGGGTTAATTTTCAATTTGAAATATTAATGTGGGCCTACATTAGCAAAAGATAGATGCAATTTTCAATTTGATAATGTGTGAATTTTTAGGTGCATGGATTTTACATGCAAATATTTTTTTCTTTTAAAACCTCTAAAAAATCAAGATTATATAACTAGTTTTCATTGTGTGTCTCAACAAACCTCTAAAAAATCTTAGATTATATAACTAGTTTTCATTACATGTTCTAGGGGGTGCAGGCCCTAATGATTCCTATGGTGCTCAACATTTAGCACTCAACTACACTAGCATCAATATACATAAGGTACAAGCCTTATGTTCTCACTTGAAGCACAACAAAAAAGGTACTGGGATCTATGTTGTGCTATTTATGCCATGGCATAATTCTATTCTTTAAGGGCTTGGGTTAGCACAATGATGGTTGTGCATTCATGGGTGCAAGCCTTGGGTTTCACAGGTTCAATGGCATTCAAGGACTTAAGGGTCAACTAGCTGTTGGGTCAAGAGACTTAGGAATGGTCTTATGTTTAGGCATGGGTTTCATTCATGGTGTAGGGTCCTTACCATACTTGACACATTTTATATGAAAGGCATAGCTTCATGTCCAACTATAGGTCTAACATGAATGATTCCAGTTAGAACCTTGCGAGAATGCAACCACACATTTAATAGAATAATGTATGCAAACAATAATCATGTAAAGACTCAAATCATTTATTATATTAACTATTTTCACAAAGTATTATTCATTAATTAATTTAAATAATATATGCATAGTCTATATAAATTGAGTAAAGGTTCAACATAAATTGCTAAGGCCCAAGCTCACATGTGGGCTCGGGCATTGCAAGGGGAAGCATCAAACAACATCCTAAAAAATATTAAAGATAATTATATATTAGGAATTCACCAGAGCTTCAATACTATAGTTCACCTCTTTTTTTCAACTAAACTCAACTTCCTTTTATAGGCTTCAAAGTGTCCTAAGATCATGGTGAATGGAGCATGCTAACTGCTGAGTTGGTGTTGGAGGTACACATCCTACCACCTCCACTATGTTTTATCTTTAATGTGTAGTCACTATCATGTGTACCCACTTATCAATGCTATGTGATTCAAAAAGAGTTGCTTATATTTAATGGTTGGTCATTGTCCCATACACCCACTTCTTGATGCTGACAGGAGTTGTTAGTTACCAGCCAGTTGCTACTACTAGAATACAAAGCAATAACCACCCTCCATGATTGTGTTACACCTAGGTGTTTTTTGAGTTGGCACAGATCCATTACATAGCATGAAATGGGGCCTAACATTACCCCATACAAAAACAATAGTCCATCTTCAGAATATCCTTTCAGTGCCTTAGCTGTGTAAAATTTGAGCCTACTCTATTGTAGTTCTACCTTGAAGTCTTTCAAGCCCTGGATTATGAGATTATTTTCTTCAATTGTGTTATCAATATCCATAAAATCAACCTCAAGTACAAGCATGTTAGTGTTATCAAGTTATTTTCAAAAGGCTTCTAGCCTTTCCTCAGCGTTTTGTACCTTACCATCTAGGATGTTTGCCTGATCACTTGCCTTTGTCTAAAAGGCATAGAAGAGATATTTTAGGTCTTGCTCCTAGGTCTTTAGTTAGGAATTCAATGTGTTTATCTACACCATAATTTATGTGCACTCAATATTTATGATAGTGAATTTTTGATTCATCAATGCATCCTTCTCCCCCTTCACCTTTTAGAGGTGTGCGTTGATGACTGATGCCTAGGTGGAAAAGTTACAAAAGATGACATCAACATCATTTGCATGTTCCTTTAGCCTTATGAAGAGGTCCTTTACCTCATCAATATTTTTTTTGAGCTCTTTATTCATTTCTTCACAAGGGTCATCTTCCTCTTCCTACATTGGCTTCATCTAAGGGAGAATCTGTCTGACCAACGTATACACCTTATCAACTTTGGATAGTTTATAAGTGTCAATACCATCCAAAAAGGATGTCTATGCTTCCTCAATGTGCTTGGCCAACTATTTGAGCTTGAAATTTATGGCATTGAGTTCTTCATCTACCTTAAATAGTATATGTTTCCACTTTGTATCACAAACATCATTGAAAATATACGTGTGTACTCCTTCAAAGGCCATCTTAAGAAGGGCATTAGCCAACCTTACTAAGTTCATATTGCATGGGTTGACCAGTTGATAGTCATGACCTTATTTTATTTTATCAATGTTTTGTAATTCTTTGGATTACACCTAAAAAAGAGTCTTGTCCTTGTAGCAATCAAGTGAAAAGGACACTTGATGGCATGCCAAAGTTGTTACAACTTTGGAGGGCATGTACTCCAACATGTAAAAGTCCTCATCTATGGTAAACCCCTTCTGCACCTTTTCCTAGTAGCTTATCTCAAATTATTTTTTCTCAATGACCAAATATTTCTTCTCTTTCTCCTCTTTATTGGTATTTCTCCCTTCCTCGGTGGCTTCTTCTTCCTCTCTCTCCTATAGGGGTCCTTCTTCTTCAGACTTTCCCCTTCATCTACTTATTCTTCTTATGGCTCCTTGGCATGAACCTTTGTAGGTTCTTTTTTGGGCCAACCTGCTTTTCCCCTTCCCTCTCTATTTTTTCCTTTGAGGTGCAAGCATCACCATATTTATCTCCATGTACCCCTTCATACTAGGGCACACCTATTCTACAACTTCATCTACTGGGTTAGTGTGGGTGCAAGGCACCTCTAATGTTTTGTCTTTAATGGGTTCCATGCTTACAATAACCCTCTTCTCTTCTTTCTCCTTCTTATCCTTTTCCTTTTAGGCCTTCTTTATTTCCATCTTCCTCTTCTTGATGATCGTAAAGGTTCTCTCTTCTTTGATCCTTATCTCCTCAACCTCCACTTTATCTATTTCTACTTGGGTCATGCCGTTGGCCCTCATGGATTCTCTCTTGTGATGCAACTCCAACACCACTTTAATGTGATCTTGATCAAGTTCCATGCCCTTCCATTTATGCCTTAACTCTTCTTCATATTTTAGAGATTGTCTTGTGGATTCTTCAGTTGGTGTGCTTAATGGTCTTGTTTCTCCAAGCACAACAACAATGTTGCCTTAGAGAGCCTTATGTACCTCCACTCCACTAGGCTCTTCATCCATTTTTCCTTATGCCATGAACTTTTATTCAACCTCAACTTTCTCACTCCCTTATTCTATCATTCCTACCTTCTTTCTTTCTTCTTTTCCTTTTTAAATCTCCCTCACCTTCTGAATGTCTGCATTATTAAGGCCAAGCTTCTTCCATGCTTGTTCCTACTTTGCTTGTTCAATTTGGGATGGTAGGGGAGTTTATTTACTAGATGAGGAGTCTTCTTCAGACACAATATATACAACCTTCCCCAAATCTACCTTCTTCTCCAGTTCTTCCTATGCCTCTATGTCTTTCAGGGTTATAGTGGGCATCACAGATAAGAATTTTAGCTTCTTTTGCTTCTCCTTTGACATAGGAAAATCTTCGGTATGAACTTCACATGATTATTTATCGAGGTTGATAGAGAGGCTTCATCACTTAAGGTGATTTTAAACTTTATAAACTCCTCTATTTCTTCTAGTGTCTCCCCTTTCTTCTTCTTGGAAGACCCTTTCATTTCAGCTAGTGTTGATGTTCCTTCATCATTGATCCTGATGGGAGGGTTGTCAGTCTACTCAGTTCTGGGGCCCTTCCTCTTGGATTCATCTTATATAATAAAATATGGATGTACCTAAGTATTGTAACTTATGAAGGGGGTTAATTTCAGTGTGATACAAATCATCCTCTTCATCTTTTGTTGTTTCTCCATTAGGGCACATGAACTAGCATTGTAACATATTCCTTTCCATGTCCAATTCCCTCAAAATAATATCCAATTGTTGCATATTGGGGATCCTTCTGAGTGAATCCTTGAAATACTTAGCCGAGAAAGTTAATGGGAGTTTTGACTAGCTTGACATGTTACCATCAACTAGAAATAAGCACATTACGTAAAAATGTTGCATAATGACAAAGGTTTTCATTTCATACATGATCTTAGGGAGCTCCTGG
Source organism: Torreya grandis (assembly GCA_037957365.1). Classification (NCBI taxonomy): domain Eukaryota; kingdom Viridiplantae; phylum Streptophyta; class Pinopsida; order Cupressales; family Taxaceae; genus Torreya; species Torreya grandis. Next base: position 484,193 of record JARHVA010004962.1, on the reverse strand, counting down.
GGGATGTGCCACTTGATCTTAAATTCATCTATATACTTATCACACCACCTCATTATGAGAGTTGTATATTTTGCATTAAAGGAACTAGGGCAAATGAAGTCCTTGTATTTATGCACCAGGGAGTCATTGTACTCTAGAGAAACCTAAAGATTGTCCTCCTCCCCATCAAGTATGTCAATTTCTTCCATGACTATCAGGATGATAATGGACCCCCACCTAAAGGTCCCCTTATTTTTATGTGATTATATTATGTCCTTCACAAGTTCCTCTACCATAAATTTTGCAATGATAAACTTCACGCCCTGTACCATATGATAGACAATGCAAACATAATTTTTTGTGACATCAATCCATCGATCACCAGGGCAAAGTTTCAATATCATAATGCACGATGCTTCCCTCATGCCAAGGTCCTTGCAATGTTTAATGGGGAATGTAAATACCCCCTTATAATAACTTAAGAGCTTTTCCATATGTTCTACCTCTTCATTATCACTCATCATCTCATGGATATCCTTTCTAACATATGGGATCTTGGTTATCCTTATAATGAGGCTTGGTGATATCCTTATGCTCCTCCCCACAAAGTATATGCAGTCACCATAGACATGCAATAAAAGTAATTCAATGAGATCCTCTGGCTTCCCAAATTAGGGAAACTCATATAATTGAGTTACACTAGAGGCTTTCAATCTGTCTCGAATGGAGACATCAAATAACATTTTACCCTACTTCATTTTACTCCCTATATTCACCATCTAATCCAACATTAGGTATTTTACATGGCTAGAAGTATGATGGTTGTACTCCTTTAGTTGGCAGGTGTGTGTAAAAAAATCCAATTTTCCCCTGCTAGGACTTATGGGGGAAATTGCATCACTTGATAGTACATATTTTTTAGTGCCTTAATGTTGACTTGCACAAGGTTGAATCCTTATATCAGTGATCCTTTTATTCTTGTATGGGTTACTTCTAGCACCACATACACCCTCTTTGGAATTTTTTACTATGGACTTGTTCCCATCCTGAACCTACTGGTGTTGAAGAATGATTGGTTAGGTTTATTGAAGCCTTAAATGGTTCATGGTGCTTCACAGTCATGAGACCTAGAAATTTACCTTCATCTCTAAGCTTCGTATATCATTAATTTCATCCTTGATGGAAACTCACTTTTCTCACCGATTGGTTCCTACTAAAAACTCTTCTTACACCTCTCTACACCAATCTCACTATGAGCACAATTTCTCCAACTTCACAATTATTCAACCTAGGGGCCTAGGGGTGCTAAAATTCTTTCTATAGTAGTGTTTCTATGCTTCATCTCTCTAGTTCACTAGTTTACTTTGGTTTGCTTGACGTCTCAAGTTTACAAAAAGTTTTTAATGGAAACTAGTCTACCACGTGACATTTTATACCCTATTTACACCTACTACTTTAATACAAGTGTGTTAATGGCATGGTGGCATATAGATTTCTTAAAATCCATGAAAATCTAAGAAACCCAAAAAAATCCTATGCCACCAACACATTTAATATGAATCTTTGTGCCTTCACTGTCATCGCATTCAATGCTCCTAACGATATTTTGGTGAAGTGACTTGTGGTTCAAATGATCACTTCACACTCAAATTTGGGTGGATGTCAGCTATCTATGATGAATCCATTTATGTGTTTTTTCCTCTTGGTGTGACCTTAAAATTTAATATGGTACCCTAGGTATAACATCTCATACACGTATGATTCAACCTCCTTGGTTCCATCTTCTCTTCTTACTTCACTTCTATTTCAAACGTGCTCATCTATCTTAGTTAATTTATTACACTTTATCTTTCCTTGGCCTATCCTAACCCATACAAATCCCTTATGCTCACCCTCTAAAACTTGATTCTCTTTTTCTAATTTTATTGCACACAATCATATTATCTGTCTTCACTATCTTTGTTGTGCACGATCAAGTTGTGCATCTTCACTTGGCTCCTCTTTCATCTAAGTCTAGTAACCTTCTTTCACCCCACAACTTAGGTGTCTAGTCCTAGGTTCTTAGAAATCAAATGGGTTCGACTTGTCTAATAAGTATTATGTGTTGAAACACCATAGTATTTCTCCCTTAGACCTCCATGGCCCTATAATGTATCTCTTGCACACCTAGATTTTGTGCATCTTCCTCTTGAATCTAGAAATTTTCACACACCTACCAGTTAGATGCATGGACTTAGGCACTTTTAGAAGGTGTAAGGGATCGATGCACTTGGTTTTATTTATGTATGAAAGGCTAGATGAATGTCTATCTAGGGCCTAAAAGTTCCCTACATCTAAGATCTGACACATGGTGGTCTCGTGCACTTATTTTGTCTGATGCTAGAAATTTTAAATCACATATAACTTAGGTGTCTAGCCTTAGGTGCTTAAAAGGTGCAAGTGCTCAACTCACCTAGCGATATTTATGATTGAAGTGTCAACAAATTTTCATGGTAGGCCTCAAAGCATTGCTTCTTCACTCTTTACACTACTAACCAAAGAATAAAACAAAAAGGAACTATTTGGCTTGCACCAAACATTGTATTGGTCATATTAACTCAAATTGACTAGTGAAAAAAAATTAGCATCCTCATGGTGCAAGTGCTATCTTATTATTGACATGGCTTTGGCTTATTTTCATTGAAATGCCTAGGGAGAATTTCACCAGTTAACATGCACAAATTACATGCACCTGTATCCAATATGTTATGGATGATATAGGGACCCATCCACCTTATCTATAGTTTGCCTAGGTGCTTGAAATACTTGGAGTCATAGATTAAAACAAAATATCCTTCTATTAACACCTTGTTCTTTATATGTTTATCATGTCAGAGCTTTTGGCACACATTTTCTATTTGTTGGCTTTAATTTTCTTGGGCAGGCATCTCATCTATTTGCTCCAAGTATTATATCCTTGTATTCAGTGACTCTTGGTTATCTAACGAACCAATGCGTGTGATGTGTAATTATGGTACCAATAACTCCATTGGTAGGATTCCCTCAATGCCAAACACTAGTTGAAATGGTGTAGCCTTATTTAGGTGCTTGTAAATTATGACATAGATATGCCCATAGTACTATTGATACTTGATCATCCAAATACTTACGACCACTGTTACATATCTTTGTGAGGCATGTTCCCAGTATCTTATTAAATTCCTTATCTATGTCATTTGATTATGGATGATAGGGGGTCATTTTATGGTGCACCACCATATACTTAGCCAATAAGATGCATACCATTTTAATGATAAAGTGAACACCCTTATTGGTAGTCAGAATAAGTGAGAACTCCTATCAAATTATTAGGTTTTCCTAGATGAAGCATGTGACTATGGTAATTGTGTAGTCTTTTGTAAGCATGGCCTCGACCCACTTGGTGAAATAATCTATGGCTACCAAAATAAACCTTATACCTATGCATCATGTTGTCAGATTTATCAACCCAACAAATTCAATGGACCATTTTTAAAATGGCACCTTGGAAAGAATGGGGATGAGAGGCATCTCATTATGATGGTTGGTCTTCCCTATGCATTGGCATATGTTGCATGCCTTGGTATAATCCTTGGCATCTTGGAACAAGATTGACCACCATAAACTTGACTGTAGAAATTTTCTTGCCATTACGTCTCAAGTGTAATGTCCTCCTGCTATGCCTTCATGCACCTCTTATAAGATAGTATATTTCATGTTCCATGACACATTGACACAACACTTCACCTCTATTTAGCTTATACAGTTCTCCACTGATGAGTTGAAAGGGGAAACATGAACTACTATTTGTTTCTTCTCCTTATTTTCATAGTCTAGGGTGCAAATCCAAATTTTAGAAAGGTGGTGATCTATGCCAAATCCTTAGGGATACACTAGAATCTATACAATTACATGTCTAGCATGTCATCCTTAATCAACACCATCACATTACCCAAACTAGTACAGGATAAATGGTTTGGCCCCAAGTTATAATTTCTAGGCTTAACCACAACAAAGAACTAAAACTCCTAGAATAGAACTATCCATCTACATATGCACCCATGTAAAAAAAAACTTGTTCATGAGGTACTTGAGTGCCTCATGATTAGTGTAAAATATGAAATGAGTTTCCAAAAAATATTGTCTAATTTTTTTCAAGGCATAGTCCATAGTGATAACCTCACTCTATCATGGTGTAATTCTACTCTACTAAGGTCAACTTTCTACTGGCGAAGGAATGGGATGATCCATTTTGCCTTCACTAGGTGGTACCAAGATTGTGCCAATCACAGAGCTATAAGTATCAACATGAACATGAAAAGGTATTGTCCAATCAAGGAATTTTATGATGGACATGCTATCCAATCTGAGCTTCAGGGTCTCGCAGGCATCCTCTTACACTTCATCCCAATAGAATGGTCTATCCTTGTGTAAAATCTCTTCTAGAAGTGTTGCAATCTTTACGTAACTCCTTATAAGTGTTTTATAATATCCATAGTGGCCAAGAGAGGCATGAACGTGTTTCTTTGTGAAAGGAGTTTATAGCTCAATGATGATGGTGATCTTCTCTAGATGGATGAGAAAACCATCCTTACAGATGATGTGCCTAAGCAGGGTTCCAAACGATGTTGCAAAGATGCACTTTTTTAGGTTCAAGGATATCTAAAGATATCTATACCTCTTAAATATTAGGTGTAGGTTCTCATAGTGGTCCTTGACAAGGCCATACATTTTCTAATCACCCAAATAAACTTGGAGGAACCTGTAGATAAAATTCCTAAATGCAGTGATCACCACTCTAGAGAACAAAACTAGTGCATTGTTGAGTTCAAAGGGAATTATGTTATAATCAAAATAAACCCATTCAGTCACAAAGGTTATTTTAATCTTTTCCTCCTCCTCAATCTAGGCTTGGTGGTATCCAGAGAACCCATTAGTGAAGGTGTAGATTTCATAGCCTGCAATGTCTTTCAAGACATCATCGATCAATAGAGTTGGGAAAGGGTCATTTATGTAGGTAGCATTAAAAATTATATAATAAACACAAATTAGAATATTCCTATCATTTTTTATGCTTATTACCATTGGGATCACCCACTCAAACTCCTACATAGGGTAAATGACCCCTGCAGCCAACATTGCATCGATCTTTATTTTGACCTTGGCATAGAGGTTGGGATTCATCATGTAGGGGCACTTTCTGACTATTCTTGCACCATCAATTATATTTATGCTCATCTTCCTTAGGCATGGGTATATTCCCTTCATATCTTAATAAATCCTAGAGAACAAATCTTAGAACTCTTTTAGGAGGTCTATGATGCATGTCAGCTCTATGTCAAACTAATAGGCATTTAAAGTAGCCATCTTTGGCTCTCCTTCTGTGCTGATATCTAATTTGATGGTCTTAAGTAAGGCATGGTATGGATCATTCTTCCCTTTATGGTATTCTTCAAATTTTTGAGTTTATTCTATTATTTTAATGCGAATATGAGTGGGGTCTTCGTCACCGGTAGTGCTATCATCTACGTAGCACACAAGCTTTTGTCTAGTGGTTAAGGCTTTCCAGTAGCACTCCTACATTTCATTATCTTCCTTACTCAAGTCATTTTTAAGGCTCTAGTCCTTAAATAAGGTTGGGATTGATATCCCTTTTTCCCCAAACATATTCTTCAAGCGCTTCTCTAGGATAGCGGTGTCCTCCAACACTAGCCTTTGGATTAGTTGTAATGGATTGATGAGTTCCAAGTTATATGAATAAAATGAAAATATATGTACAAAGTTATCCTTAATGGCCTCCCAATTGGATATCTCTCATTTTGTCTTGTTGACCACGTACCATACTCATGCCATGTCTTTAAAGTCTTATAAAAGATATGCACCCATAAGTTCTCTAGGGTAGTCCCACCATAGTCAGTGTATGTCTTTTCGCATAGGCACACATGCACCATAGGGTCAGAGTTTCTAGAGTATGTTGAGATATTCAAGTTATTATTACTCCTCCTAAACCTAGGGCACATAGTCACTTTTCACTTTGGCCAAGTTTGAAAGTTATACCTTTGCACTACTCACTAGTGCACAATAGTTCTCTTCAAGGTGTACATGAGTGCACCCATTCTGTCTTTCTCTTTAGGGATGCACTCTTTGAGGTCATTGACATACATTTCCACTAGGTTGTTCCCTTCAAATTTTGGGAGAAATTTAAGCTTTCTTTTCCTCAAGTAGAGTACCCTCTTTCCTTTCTTCTCCTAGCATGGGACCCATCACTTCAGAGTGTAATCAATCTAAACCTAACCAGTATTTACCCACTTTGGTGCTTTTACACAAACCAAGTAGCATCTAATACTAGTGACCTCATATGCCTCTTCAAACCATTGATCATAAGCAACATCATTGGTGTTTGAGGTTGATTGCCCATCCTCCCAAGAGAGCACTCCTTGATTTGAAGGGTTGAGATTCTTGATGCCTTGCATCGTGATGTTATAAATATGGTTGATCTCATCCTCTAGGTCAATGATCTCCACATAAGGGGTATTTGGTCACTTGAAATAGGTTTTACTACCCTTTCTTTACCCTTTTTGAAGGTCATGTATCACTTTTTGAAGCGTATATCCACATTGTTGGCATAGCACCAAGGCCTTCTTAGAATCACTGGGTATTTATTCTGTTCAGCCAACTCGATAACCTTGAAGTCAACATGGAATTTGGCACCCATAATATCTAAAATGGTACCTTAAAATTTTCTGATCAACTATGCTTAGGTATTGTTGGCCATGAAAATTACATGGGGAGAGGGCCTCAAAGCTGGCCTACCCATCTTCTCCCATGCATTCTTGGTCAAAATATTAACTTCTACACCAATGTCGATAAGTACCTCACAGATGGATGAACCATCGATAGTGGCACTCACTAGCATCTCTTAGTCATACTCTACATTCTATTTATGATTATGCCTTACTTCACATGTTCACTCCATATACAACATAACAACTTCAATTACATAGGGCTCAGCAACCTCACTTGGCCTTTTTCCTATGTGCTTTAAGAGCAAATTTTTTAGTAGGGAAAGCATCCCATCTATTTATATGAGGCATAAGATCTTTGTTATCTCTTGTACTTCAACCTCTTGGTTATCTTGATTTCTACATGAGGTGGTAGCCTGTGCTTCTAGATCCCTAGTCAATTGGAGTTCTACCTACAAATTTTGTATTATGTTCATGGCTTGTTGTATGACATCCTTTTGATGTGCGAGGTCAGGGTATGCATAATTTCTGGCTCAGGATGCACTATGCCCTTGGTGTATCTTGTTTTTCCATATTTTAGGTATAACTCTTGTCTTGGTGTAGTTGGTGGCTGAGTGGTGAGTCTACTCTGAGTGGTCACCTACACTTTGATTAGCTCTATGCATATTGGTCGCATCTTTGGAGCCCATTTCGTATCTTTAAGCTCATGCCTTATCATCCATACACCCCTATCAGTGCCCATTTTTCCTTGGGTTAGATTTTTGTACAAGTCAGGGCACTCTTTGACTACATGTGATCCTCGATAATACCCACACATTAGATACATCAGGTAGACATGTTGATAGTGCTCGATCAACCTACACTTGTATCATGATTACAGTAGGAATTTCCCCCATCTCGTACTCCACCTCACCCTCTAACACCTCTTTGGCTCCCATAGCCAACATTTTATTAGCCATAACCCTTATTCCCTTGGTTCACCTACCCTCTAGTTGTTGTATTTGCCTATCGTACACTTCTCTCTATGTTCTGACACATTTCATCAATTACTCAATAATCAGTTGTGTTGTGAGTGTAGGTGTCACACAACTTACGATAGATGGTTATACTAACCTGACTGGCATGTTACAACAAGGGGTAGTTGTGAACATCATGTGCCTCATAACAAACTTCATAGCTGAGAAATAATGTGCATACATTCCTCTTAGGGTAGATGTTTCTATTATGACCATCTATCTCACAGTTGGTGCACTAAAACCTATTTCAAGCATCTTGCAATGAACTAATAGTAAAATCCTATAATTAAGAGGCTATAAACATAATGTACACCTCCATGAATGTCTAATGTCTATAATGTCTGAGTTTCTTGTCCTCTTTGTGCTTATCCTGGGATTGGTCCTCCAATGCCTCTAGCCACTAGGCCAAGCACTGGTTTGGCGGTTACCACTGGTGCTGTAAAAGATGATGGTGTTATACTACTGACTACTGGCACAAGGCCACTTCCTATGGGCTATTTCCTAGGATACATCACTGACATTATTTGAATTGGGGTGCTTGCACTCACATTCTATCTAGTCAGGCTAGCACCTCAAAGTTTTGAGGTATCTTCACTTACCTCCTCGTATAGGATAACTTATTTAATCAAAAATTTCTGGTCCAAATTTTCAAAATGATCAAATCCTACATTGACAATGAGGTTAGTTTTCAATCTTTTATTTTCTTTTGGGGAATCCAGTATATGAACTTGCATCATAGGTTCAAAGGGGGTAAGCATATTTGGTGCAACTCCAATGGTCAAGTTTTGAAGGGACCCTGAGCATTCTCCTGACAACTATGGAAGTTATTCCAAGGCTTCAAGGGCTCCTTCCTCTGAGCATAACTTCCATTCAAGATATCCTTCCCCATGCCCTTCCTACTCGTTATGGGTCCTCTCCACAATTTTAAGTTCTAGATCTTCTATCAGTCTGCACCTCTTCTTATTATAAGCTTATCACTTGAGCTCCTAGTTATCAATCTACTCATCTCCTTCCATTATGCCTCACCTACACGTCCCCTTCTTCCCCATTGCACTACTCATACATGAGAGGACTTTAACTTTCTATCCTCACTATTTTGAAGCCATAATTTACCATCAGCTTCTTGAGTTTAGGAATGCTTTATTTCACAAATGCACTTGCACAAGAATTGGTACTCTACTTCTTCAGGGTAGGAGCACATAGATACCACAAACTCAAGCATATAGTTGTTCAGTTCCCCTTTCCACCATTTATATGTAGCTCTAGTCTAGGTGGCATCTAAGTTCTCAAACCACTCTTGGTGCTCTTTTGTCCACTTGAGGCATTGTCCATAGTTTTAACTTCTATGTGTCATATAAGTAACCAACCAATGGTACACTTGCTCTGGTAGCTCACAAAATAAAACCTCATACCTGTATCAGGGATGAAAATATGTATCAATGTTACTACTCTTGATCAATGTAACTATCTGGAAGTAAAAAATAGTTAAAGTATAAAATGGTTAAAGTCCATATCTCTATGACAACCCTATGACAATTCCTGATCACTACCATAGTCTAGAATAGAATAACAAACAAGATACACTCTCCTTATTCCTTAGTTAATTAATACTTATTTTATTTATTTCACATGCCTAAATGAGTTATATCATCAGATGACTATATTAAATTGTTAAAATCTGAATAATACTTGATTTCATTCAAATAACTTTATTGCTTGTATGTTTCTCTTATGAATCCAAAAGCATTAAAAGATTTGGTAAACCCTTCTTATGTTTGTTAAACCAAAACCCTAGTTTGTATATTAGGTTTTTTTCCTTTTTTTAAAGTTCATCTCATATATTTGTGCTTTATTTTCAGATCTAAACTCTATTAATTATATGGGCATAGGTTAGGAATTATTAGTTATATTCTTTTTTTCATCCACCTAGTTGTGTTCTTAGTAGTAATCTTAAAAAACCTTTTAACATTATGGATTTATTAGTGGAATGTTATACACATAATATTAATTATAATTGCTTATTTAATCCACCTTATGATCTATGTATTGCATATGAAGAGCTAGAATAACACCAAAAATAAGATAAATCCACTTTTACTTACAACTATGATAATAAAAAAACCGATGATGGAAATACAAATATAGAGTATCAAGGTAGTGATAATTACATTTTTGATTACGTGTTTGAATGTAATGATATCCCTCTTGATTATGATGCATCTACTACCCCTTTACTTTCCAATGATAAAGAGTTTAATGAGTTATCAAAGATGCATGATACAATCAATAAGCCCAATGATAACATTCAAAGTTTCAAAAGTTAAAATGTTTCACACATATTTTATTTAATTTATTCACAAAATAAGTGTGTTTATTCCCTTTATAATGATGCAAATGTTAAAGAAGTTGAATTTTGTTCCACTATCCCTCATAATGAAAATATTGATGAAATCAAGTGTGTCTCCCTTTTCCCAAATAATGCTAGTTTTGAAAAATCACATTGCTTCTTTGCATTACTCAAATGGAAATAGTCAAATTTATTCTTACTCTCTAATTTTTGAGGAAAACATTACATGCCTCACATATCCCATTGTGTTGATTGAAGAAAACAAATGATAGTGCAAATGAAAATCCAAATGAAATACTCATAAAACATGCATTATAGGGATTAAATAATCCTCCCAAATATATTTGATGCATCTTTTACAAAGTTTCAAACATGTAAATTCAAGAAAAAAAAAACATATTTACCAAAGATTTCCTAATGAAATAATTTCCTAAGACAAATATAAAGGACGTAAATGATAGTTACATAAATATTCATTTGTCACATAATAATGATGAACCTAAAGTAAAAAAGTGATATTGCATTACTTACTCCTCTTTCTATAGGATGTGACACTAAAACTCAAAGTGAAAGTGACATCATTAAATCTCTTGATGTGGTATATGACATAGCAAATATTTCTTCCCTATCCTCCTTTGAATTTTATTCTCCAAAGGAAAGTGTGGCTAAAGATGAAATTACCCCTCCTACTCCTCTAGTATGTCACAAAATTTTAAACAATGTATCACCTTGCAATGATAATAAACTTAACCATTTTTTTATTCATAAATATATACCTACCTCTTTACACATGGGTGTTCCTTTACCAAACATTTAAAAATCATGTGAGGGGCCTATTTTAGTGGATGATAAAGAGTCCACCATTCCTATGTTATATATGAATGGTAGTTTACAACCACTAGAAAAAGACTCAACTTCTTCTTATGAAATTTTATCTATTATGACTACCATTAGATATTTTTAGTAATAAGTCAATACTCTAAAATTGTAAATTTATTCTCATGACAATATTCTAAAGGAGAACACATTAACAGAGCAAACTATTACAAGGGATGTATTTAAGTATCCCTATCTTTCAAACTTCATTATGCCTAAGTTACCCTCTTTTTATGGTCAGGGGGGTCTTGCTATTCAAGTACAACAATCTACACACTCTTTTGAACATTGGGCCCAAAATGGAAGTGTACTTGTAAAGGCTTTTTATAGTAGCTTAACATAAGGGGATCGTGATTGGTTTTATACTCTACCAAATGGTTCATTATAAATTTTTAAATAACTTGGTGTATTTATATAAATTTTCATCATTATACCTGACCTAAATTACCATTAGAATATTTGAAAACATTGACACAACAAGAAAATGAGCCTATAAAATATTATGTTATTTGATTTAAGGATGCTTTGTATTCCCTACATTATACATCCTTAGATTTGGAAATATAATTTATATTTAACATAGGTATTCTTTCCTACTAAGAGAAAGCGCATTACATAATCCATTTGCTTCATTTGAGATCTTATATTGGGATGTGCATAAATATGTATGCACTCTAACGAATACCAAATAAAGTTTCTTATTTCTCCATTCAAACCCAAACATGGTAAGATTATTGTTTCCAAAGTAAATAAACAAGTTAAAAAAAACCTTGAAACACTTCAAAATACTTACGTAGAACTAACCCCATATGTCATCAAATAAACAATAAAGGAATTGAACAAAGAAAAGGAGCATGATTATAAAGTATCTCCCATAATTAGACCATATACCACTACCAAATGGTGACCTCTTTTGTTTGATTGGTATTGAGATAAGCCACATGACATATTAAAAACTTTCTTGGATAAATGAATGATCAGATTACCTCCTAATTCACATTACCCACCTCACAGATTTTATGAGCCAAAAGGATAGTACTTTTGCAATTATCATGGTATTAATGGACATCAAGTTAATGAGTTTTTTTCTCTCGAGCAAAAGATTATATAGTTAGCTGATTGAATAATAATTATACATCAAAAATATATATCTATACTTATTCCACATACTTCTCCTAGAGGATATTCTAAGAAGGATTGAGACATCCCATGTTTATCCTTGTGAGGAACACATGGTTTAATGGCCTTCACAAAAGACAACTTCTAGTATAAGTATTTCTCCTAGTCAACTCTCTCCTAAGATTAATCTCTCCCACATTAATCCTATTGAGGAACCATTTGTTAATCAAGTCCTTCATATAGAGGCATAGGGATAAGATAAACTTACACAATAGATATGGATACCTAAATGGCTACATATAAATTCATATGATATTTCTATAAATACTTTAAATACAACTATAGAAACACAATCTATAATTTCATTTTCACATGAGCATTATAGTCAAGCTTTCTTATACCCATATGGATTTCATTACATATGTTGATTTATTTATTGCTAATATAATACAAACATTTAAAAATTAAGAATAATTATTACAAAATTTACCAAATCCTAATGTATACCATGCAAATAAATAAAATTAAAACATTATATAATGACCAAAAAATAATTAAAAAATGAAATTCCATTTGATACCAAATAAATCCATGTAAATAGTGTGTGTGTGTGTGTGTGTGTGTGTGTGTGTGTTTATACATACATACATATACATATACATATACATATACATACATACATACATACATACATATATATATATATATATATATATATATATATATATATATATATATATATATATATATATATATATATATATATATATCACCTCTCGATGTAAATTCACTAGGATCAAACTGAAGTCCACATGCACATGATAGTATGTGTACTCTCTCCTTGAAATCACCTAGCCAATGCATTGTCTCCTCTTGATCCCATCTCAAAGTGTCTTAATGATTAATTAGTGTTTTCATAATCTTAGGATAACTATAATATGGGATGTCACACCTATCTAGCTCCAAACGTAGCTCCAAAAAATCAGTGGCTAAAATATGGTATATTATTGTAACTCTTGAAACATGATCAAATAATCATGCATTTACAACATCAATGTCAATAAATCTCTACATAAATATATCTATAGATACATCCATAGGCACACTACGAGTGAGGGAATTGCCTAATCCACCATGGTTGACCACTCTTGGTTACCTCCACACATTCCATATATGACACCAATTAGTGATATATATAAAAACTAAATAAATATATATCCAAAATAAATGTAATAATTAAAAATATGGTACTCACATGTGGATTTAATGGTTTCTTCATCAACCAATGCTGGTCCTATAAGAGCACCTTCACCTGCCTCCCCCCTTATCTCTCCTCTACCACCACCCTATGCCATAAGAATGGAATTTGGGGCTGAAACTACAATAGGAAATAAAAAATACCATAGAGGTCTATCCCACCACTATACATAGCCATCAATACACCTTGCATCATCTTCTAATGCCAAGGGAACCATAGGATTGCACTCATCACCTAGATGTGGGATTGGATCTATAGTAGTAGGTCCTCGCCTATCATGCAGTCTATGACCACTCTATGTCATTTGATGCCATATATATGATGTTTTTGGAACTCCATGATCTATCCCCAAATTTCATAAAAATCAATAATACTAAAAAACCTCATAGACACCATGAAAATGATCAACTATCCATATATTGATATGGACCCTTTGCAGTTCATGTCCATCCTCAAGCAACCCAACAAAAGTCTTATAAGGACACCACACAATATAATATGGAGTTAATCTATCTAAATTAATATGGTACTCCATTATGGTGTGAAGTATACCACATGGGAATACCTACCACCCAAAAAACCCCTATGGATGAGCCCATTCAAGGAGGGGACCACCCATTGATCATACTAGATTGATATACTCATAAGCTGAAACATGTAATAGAGGCTCAGATCTAATACCCCCACCATGATTCTCCAATGTAAACCTGCAGAGATCATTGTATAAGTGGGCTAGTATATTATGTCCCCAATAATACCTAGTCTGATTAAGTTCAATATGACATACTACCTTATATATCCAATAAGATATATCAATAGTCCTACCCTTTATAATTACAAATGATGCAATAAAATGCAAATAAACTTTCACAGTCATAAAACATCACCTCTAATAATTTTATCAAATTTAATCATGTTTATAGGATCTACATCAGAATCCCTTGATCAGTAAAATATATATGAGAATGCTAAATATAGCCTCAACTACCATCTCCAATAACATAGACTATCTCACCCCTCATAATCAACCATAAACTCATATATACATCCTCTAAGGTGACTATCATCTCACATGTGAGAAGCCAAAATGTACATGTATATAGATTCCACCAATCAACTACATATATGAGGAGGTGGATATCATACAGGATATATCCTAAATAGGCCAAATGACTCAATCCCACCTAATCAATAATAACCTTGTCAACTACATCTAGACCTAGCCCTACTAGTGTAGAATAATATCATCCATTTTAAAACTCTCAAATATGAATATTCTTCTAGAATTGATAAAATAAGAACCAAAACTCATTAACAATTATCTTTGATACAAAAATGTAGAGAGAATAATTAATCAAACAAAAAATAAAAATACATTAGTATCCATTTAGGAAAAAAGTGTTAGATTCTAATATCTATGTTAGATGATAGTGCCCTGTACTAACATCTAACATTGGAAACCTACATCGAGTTATTGATGTAAGAATCTAGTATGTCGATGCAGGCATCTAACCTCCTACAAAAAAGTCCCAAAACACACCCAAAATGCAAAATTTTCAAAAAATTAAAATTACTAATAAAATGCAGTAAACCCTATTTACAAATTCATAAAAATCCTAGCTAGTTAAGGCAATCTGGAACACATCAAATCACATTAGGTGAGGGTATCTTCCATGTGGCATGGTTCTTATTTAAAATTTGAACTCAAAATTCATTAAAGTTTAAAACGCAACTAATTTCAAATTTCTACTACAATGCACCTAATATCAAATTTAAATGTGCATATATTGAGCCCCAGTTATCCAAATCCAAAACCACAAGTTGCAATGGTATCTAGATAATGAGACCTTCCATATTATACCAATTTATAAATTTTCAAACATGCCAAAAATTTCTAAATTATTTTCCACATAGATATTTTTCTAGATTCTAAATACTACAAAAATAATGTCACACATTATTTTCCATAATACTTTCATAAAAATATCAAGTAAATTATATCAAGCACATCATTTCTTTCCCTTTTGTAAGGATATGACAAAAAGGCACTATATCACCTCCTCCAAATATGGGGCATCCTAGTAGGGACATGCTTATAAATATGTTCTACATAATCAAACTTAAAATTTTCATATTCTCTAGATTCTATGGAGGTGTGCTTTGGAAGCATGTTCTCTACACTTATACACCTATTCAACATCTCCATATTATAGTGGGGCATGGTTTGAAATATGTCCTCCACATTTGTAATTTTGTACTTATTATAGATTTCAAATTTATCCATACATAGTGGGGGCATGGCCTATAATCATGTTCTCCACACTTACAAAGTTTACAAATTATAACAAACATACACAATATATTATTCAGATTCACAGTTGTGGAAAAATTATATACATTGGCACCATCTTCTATACATTGATTTAGCATGAGACATATCCAAGATACATATGCTATGCAATGTTTGCCTAATATTACAAAATCCAAATCAATTTTAGATTTGAAAATTCATTTATGGACTATTTCCATAATAAAAAACTTGTATGTACTGATATTCTGAAGTAATGATACCCCAATCAAACTTTCATGGATTGTATTAAACCTAACCCATCTAAAGTAGTTGGTTCTTATTTTTCATGTGATTGAAGGGATTAAATAACCTAGTCTTACCTTGCTCTTGGGTCAACTTGATTACATCACTCACCCTATACCAATCTATAAATATACATATCTTTTGCAGTCAAGTTATTCTCATTGGGAAATGATATTCTCAATGGTTGAAGTACTACTCTTCCTATTCCAGGTTGGGGGCATTATCACCTCTAAACTCTCCCTACTCTAGGTATAACATCACCCTAGTGCATTACATTGGACCACTTATAAATTCACTCGTCTTTCTATCCAAAAGATGGATGAGGGTGTAAGCCCCCTATCTACTTCTCCAGTTTTGAACACTACAAAACTATTTGATACATGACATATACATATGCGTACTCTACCCATGCTCTTTATTTATGCTACTTTTTAGTATTGCGTATATATAAATTATATACGTTGATTTACTTTGTGGCATATTCTTGGTTGCGGGTAATAATCAAAATGAAAGATTGAAGAAAACTCAAGTGAAGATAAGGTGTGTTTTCCACACCATAGTATACATTTTATTTTCCTTTAAACTAATAATTCTATTTTTTATTGCAATATTATATTAAAAGGGGGAGGAGGAATGTAGACACCCATTTTGAAACAAATACACATATTTTTAGTCTTCTCATATGTATATACCTTTTCACTAAAGATTAAACATCTAGTGATGTCGTCTATCATGGACCTCTTCAGATCCATCTTATTTAATTCAATTTACCTACCCCTTAAGGCTATGTGTTGTGATTGTTTATCTTCAACCAATTTATGTCAAGGATCCATGCATGTTATGTCTATTTTATATATGTTTTTATCCCTTGGGCACTTGCATCCATCTTAAAAACTAGTGTCTAATGTCAATTTTAGTGTTTAGCTTCAATGCAACTATCCAAGATTATCTTTTTATCCTTTTTTATATCTTATGATTTATGACCATTTTATTTTCCCTCTTTGCCTATCTTATGGTCCTCTTTTTATGTATCACTTGATTCTTGTTTAATTCAAAATGTTATTATACATACAAAGCTTATAATCTAATTAAGCCATCTACCAATTTGATAAGGTATTATTTATTTATTTATTTTGAGTTATCAAACTACACTATAGTACTAAATCAAATATCTGAAACATTCACAAGGTTAAATATACTATTACATCACTTGCACCAAGGGTTAATAAGAGAAAGATCACATGATCACACTATTATAATTTCACCCACATGCATAGGAAGGAGAATTACATGGGATTATGAGGCCATTTTAGGGTTATTGGCTACGTAGGCAACACTTAGCCATAAATAGGGTTGCTAAGGCTATCAAGACTCACATTAATAACCCAATTTTACAAGGTTATAAGATGTACAATGTAAAAGGAACTAGGGCTACTTATTATTTGAATTTGGCACATAGGCAAACATAAATTGAGGCATAAAATGATTACAAAGAGGATAGTGTAGACTTGGTCCAAATTTAAAGTCACTCCTATGTATATCTCATACTAGACACATGTGTTTGGGGTGCACATATGCATCAATGTTACCAGCCCTAATCGATGCAACTTTCATGAAGTCAGAAATAGTCAAAATACAAAACAAATAAAATCCACATCTCTAAGACAACCTTATGGCAATTCTTGATCACTGCCATAGTCCAAAACATAAGAGCAAACAAGATATGCTCTCCTTATCCCTTAGTTGTTTAGTACTTATTGTATTTATTTCACATGCCTAAATGAGATATATCACCAGAATATTCTATTACACTATTAAAATCTTAATAGTACTTGATTGCTTTCAAGCAACATTATTACTTGTATGTTTCTCTTATGAATCCATAAGAATTGAAACAAGTAGCCTTATCATGGTAGGTATAGAGGTTTCATTTTTTTTAAATAATGATTTAAAAACTTATACTTGAACCAATAGATAATTTGTATTTTTTTATAAGATTATATTTACAAAATTTAAGCATCCAAACTTGCTCACTTATTAACAAAACATACTTCAAAAATTATTTACCTATATACTAGAAACATTTGAAGTGTTAATTCACCAACATAAAATAAATGACATGATCAAACACTTTAAAATATTTAAATTTATCTCATATAATATTTAAAACCACCATCATTAACAAGGGCCATGTATTGGCTCATACCTGCCTTTATATTGAAATTTGTTTATGGGTGAGTTTGCATGTAATTTTGTAATCCAAACTAATTTGATGTGAATTGTTATCAAATATATATGCGGTATAATATCATTACAAAAAAGATACTATCATTAAATATTTTGAATTAAATTATAGAGAGTCGATGTAAATAAATTTAGTTAGTAGACATGCAACTAACAGGGTGCGTATCCTTTATCTATCACTACAATAGTTGTTTTAGCTAAATCATGTGGTTAATTTTCCCAATATTATAAAATATAAAATATATTTTAAATATTATGAATACTTAATTCAAATGGTTTATAGGTCATTTTTGAAGGTGTCCTTTCACTAGAACCTTACAAATTATGAAACAATGTGTGATTAGTGTAGGTAATACATAAATTTACCAAAAAAAAATGGAATTAACAAGAGAAGACAACTTTAAAACTTTCAATCGAATGAGCTTTAACAACCATGCTTGTATTGTACCATGTCTTAGATGATATATACTATGGTCACTTCATTGTAGGTTGTTGTAATATATATCACATATTTTAGTATTATGAACATAATTGATGTTAATGAACTTGTCATGATATGAAAACTATTATAAATGATACAACAACTAGGAATAGACAATAAGTTGTTATGTTTTAATAAATAAAAATGGTTGCAATAACTTCAATAGCATGCAAATCAATGTTGAGCAATGTGTCTCTAAAATTAACTTCTATGCTTCAATAAATGATCTAATAATCTCTTGTTTTTCTCTAAAATACTTTCAAGTGCTCAAAATTTTCTTATGAATAATAAACGGATATTATCTCCCTATATGAACTACAATGCTTGCATATTTATAGATAAATTTCACTCTAATTAGGAAGCTAATAATTTAAAAAGGGCAAAAAATATAACAAATGTTATATGGACAAGACCTAGGATGGACCATGACTATTATATTGCATTGTACAATGTACAGAGTGTTGAGATGCTATAAACACAAAACTTGAAGTGAGAAAAAAAAAAATAAGACAAATAAAGAGACATCTAAAAGCTACTGAGGAAGGTGTAAGGTCCACCAAAAATTGATAAATACATCATCAACACTTCATTTGAATTAACAAGTACATAAACACTCCAGAAACATGCAATTTAATGACTAATACTTTTATAGGGACCTTTTTTATGGTGTCTAAAGATATACAAAATATAAATAACCTTAAAAATCATGCATTCACACACTATAACCTATCTATTCCATTGTCTTTCTATGCATTATTTGTATGAAATCTAGTTTGCAAAGGTAAAAAGATGAAATGACAATTTTGAGCACATTGGCAAATGTGTCCTCTTTGAAAGGGAGTGAGGGATGGTGGAATCTATGACATGAACGAATTTGGATCTATCACCTCATATTTTTATTTTAGACGTGACGTTAGTATAATAAAAAATGACAATCAAAACATAATTATTATGAATGCATCATCAAATATATGTAAATGCATATACTCAAATAATTATTATATTATTAAATCAAATATTATTAATTAATTAAAATTTTGAGAAATTAATAAATTATTATTATATTTATATAATAAATATTGTAATTGTTAAATTGATATAAATATAATATTCAATAAAAATATATAAAGAAATATTATTTAATTTTTTAATCATAAATTTTAAAATTGTTATACTAATGAAAACATATTTCCTTAAATAAAATCTATAATACCATACTTTAATAAATACTAAATATCGTTTTATACATATCATCAATAAACTAATACAACAAATTCATATATATATATATATATATATATATATATATATATATATATATATATATATCTCACAAAATAGTAATCCCGGATAAGAACGAGGTTGTAACTAACTTTACACCTTAGAGACCAGTTATAGCGCTCTTCAAATTTTCGAGTGGTCATTTCATTCTCACGATAAATGCATAATGGAGGTTGGGTACGAATTGTGGCCTATACTGTTGAGTCACCCTCCTTACTATGCCATCAGCCTTTATTTAAGTTGTCAGCAAGGGAATGACATTGCGTGGCTGTGAGGCCCTGGATTGTCTTGGTGTTGTCTTTTTGCCGTTCATGTCTTCACAGTATGCACTAGTATTAGGTGGAACCGAAGATCCCTAAAACCTGCGCAAATGGCAATTAAAATTGTGCACTTAAGTTAACTCAATGATGATGTCAATAAGCATTTTGTCTTAAGAAAATAAGTCTTTTCTTGGTTTTTTTTTTACATGTAAAAAATGAGAGGTAATTGAGCGTGCTCATTGTTATTGTAATGAACTGGGCGCTGAGCATTTTAACATTGTGCTTCATTGTGATGGGTTATCATAAGTAAATGTTATTTTTAATTTAAATATAATGGGTTAGAACAAATAAATTATGGGTCAATTTGTAAATATTGAATCTTCTTTAGTGTTAATTTGTAAATGTTTTATTACATCAATCTATCTCGTGTAACTGTCAAATCAATAGAAATTTGTATTGAGAGCACACAGAATAACCTAGGCAGTAGTGAATATTATTTTGAAGTGATGTGTGGACAGCCCAAGGATGCCCCTAAGCGTGCTCAGGGACATTTTTAGTCTTCATGTGTGCACTTCTTTTGTCTATATAATTAGGTGGTTTGATTTGATTGAAAGATTCGAAGAAATTATACTGTATTAAGACGTAAAAGTACAAAGCTTTAGGCATGGTTCTAGGTAGTCAAAAAAACTATCTTTTTTAGGGAGTCAAAAACTATCTACCACTTAGTGTCCCAAGACACATGAGTAATTGGAGGACATGGTTTAAGGTTTTTGGTGAGTGTCATGGGAAACTAGATGTATGTAATGGTATGTACAAGCTTGTTGTACATGTAGTGGTAGTGGTGAAAAATTCATATCAATCTAGAAAATAAGCAATGGACAACGGTGAAAATGATATTTAAGTATCTATGTGGCACTTATGACTTTGCAATCTGTAATCATTGTAAATCTAGTGAAAGCAAGACATTAATTCTAAATGGCTTTGTAGATTTAGATTGGGTTGGAGATCTTGATTATCATAGATCTACCAATGGAGCTATAACTTGGATCCGCAAACTATTAGAGCACATTGTAATATATTCCATAAAAATTGAGTATGTGTTAGTTACTCATAAATGGGAAGAAATAATTTGGCTTCAAAAGTTGTGGTCTATTATTAGGTTCACTCAAAATATGCTAAGGATGGGTGGTGATAGTCAAAGCATAATCTATTTAGCAAAGAACTTAAGAGTATCATTCTTAGATGAAGCACATTGATATGTGAAATCATTTTTTAAGATATATGGTGGAAGAGATGAATATATTGTTAGAGAAGGTGAATATGAATGATAAAGTCACAAATTCATTAACTAAGGTAGTGAGTATTGAGAAGTTATCTTGGTGTAGGGAATTGATTGACATGGTTACCCAAAACTGTTAAAGGATGGATTTTGGCTCACTTATACAAAGTATTCAACAAGTGAGAATTTTTAAAAACTGATAATTGTACACAAGGTTGGTGTTGTGAAAGATCGATTGTGAAAGCACTAATTACATAAGATATTACACGGGTTGGTTGCAAAAGATTGTTTGGGCAAGAATAATGTGCTTAAGGAATTGAATGTGCATAGAAACATAAACAAAAACCAAGATGATTTACGTACATTGTAGTGAAAATGCACACGTTGTAGATACCATTATGTGCAAAGAGTAGACATGTTTTATGATTGGTCGTGCAAGGTTATGGGCATAAAATGTGTGCAAGTCTATGAATTTATTCAAGGGAAGGTTAGCCAAAAGATTATCTCTTTGCAGGCCAAAATCATCATCTTTCTCTGGATTCAAATATATACCCATATGCTAAATACCGAAGTGCATAAACAAAAAGATGTGATAAACGGAAAACTAAGTCAAAGTAAATACAAGTGTTACACCTCCCTTGAACATGACAAATCCTAAGTCAAAATTTAATTCATTAGATGTCTCACTTTCTTTACTAGTAAGAAAAGCCTACAAATTGTGACAAGTTTAAATTTCCACCATTCCATTTTAAATTGTCATAATTTCCAAAATTGATCACAAACATTGTTCATAGAGTCTAATCCAAACCTTGAGGCAAATTTGGTTAATCTTTTAATTTTCTAATAAAAATTAATTAAATTTTTTATACATAGGTTATCAAGAAGCATACACTATTTTGCCTATAACTTTCAAATTTGGGTTTCATTTTGAGCCCCGTTTAAACTTTTTGAAAGCCATTTTAGCAAGCAATCACATAGGAGATAGTGTTTGATCCTCAAAGGTCAAAATTAGTGGGAAAGTTACAAGGCATTTCCCTTCACTTATAAGTAAATTTCTCAAAGGTGGTGTGATCTAACTTAATTATGTGTATTCATTTGCCATACATTTGGGATATGAAAATTGGTTTCTAGTTAATTGGTTTGGGAAATGTGAGCTCTTACAACACATTATTTATAATGATATACAAGACAAATAAATCATTGCTTGAAAAAGATAAAATATTCTAGGATTCTCGTACATTATTTTAAGGAATGTTATCCCATAGACATAGTGAATTGATTTCCCATATTTTGAAACTTAAGGGTAGCACTCCCAATTATGCTTCTAAAAGTAATCAAAGATCAATCACAGTCAAGTCATTAATAATTTAAAATTCATGAAAAAAACACACAAAGTTATCCCTTTTCTCATTAATAAATTATTCAAAATACACATTTTATTCAATCATCATTCAAGTTAATAATACCATCAAAATGAACTATCTATAGTTGGTTAATAAATCTTAGAATATGCTATGAATTTCACCAATATTCATGCTTAAATACATATAGATATTTGAATTATGAAATTTATCCAACTTGCGTATTTCTATGTATATATATGAAAAGTATTGTTCAATATTTTCTATTCTCATTTTAAAATCTCCAATTATACATTGTAAAAACATAGGAAATTAAAACTTAACAGCGCATAGGTTTATAATATATGACCAAAATAAATTTGATGACGTATCTAACTATAGTAAATGCCTTCATTGGTTTGTCAATATATTTATAATCAAATTTAGATTTTCACTTTGGATTGATCAATTTTATGTTATTGGAGAGGATTATTGAATTTTAATTCAACCTCTTCTCTTTCTTAAGATAAAGAAAGTAAATAAACAAAATAAGTCCTACTTAAAAATATTGTAATAAATACTCAATAGTAATATAGTATTCACTAGTAATTGTGCTACATATTACATAAAACTTGAGATTAGCCATCATATTCAATCCCCCAACTTATAAAATAATCTAAATTTTATATTAAAACTTCAAAAATCCATTTTTATAGCACAATCTATGCCCTCATCAAAAGTCTATTTATCTAAACTGTACTTATAAGAGAGACCTATATCTAAGAATTTCTTGGAAGAAACTGGTACATATGTATAACCCCATCCTCCTCATCCAACCTAAAAAAAATTGACAAATTAAAATTGTTACAATTAAATATTTGCTTTGGATCAAGATGACATTAAAGAATGAATCAAAAATTATTTCCTTACTTCCATGAAGCCTCTAAATTTTTAGCAAGAAAATATTTGAGCCACTTGAGACTTTTGGTGTCAGCATTACAAACATGGTTACCTTGTGCATTGGGATGCTCTATTAAAAATATGTGGGCATTGCATACATCATCACTATGAACTTTTCACCAATTGTTAACATATACAATGTGAAATTATATCCTCATAAATTACAAATGAGAGAAGCTAAAGAAAATGGAAACAATTTTTTTTTACAATAAATCAAACCATGCACAAAAGGAGACACCAATATAAAGTGGTTCACCCAATGTACTACATATATTATATAAATGTACTCAACCTTTTATTACCATCAATAATAGGGAGAATCACTTGTGATAACACCATATCACACCTCTCTCTCCTTTCTCTCCTCTCCCTTCTTCTATGCACATATGTAAGCTAAAACTAAGCTTACAACCAAAGTTTTAAACCAAGCTTCCACAAGATTTCAACCAAGCTTGCACACAAGATTTCAACTAAGCTTGTAACCAAAGACTTCACTAGTCTTCACCTCTCCTTGAATATTTGTAAGCTAAAAATCAAGATTACACCCAAGATCACAACTAGACTTGACACAAGCTTTCTACCAAGCTTGAAACAATGACTTAAAAAGTCTTCACCATTCCTTGCAGTTTCTTAAGTTAAAAACCAACCTTGATCCCAAGCTTATACCAAATATTGACACAAATTATACACCAATATTGTACATAAATACTTCACAAGCCTTCACACCTTGCATTTTTGTAATCTAATAACTAAGCTTACACCAAGCTTGCATACAAGACTTAACAAGACTTCAAGGCATTTGCAAGGCTTACATGGAGTATTTAATGAATCCAAGAATTCATTATTTTCCTTCACTTGATAAATACAATGAGAGAGTTATTCTTTTATAACATTTATATGAGAGAGAGAGAAGAGGGAGAAAGAAACTAAGAGGAAGGGATAAACTTCACTATAATCCATGTGAGAGAACTATTGATCCATAGTACTTTATTTGTCTCTTCTAAAAGGGTCAATAAAATATATACACTACTTTAGACAAGATCCAAGCTACCTCCACATGACTCTAAATATTGTGCCCCACTTTACATGTGAAGCCAATCAACAATAGTGCATTCTTGCCTTCTTCTTCTTCCCATGTGCACATAAAAGTCTAAAAGGTGTTACAATCACATTTTGACTTTTACCAAACATGACTAATCATGAATCCTCTATATAAATGCACCCCATGCCTAGCCCTGTCATTTATGCCACAAGACAAACACATGTGAATCACCAAGGAGAAAACCCATGTACCTTGGTGGAGTCTTATGTCCCACTCCTCTCACATCAACATTTAATACATGCGACTTCCTCCATGGGCAATGCCACGTCACCTACATATCACATGCCACACCACTTGCATGTCACATCATCTGCATGGACATCACTATGAATAGTGACCATGAATAATGACTATGATTAGTGATTGTGAATAGTGACTTCACACCCAATAGATGAAATGCCAACTTTGAGCACATTATAAAACATGTCTATGAAAGGTGTGACTAGGGATGGTGGAATCTATGACATAAAACAAATTGGATATGTCACCTCACTTTCTTATTTTAGATGTGATATTAATAAAATAAATAATGACAAGAAAGACATACTTATTTTGAATGTATCATCAAATGTACAAAAATGCATATAATCAAATGATTATTTTGGTGTTAACTCAAATATTATTAATTAATTTAAAAATTAAGAAATTAATGAATTATTATTATATTAATATAATAATGATTGTAATTATTGTAGTCATATAAATGGAATATTCCATGAGAACATGTAAAAGAATTTATTATTTAATTTTTGGATAATAAAAATTTGAAATTGTTATAATGATGTATCTTGTCAAAGACTTTCATTCACTAGAGAGAAAAAAATTATTTTTTCAAATAAAACTTATGTTGGTTAATTATTGTTAAGTCCTAGTTCTACAACAGATAGCATCATGCAAAAGAATGTGTACTTTATTTAATAATTAGTTGATATTCAGTTAATCTATTTTTAGAACAATAAAGCCTTAGAAAAGATACAAATAACTTTAGTTTATATTTCATGTAAGTTTTAGTTTTATTATTTGGATAAATTTGAAATGTTTTATTTATTTATTAGAAAAGCATGTTCACATGAAATTCAATAAATACATTATAATTGATCTTTATTATAATGGAGAATTATTCAAATAATTTGAAAAAGTAAATTTATTTTGGCTTATATTTCTTGTGGTTATGCATACTACATATCTTTCTTTGTATCTTATTTTTTGGTTTTTTTCTAGGTAGTGGTTTATTTTTATATATTTAAAAATATTCAATTGGTATGAGAGATTGGTTTGGGTGGGTATTTTTATTTTAGATTTTTCTAATAATTGATCATGTCAAACTCTGACAATGTTCCTATTCTAAAATTTAGTGTAAATGATTATGTTTATTGAAGCATCAGGATGATGACTCTTTTGACAAGAAAATATATAGGAGATTATATAAAATGGTTATGATGAACCAGATAATTGGACCATTATTCCAGCTAATGATAGGCAAGCCAGGATGGAAGCTAAAAATAAAAACTCACGAGATTTATTTCATATTCAAATAGATCTAGACAAGAGCCTATTTTCAAGAATTATGGGTGCAAAGATAGCCAAGGACGCCTAAAAGACTCTACAATAAGCTTACCAAGGTAGTGAGAAAATTAAAATGGTTAGATTTCAAACATTGAAGAGAGAATTTAATAATTTGAATATGTAAGAAGCTGAAATTATGAGTGATTTATGTGTAAGACTAAAGGATGTAGTTAACAAGATAGATACACTTAGATAAATTATGAACAAAGAGTTTGTTTTAAAAAAAATTTTAAGGTCTCTAACACCAAGATGGAATAATGTTGACATCATTATTGAAGAAAAAAAAACTAGACTACTCTTGAGTTTAATCACCAATTTGGATCTCTTATGTCCCATGAAGAAAGACCAATAGATGCATTAAATGAAACTGATGACTAGGCTTTTGGCCTAAAATTAAAGATCATAAAGAATGAAGGTACTAACACTAGTAATAAGAATAGACATGTACAAGGCAAAGGCAATATCAAAATCAATCAAAGACAAGGTAAAGACATGAATTACAATTATTCAAGAGGATAGAGAGGAAGAAGAGGTGGTTCAACTACAAGAGGTATATTTGATAAAATAAATATTCAATACTATTACTATCACATGTATGGTCACTTTGATTTAGAATGTAGATTAAAAGTATTAAATGAAAATATAAGTACTAATTATGCTAATGAGGATGGTGATGCTTCATGCAATTTTTTAATTTTATATAAAAAAGATGAAAATAGTCCTAATGGGGTTTGGTATCTAGATTCAAGGTATTCTAATCACATGTTAGGGAATAATGTGTCATTTTATAAAATGGATAGAAATTTCAAAACCAATATCAAACTGTATAATGATAAATATTTTGAGGTTATAGAAAAATGAACTATGAAGTTGAATACTCCAGAAGGTAAGAAAAGTATTAATGATATTTATTACATCCCACAGTTGAAACACAAGTTACTGAGTGTTGGATAGTTATGTTAAAAGAACTATAAGGTGGTTTTTTATGATAAAAAATGCACAATATATGACAATAATAAAGGAAATAAGGTTGGTATAATTATACTTATTTTATGCACCTAAATTTGATCATTCCATTTAATGTCACTAATATTCTTATTAGTTGACACTAATTCTTCTTATCTCATTTATTTCAATTTATCCCCTCTTCCTAGTCTATTTATCTAATTTTCCTTTAAATATTTTTTTATTCCCTATTCTTTGTCTAATACCATCCCCTCATTAATTATTTTAAATCCTCATTCATCCCCTCCTAATTGTATTCACCTATTATTTGTGAATTTTAAATTCCTAATGGCCTACATAATAGCCTATGCTTAGGCCCTCCTACACCCCTAGTTCCTAATCCCTACATAATAACTCATCTAACCCATCCCTAAGCCTATTTAATCCCTAATAGGTTTCTAAAATTGGAGGATTCTAGAATCTTCTTTATTCTAACCCCTCCTCTCTAGAAGCCGCCAAATCTAGAGGCTTCCAAGGAATTTTAAATTCCTTAGATGATCTATTACCCTTGATCTCCGCCAACTAAGTTTGAATCTCCACCATTGATACTTACCTCTCTCTTCTATATAAAAAAGTCCATCCCTTCATTGGAGCCATCTTGGAAATTCATAGTCTTCATGCCAAAATAATCGTTGTGTCTTTATGTACAATCTCTTTATCAAACCATCATAATGTCACAAATCTGAGTCTAAGGTATATCAATGCAATCTCAATCCCTTTTTTTTTTCTTTCATCCATTTTATTATGGTGTAGAGCACTTAGCTTTAGTATTCTAATGTTATTTTGAATGGTTTATTCTTCTATTTGCATTGAATTCCAATGGCTCTATCACTTTACCTAGTAGTCCTATATAGTTACAATTTTATCCTTGAGATTCATGTCTTTGTGACTAACCGCTTGACTTGACTACTAATAGTTTCTAATTTTATAGGTTTTGACACTTCGATAAAACCATCATTTGCAACATGCGAGTTTGCTTAGAAAGTAGCAATTTTGTTGAGAGATTCATGATTTTGTCGTAAAACACTAATGGTTTATTTCTATAGGTTTTTTGTCTCTTGAAAAAACTATAACTTATTAAGTCATGACTTTATCCTATAAAGAGCGATTTTTTCTATGATAATTATGATATTGTATATTTTGGTAAAAACATTAATAATTGGTCTTTTACTCTCAGATGTGCAAGTTTTCAGTCTCAAATTTTCTATTTTTTAGGGTGCCTAATCATCATACAATTTTCCATTTAACATTTTCAAATTTAAGGGGTTTTTGCTTTAAATGTATGCCTATTGATTAACCCCATTATCTTAATAAGGTCTTATCTTTGTAAGTTTCACTGTTTGATCTGTGTGATTTATAAGGTCACCTAGAAATGGCAAGGTAGAGAGGATATCCACATTCAAAGAACACAATCCCTTAGTCATTTTCCCTCACCCATAAAACCACAAGTCATGAATTTTCCACAATTGCAATATTGCTCTGAGCACTTGTAGTATTGTAACCCTAGTGATAATTTTGTAATTTTGACTCTTATTATGTCTATTTTTCATTTTTAAATCTTATTAGATAGATCTAGGATGTATTATCTTATTAAAAACATCCTTTGTTCATCTAGATAATCAAAATCTGAGGTTATTTTGGAAAAAAATTAAGTACCCATTTGTTATATCATAATCTAATTTTAAATATGTTTAATCACCTATAAGTATGTGTTCTTAGGCCTTTTGAACAATTTTTTCATAATCATTTCATATGTCATAATCATTATTGATTTATGAGAGCTTTTTTTTAATAAAATAGACCACCAAATGTTTTTAAATGATTTCCTCATAGACCACTACTATCATACTTCCCATCTACTAGAGCATAAGTTTTGACCCATGAATTTAGGGAGCCCCATGAGATGACACTACACAATTATCAAACTATATGAAAACTTCTTATTCATTACATGTAGAAAATTATACAAAAATCTCTCATAATTGTCCCACATAATCTAGGAAATATGTTCAAGGCTCTAGATGATGAGTTAACATTCCACTTACAAAATTTGATTGCCACTAACTATAGTAAATGCCATTATCTAATATTTTATGAACATAATAGATTGAATGGAAGATAAATTTATCAAAGTATTTTTATAAAACTATCTAATGTTGGTTCTTTAAAATTAATCTAAATAATTCCCATCATGATCACATGCATTTCTATTGTCCTTAGATTCTTATGATGGTGTTAGAAAATGACTTCTTCTCCACATTACTTCTTAGTATGTAAACTCATCCAACAAATGTTCATGATCTAATTTAGGATTCTAGTCTAGAAAATTCCATAACTATAAATAATTATCATTAAGATTGTTCCACACCAAAAGTCAAAATCTAATGACAAGGTGATATGTATGAAAGAATATTTCTGGAAAGAATGTTGCATAACTAGTTATATCAAAGTATTTGTCAAACTAACTTTTCAGCATGGGATTCAAAGATATGCCATTCTACATAATAATTAATTTTTATAAGATATTAGACTAAAAAATTATATCCAACATTTCCATTTATCGATGTGACCAATTGCCTTTTAATAACTCCAAAGTGAAAGCATTATTAGTATTCCACCAAATCTAGGCAATGTGATTTGCACAAGTAGCCCAAGTAGGTGATAGCCAACAAAAAGTTTCATTCAATTCGAATGAAACTTGATCAAAGTCTCTTCTTGTTACTTCTCTAAGTTGGATTAAGAAATTTCATAAGTGATTGGAATTCCAAGTGAAGAGGGGTTCCTAAGAAAATGACATACTGCAAACAAAATCACAAACTACATAAAATAAATTATATACAGGATCCACTACATCTTATGCAACATATTCTATAATAGACTTATTTTCAATCACTCAGTCTTTTATAGATTGTCAAAATATTCAATCATTATCATTATACAAAAATAAATTTAGAAATGTACTTTTAAGAATGTAGTTGTAAATTATGTATCAATTATTTTTACAAAGGTGGATTAAGACTGTCGTACAGACTTCATAGGCAAGAGGATCTTATTCAATGTAGAAACACCTCTGACATAAACATCATATTCTAAGGTAGTGTCATATAAATTTAACAAGACAATATGATTAATATATCATATTAACATTCAAAATTTGTAAAAAACAAGGACATTATCAGTGTTATTTGAATCCCTCAAATCTTCTAGTTAGCAATGATTAAATAAAAATTGGAGACTTAGGTCTTGAGATTAATATACAAGAAAGAAAAATAAAGGGACAATCATTTCCCTTCTATGTTTTTACATGACCATATCGATATTATATGTTGGTTGTACATTTCAATGCAAGAATTTTAGTTTTTGTTGCATAGAGTGAAACCATTGTATATGTAACATGTTTTACTTCTTTCTATCAATAAAATTTTCAAAAAAAGAATGGAATTCAACTAGGGGTTGAGTAGTATCATGATCATTGACATTATGATATTCCCTACATTCATTTATATTGTATATTTCTCTGGTCTAGGAAGAATACTTAAACAATACTACTTCTTGCTTATAGGGATTTGTTACATGAAAATCATACTTTCAGACAAGTCATATCAAGTTAAAGGAGGTCATGACCTTATAATGCTAACTCAAATTAGTAAGTAAATAATACTTGACAAGGTTATTAGCAGACCAAATTTTATAACCATTACTATCAACTAATTCTTTAAATCAAAAATTTGAAGTCAGTAGTTTACTCAGTTATGAAAAGAATATTTAACATGGATTATATTCTTTCATTTAGTTAAAGACACAAGTATAGTTAAAACATGTCTACAAAGTGAGGGTTTTTCATATCCAAATCTAAAAAATATCCATATGGCATAAATGTGAACTGTTTGGGTATAGTCTGCTAGGACAATGGATCTAAAAAGTAACTCTCAAGTAATCGAATCTATTCAAAGATATAATGCTATGCCATGATAAGTTAATTTTACTATTGAATTACTCTTAAGTATGGTATAACTTGGTTAATAAATAGGTGTGACCACCTATAGCAAGTATAACCTATTTAACCACTTGTATAAAATGTCCTCAGCATGTCCTAGATCCATATAACATAATCAAACTAAATATTTTTACAACATACCAAGGAGCTAATGGAAAGTAGCATATTAGTAATTTGTTAAATGAATTTATAGTTTTAGTGGTCACTTTAGACATAGTCCCCAAATTAGACATAAAAATACACTATCATATAGGAAGTTTGAATATTCAACATAAAACTATCCTATGAATATCACCTAAATGTTGAATAGATCATTTATACTCATGGCATATATGTTCTTCTAAACTAGTAGTCATTAATTGTTAAATATATCTACATTTCTATCAATTAACCCAACAACCACATACTTTGATCACTAAGATATCTACCTCTCACAAGTCTATGCTCTTTTAGATTTAGATAAGAGTACCATACAAAAATATACCAATAAATCCACTCACACTAAATAACATATTTAGAATTAGATACTTGGATTATTCTTACCCTACCACTTCATTTTCAAATATGAATAACATCTCCCTTAGGACAACGGAAGTAGACAGTATCGAGATCTTTCCTAGGCATGCATATTATCTCTATCTAGCCTCACAAGTACTTCTTATTACTGAAATAATTCATACTCTATATCTCCATGATATATATTTTAACTACATAATGGTATATAATAAAGCAAGTTTTGCTCTTTCCTTTGTCACATAAAGCATTTAGCACGCCATGTTTATGCTAATTTCACACATATATTCCAACTTGCACATAATGAATAACTAACTTCCCCCTTACTATCATCAAAACATTCTCTAGCTACAGACAGATCTTCATTGAGAGTAGCAAGAAGGAAATGTTTACTTACAAACAAAGCTTCATTGACAATAGTATCAAGGAAATTTTGGCTTGTAGAGGGAGATTTGAAGACACATTCAAATAAATCATTTTTTATTACATAGGGAATTTCATGGACACCATTAGGTGGATCTATTTCAATTTCATAAAGTATTGAATGATTTTGAGAGAACACATAAATTCATTAATAGTAAGTTGGCTAGTCATTTGAACTATTTCATTTATCCTACTTTATAACTTCAAATCATGATTACAGATGGTGTTACTATCAACTATTCAATAAAAATCCATAGTATCAAGTTAGCCATGGGAGAATACATGTTAGATTATCCTACATTTGTTATTCCCATGGGTGGAATTGACATTGTTCTAGGAGTACATTGCCTCACCACTTTGGGCACTATTAAGATGAATTTTTAGGAATTATTCATGCACTTTCATTCTAATGGAAGGAAATTTGAGGTAAGGGGATTAAGGGATAAATTTATATAACTTGTTAGCTCCCATAGAATGACCAAGATTCTCTGAAATGGTGTTGATAGATTTGTGGCTCACTTGTATTCCATTGAAGTCTAGGCAACTCAACCATCTACACGTCTAGATATACAACAAGTGATTGACACCCATGCTATTATTTTTAGTGACATGCCAAAAGGACTTCCACCCATTTAATGCATGGTCATGACATCAACCTTATTCTTGGTATTACACCACCCAACATTAGGCCATAAAGGTATCTTTGCATCCATAAAAGTGAAATTGAAAAGATGGTATAAGAGATGTTAGATGCAGGAATCATTCACCATAGCCAAACCGAATATTCTTCACCAGTTGTCATGGTGAGACATAAAGATGACACTTGGAGGATGTGCCCCAACTACAAAGAGATAAACAAGTACACTATCAAATATAAGTTTCCTATTCCTGTCATTGATGATTTTCTAGATGAAATGAATGGTGCTCTTTATTTTACCAAGTTATATTTATGTTCTAGGTATCATCAAAGTTGGATCTATGATGAATACATACTCAAATAGATTTCAATACTCATGAGGGCCATTATGAGTTTATGGTTATGCCTTTTGGTCTAACAAACACACCATCCACCTTTTAGAGTTTGATGAATACTATTTTTACACAATTTTTGAGGAAATTTGTTCTGGAATTTTTTCTAATATCCTTATTTACAGTAAAAATTGGGAAGACCAATTGCATCATATGAAACAAATACTCTTAATTCTGGAACAACATTAGTTGTATATTAAACCTTCCAAATGTACTTTTGGAGCTTATGAGGTTTAGCATTTGGGTTATATGGTTTCACATGAAGTAGTGAAAGAAGATTCTAAAAAACTCCAAGCAATGGTAGACTAGTTGGTTCTTAAGACACTCAAGTAACTAAAGGGATTTATGTGACTAACTAGTTACTATCATAGGTTTATCAAAATTTATGGTAATATTGTATCTCTACTCACCTCTTTCTTAAACAAAGACTCCTTTAAATAGACTAATATAGATACCAAAACATCTAAAAAATTAAAACTAGTTATGTACACCACTCTAATGTTGGCCACTCCTGATTTTTCTAAGACTTTTGTGGTTAAATATGATGTATCTAGATATGGTATGGGTGTTGTGCTCATGCAATAAGACAGACCGCTTGCATTTGAAAGTTACCAACTTAAGGTTAAAAACTAGCTCAAAACCATTTATGAGAAATAAATGATGGCCATTTTACATACATTCAAATAATGGAGACCTTATTTGATGGGTCATCACTCTCAAGTAAATACTGATCATGATAGTCTCAAATACTTTTTGGAATAATGGTTGTCATCAAAAGAATAACAAAAATGGGTAACTAAGATGTTAGGCTATGATTTTAAAATAGTATACAAGAAAGGTAAGGAAAATGTGGTAGCAGATACACTATCTAGGAGGAATTAATCAGTTGAGGCACTACTATGTGCCATGAACATCTGGCAGATAGATTGACTTTAGGAAGCAAGATCAGCATCAGAAAATGATAGTGTTACCCATGATTTGATTCATAATCTTCAACAAGGTTTGGGTGGATTCAAAAAATTCACATGAAAGGGTAATTTATTATGGTATAAAGATAGATTATACCTGTGTAAGGATTGTCTTCTCAAATACAATTTTTTTTAAAGAAATTCATGCAACTTCACTTGGGGGTAATTCAAAAATTTTGTTAATCTATCCTAGAATCAAGCAAGATTTTTTTTGGGAAAGACTCAAGGGGGTGTGCATAAATATGTGGTTGAATGTATGATCTGTTAATAAAATAAATGTGAAACCATTAAAACCCAAAGTCTTTTGTAGCCTTTATCCATCCCTATCTACCATTGAAAAGATTTGTCTATGGATTTCATTACATGGTTATCGAGATCTAATGGTCAAAATATTATCATAATTATTGTGGATCATCTCAGTAACTATGTTCATTTTTTCCCTTTACCATAGCCCTTTGTTACTAATATATTAGCTTCTACTTTTCTCATTATAGTTCATTAACTACATCGTACTCCTAAGATCATTATTAGTGATTGACATCTCATTTTTACTAGTAATTTTTGGATGGAATTATTTGCATGTTTGGGTACTAAGTTGGCTCAAATATCATCCTATCATCCTCAATTTGATGGATAAAATTAGGTAGTCAACAAATTTCTGACAGGATATCTCTATTGTTTTGTTTCTGATAAACAGGGTAAATGGGTTCATTGATTACCACTTGTTGAATGGTGGTATAATAATTTTGCTCATAATTATTCCAAAATATCTCCCTTTTTTTCCTTGTATGGATACCACCCTCCATCTATCAGTTCAACCTTGAAGTTCCATCTTAAGGTTCATGCAGTTGAGGAACATATTCACCATCAACATGAGGTCCTTAAAAGTTTGCATGAAAATTTAGCCATGGCCCAAAATTGCATGAAGAAACAAGCATATCAACATGAGAGAGAGAGAGAGAGAGAGAGAGAGAGAGAGAGAGAGAGAGAGAGAGAGAGAGAGAGAGAGAGAGAGAGAGAGAGAGAGAGAGAGAGAGAGAGATTGTAACATTGGTGATTGGGTCTTTGTTTGCCTACAACCATATAATTAGATGTCCTTGAAGTAATAGAAAAATGATAACAAGTTGTCCCCTAAGTATTGTGGGCCTTATCAGATCTTGCAAAATAATGGTAGTGTGGCCTATAAGATAAAGTTTCCTTCATCCACTCGCATACATATAGTATTTCATGTATCATGCCTAAAAAAGTCTTTGGACATAGAGTTTTTTTTTCAAACTAAGTTACCAAAATTAAATGAGGAATGAAGAGTTATTATTGATCTTGAGGTGATCTTTCAAATGCACACTAAGTAACTATAGTCTAAAGTGATTAACGAGTCCCTAATCAAATGGAAAAATATGCCATGTGAAGATTCTACCTATGAGGATGAATCCTTTGTCCAACAATATCTAGAGTTGATTAAATTTTGAGGATAACATTGTTTTGAAGGGGAGGGGCATACTATGCCCTTAACCTTTGGCATGTCTAGGGATATGTGTGGTTGAGTTGTGGCTTACATACCTATTTTATATTCTTGATATATTTTGCTATGTTCTTAGTTAGGTCAGCCTATGGAATAACCATGGATAAGTAGACTATATTAGGTAGTTGTTAGTCTTTGATCATCATATGAAGTATTCTGCTCTTATTGCATTGCTATAGAGGTTTCCTCCTTGAAGTGGCTCTTTTAAATTATCCAATATTTTGCATGCATGATCATGACATCAAACTTATTCTTGGTAGTACACCACCTAATATCAGGCCATACAGGTATCCTTACATCCATAAAAGTTAAATTGAAAAGATGGTATAAGAGATTTTAGATGCAGGTATCATTCACCATAGCAAAAGTGAATATTATTTGCCAGTTGTCATGGTGAGAAAGAAACATGACACTTGGAGGATGTGCCCCAACTAAAAAGAGCTCAATAAGTACACTATCAAAGATAAGTTTCTTATTCTTGTCATTGATGATTTTATAGATGAATTGAATGTTGTTTTTTATTTTACCAAGTTATATTTACATTTTGGGTATCATCAAATCCAGATCTATGATGAAGACATACCCAAAATAGCTTCCAAGACTCATGAGGGCCGTTATGAGTTTATGGTTATGCCCTTTGGTCTAACAAACACACCATCCACCTTTAAAAGTTTGATGAATATGATTTTTAGACAATTTTTGATGAAATTTGTTCTAGTATTTTTTATAATATCCTTATTTACATTAAAAATTAAGAAGACCATTTGCATCATGTGAAATAAATACTCTCAATTCTGGAACAACATCAGTTGTATGGTAAACATTCCAAATATACTTTTGGAGCTCATACAGTTGAGTATTTGGGTTATATGGTTTCACATGAAGTAAGGAAATAATATCCTTAAAAACTCCAAGCAATGGTAGACTGATTGGTTATTAAGACACTCAAGTAACTAAGGGGATTTCTGGGACTAACTGGTTACTCTCATAGGTTTGTCAAAAATTATGGTAGTATTGCAACTCCACTCACCTCTTTGTTGAAAAAAGAATCCTTTAAGTGGACTAATATAGCTACAAGAGCATTTAAACAATTAAAACTAGCTATATGCACCACTTCAATGTTGGCCACAACTAATTTTATAAGACTTTTGTGGTTGAATATGATATATCTAGATATGGTGTGGGTGTTATGATCATGCAAGAAGACAAACCACCTACATTTGAAAGTCATCAACTTAAGGTTAAAAATTGGCTCAAGACCATCTATGAAAAGGAAATGATGTTCATTTTGCATTTAGTCAGATAATAGAGACCTTATTTGATGGGTCATCACTTTTAGGTAAAGATTGATCATGATAGTCTTAAATATTTTTTGGAATAATGGTTGTCATTAGAAGAATAACAAAAATGGATAACTAAGATGTTAGGCTAAATTTTAAAATAGTATAGAAGAAAGTTAAGGAAAATATGGTAGTAAATGCACTATCTAGGAAGAATGAATCAGTTGAGGCACTCATATGTGTAATAAACATTTGGTAGGTAGATTGGCTTTATTAAACAAGATCCAAATGGGAAAATGATAGTGTTACTCATGATTTGATTTAAAATCTTCAGCAAGGTTTGGGTGGATTCAAAAAATTCACATGGAAGGGTAATGCATTATGATATAAAGATAGATTATACTTATGTAAGTATTATCTTCTCAAATACAAAATCTTTTAAGAACTACATGCAACTCTATTTGGGGGTAATTTAGGATTTTAGTTAATCTATCTTAGAATCAGACAAGATTTTTTTTGGTAAGGACTCAAGTGGTATGTACATAAATATGTGGCTAAATGTATGATCATTCTAGTTCATAGAATACTTGATTACTTGTGGGGAACTAGATTACTTGAATTGATGATTTCAAAGAATATAATATATTCAATACGTACATGTGATATGGTAGTCTAGTTCACATTTTTCTACTACAAAAATTCCATCTCCTTAACTGGGCAAATTTGGAATTCCATAATTTGGACAACTTACATCAATCTCTTTGCAGGAGAGTCAAAACTCTTACTATTAATTACAAACACAACAAGAGTCATGCTATGAAGGGTGAGAGGTGAGTAACAATGAGGTTGTCCTCCTAACTTATCCATACTTTTATGTTTTAGAAACATGTGTCAGATGAAATGGCTAATATAATTATTAGACTTATACTCACCCCTTCACTATCCAAGTCATAAATGATGTGATGCTTTACCAAGAATATCAAACCAAACATATACCATTGATTTCATGCCAGTTATTTGTGGTGATTTCCTTTTGTTTTCTTCAAATTTTATGTTTGACTGGTTTTTTAAATTTTAAAAAACCATTAAAAAATTGTGGCTGACGTATGTCATTAAAAAGAACATCATGGATGGCATTACCCTAATCTACAAGGATCTAGATCTAAAGTCATTCACATTTAAAAGCTACCATTAGGATGTAATTCTCACGTGGCCTCCATTATCATTTAAAATAGAACTTCATAGAAGCTATCTTTTTGGAAAATGAGACCCCCTTCCCTCCACATGTCCTTCTCAACTCTCCATTGTGAGAGTCATTACAATGGATGAATATTCTCGACAACACATGGAATAAGGCCAAACTTATAAAATTAAGTAGGTGAGTGCACTTTGAAAAGTTCATTTCATATAGGTGAGAATTATTTTTGAACTCATTGCAGATTGAATTATATAGAGTGTTGGTATCTCAGTTAATATTTTGGAAATAAACATATAGTAGATTACAATGATGAGTAAGCTTATATCTAAACTAGTGAGCTCTTTCAGTTAAGCAGTCACAAGTAAGGGGCATCCACACCATTAAAGTAACCTAGAGCACGATCTTGGACTTAATTGTTTGAATCTCTATGTCATAAGCCTAGAAGGATTTATACCCTAGTGGATGGATATAAGCAACCATCATCCTCGCCATTTTTTAGATTAATCCCAGTTTAATATTGTTATTGGCACTAGTTCATTTACACACAATAAAAACTTATCAAAAATCTATTAAATAATGTTAAAAATCTATCAAAAAGTGAGAGAATGTAGGTGAGCCTTCATCAGGCCTAGGCAATAGTGAAGCCTACTATAAAACCTAGTATGGGCAGACCAGAATGCCTTTGAGCACAATCAGGGCCAATTTTTGGTCCCATGTGTGCAACACTTGAGACAGTGTCTCCTTGAAGTAATTGTTGCATTTTTCATGACAATGAAATGACCACTCTTGGCAACCTTTGACATCATTTGACACATGAAATATATTTGCACTATACGCAAACAAAATGGGTGAGTTGAAATTTAACTAGCCCACACACATGTATTGAACTTTGAACTTGTCTACAGGGATTAAATTTGATGGCTATATGACCATATTTGCATTTTTTTTGTCATAAAATATAATTATTATTTTTGAGACCACTCTTTGCAACCTTTGATTTTTTTTACCACATGGACTATATTTGCATTGTTGGCAAACAAAATGGGTGGGTTGAGATTTGACCACCCCACACACATCCATTGAATGTTGAACTTGTATGCAAGGACTAAATTTGATGGCTATATGACCATATTTACATTTTTCCCCATAAAATATAATAATTTTTTTGGTAGATTGGTTTTATCATACTTTGCATTTAGTTATTCAAACAAGTTGAATCTTTTGAATAATTTATATTTTATATAATATGTTTATATTATGTATATTTGCATGTAGAAGAGAAGGTACAAATGATTTATTGCAATTATTATTTATAGGATGATAAATAGAATAGAGTACCTAGCTTCTCTCAATTATGTTTTGGTATTTGGTAGTGCATAATTGTCAATAATGCCTTGAAATAGATCCCTGGTTACTCATATCAAGTGAGTGATTATCAAAAACTACTTGGATAAATCCGATAATACCTTAACACTTATGGTAACATAAATCATTTGTTCTCTATCTAATCTATTCCTATGAAAGTGTCAAATTCTTCCATCATAAATCATTACACCTTCCTATAAATATGTATTTTATGCAATTTCAAAGCCTTGGTCTTATGCACATGTTCAAATGCATCTTCCTTTAATTTTAAACATTACTGTTACTTTTAACACTTGCTTCCCTTTTAAAAATGGGTTAGAAAAGATGGATTAGGTAGCTCCAAGTTTAGGAGGAAGCATCTTACATTTGACTGTCTTTCTCATTTACAGCACAACCTTTTTTCTCTGGATGCATCGTAATTGTCATTGTCACTGGCAATGTATTTATGTCATGTTTCATCTACTAAGTTTTTGAAATCTGTGTTTTCCTTCTAGGCAATGTTTTCAAATCCATAAGAATTGAAATCTTTCACAAGGATCCTAGCCCACATTTGATTTATAGAAGAACACCATTTCAATCATCATCAAGAATTGTAACAATATAAAATAGACTATGCACAACATTAAATAAAATATACGTCAGATTTAGCATGGCAAATTGATAATTTTACACTAAAATACCAATATATGGGCCACAACTAATTATAATAGACCTATATGATCCTACTAAGAAGAATAACAAGAACATACCAATACAATACTTATTATCTATAATAGATATAATAAAGCTTCTAAAGGTTACCCTTGCCATGCATATCTAGTGCACTGCATTACTTTGGACAAAAGCTTGCCCATGTTGCACAAGATTGAAGGAGAAAACAAGAACATAAAAACAAGAAAAAAAGCACTGAAATTGATTGCTACTGTAATTTCTTGAAAAAGCGATTTTATTGATCTTCTTTTTTCCTTGCTTACAATGCTGTGCCCAAGGCATCTATAAATAGATTTTCTTGGCAAAAATAACTGAAAATAAATGAATTGTTTAACTACCTTTAACTGCTTGAAAGAACTGACTATTAACTGCTTAAACTAACTGATTCCTAACTATCAGTTAACTAACTGAATGTTAACTCCTGCATGCATGAGAACTGAGGTGAAACTAGTAGTTAAGATGTGGATGGAGAAATTATCTCCAGTTCATCTTACGTTTCTAACACTCCCACTTAATTTCTAGCACTAACAACTTCAATATTTACAATGCCTAAATTTTGTCTTAAATAATCAAAGGTATCCTTTGCTAATGCCTTTGTGAATATATCTGCCAATTGATCTTCAGATCTGCAGAACTCCAGATGGATTTCTCCATTGTTCACTAACTCTTTGATAAAGTTAAATCTTGTATCAATGTGTTTGCTCCTCTTGTGAAAAACATGATTTTTTGATAATGCAATTGCTGATTTGTTGTCACAAAGGATTGGTGTTGACTCCTTCTATGTTTGTAATAAATCTGTCAATATTCTTCTCATCCAAGTTGACATGCTACTGATGTGGCTGCTACATACTATGCTTTAGCTGATGAAAGTGTCACTATAGGTTGCTTTTTGGATGCCCATGTGACCACACCTGTGCCTAAAAGAAAGGCATGTCTAGAAGTACTCTTCCTATCATCAACACTACCTACAAAATCACTATTAGTAAAACCAATCAAACTAAAATCATTAGTTGTGGAATATAAAATTCCATATTCTATAGTTCCTGTCACATATCTCGATATCCTTTTTCCAACTTGCCAATGTGAGTCTTTCGGTGACTCCATGAATCTAGAGATTAAACTGACCCCATACATGATGTCTGGTCTTGTAGCTGTAAGATACATCAAACTGCCAACTAGTCTTTTGAATGTTGTAGAATCAACATTAGACCCTTGGTCTTCTTTGCTAAGTTTGGTCCTTGTAGCAACTGGTGTAGGTGTTGGTTTACAATTCAGCATCTTAAATCTCCTTAACACATCCTTTGCATATTTAGTTTGACAAATAAAAATTCCCTTCTCTAATTATACCACTTCTATGCCCAAAAAATATTTTATTAATCCCAAATCTGTCATTTCAAATTCTTTCTTCATTGCTGATTTAAAAGTGTCTACAGACAAATTTCTAGTGAAAATCAAATCATCAACATATAAACACACAATCAAAATCTGACCTTCTTTATTGATTTTTGTGTACAGTGTAGGCTCACTATTGCTTCTGCTAACTCCATTGTTTATCATATATGAATGAATCCTACTATACCATGCTCTTAGTGCTTGCTTGAGACCATAAAGGGCCTTCTTCAATCTGTAGACTTTTTTTTCATGTCCTTGCACTTCATAACCTAGTGGCTATTTCACATACACTTCTTCATCTAGTAAACCATTCAAGAAAGTTGATTTGACATCCATTTGATATACATACCAATTAATTTGAGTAGTTATTGATAAAACCATTCTAACAGTATCCAGTATAGCAACTAGAGCAAATGTTTCATTATAGTCAACTCCATGTTCTTGTGCAAAACCTTTTACTACTAACCTTGCCTTGTGCTTTTCAACATTTCCATCTGCATCAAATTTAGTCTTATAAACCCATTTGACTCCTATACAATCCTTACCTTCAGGTAGATTAGTTAGATCCCATGTTTGATTTCTTTCAATGGCATTCATCTCTTCATCCATTGCTTTTATCCAATGTTCCTCATTAACTACTTCTTCAAAATACATAGGATCATGAGTGAAAAGAGCAAAATTTGAAACCAAATCTAATTTCTCTTCTTTTTAATTATAAATCTCATTCAAGTTTCTCATTTTCTTACCTTTAATTCTTGATCTTAAAGTAGCAAGAGTTGGATCTGATTCATCACTTACTTGTGAATTTGGAATAGGGTGACATGCATGACCGGATGATTCACCTTGTTCAAACCTCCTAGGTGTTCTTATTGGAGTGCTTGTTCCTACTTGTGGAGAGGATTGATCTCCTTGCAAATTTTATTCTTCAGAAACTTCTTCATTTTGTGTAATTGGTGCTCCAATTATGATGGTGCTACCATCCCATGCTTCTTCTTCCTTAAATTCAACATCTCTGCTAATAATCACTTGCTTTGAAATAGGTTTATACAACTTATAAGCCTTTGATTCTTCACTATAGCCAATAAAAATGCATTTCTCACCTCTATCATCAAGTTTTCTTCTCAATTTAGATGGTATAAGAGAATATGCAATACAACCAAATATTCTGAAATGATGTACACTATACTTCTTACCACTCCATGCTTCTTGTGGAATTCGATCTCTTACACTCTTTATTGGGCTTCTATTCAGAATATACACTGCACATGCTACTGCTTCTACTCAATATTCATTTGACAAGTGTTTGGCCTTCAACATGCTTCTAGCCATCTCCATGATTGTTCTATTATTTCTTTTTGCTACACCATTTTGCTGTGGTGTGTACCTTGTAGTCAATTGCCTTTTGATGCCATGAGATCTGCAAAAATCTTGAAATTGATTAGACATATATTCACCTCCTCTATTTGATCTAAGTACCTTGATATAGCGGCCACTCTACTTTTCAACCATTGCCTTGAATTCTTTAAACTTTCCAAAGGCTTCAGACTTATTTTTGAGAAAATATATCCACGTCTTTCTGCTAAAGTCATCAATGAAGGTTAGAAAATAAGTACTACCTCCAAATGATGGAGTTTGCATTGGTCCACATAAATCACTATGGACTAACTCCAATATTACCTTTGCTCTATATGAGGCTCCTACTGGAAAGCTCTCTCTATGTTGTTTTGCCAGAATACAACTATCACATGAACTTCCTGGCTTTTCTATTGGTGGTAAACCCTTCACCATATTTTTCTTCTGTAACAAATTCAAACCTCCAAAATGTAAATGTCCATACCTTAAGTGCCATAGCCATGATTGGTCTAGCTACATGGTTTTGAAGTGGGCTTCCTCTTCTCCTTGGATGCATTGAATTCGAAGAGGGAACATCCGATTCTTGGTCATCTCCACTTTTCCTATCAACCTGTCACTTGGAAACTTGTCTAATATTGTGTAAACATTATCCATAAAAGATACTCTGTAACCTTTCTGTACTAACTGTCCAATACTCATAAGTTATGCTTTAGTCCAGGTAAAAAATAAACATCAGGTATAAACCTTCTTTCACCATTTTTTGCCAAAACATTTATTACACCTTTACCCATTACATCCACTTTGATATCATTTCCTAATTTCACTTCAGATCTTATAGAATCATCAAGACTAGTAAAAACTTATTTATTCCCTATCATATGATTACTGCATCCACTATCTAAGAACCAAATATCTCTAGCCTTTTTTTGAGTAACATGACAAGTGAGAAATAAGCTAGATTCACCTGAATTAGAACTAGATTCCCCTGTGTAATTAGCATTCTACTTGTCCACATATCCTTGTTTTCTTCTGCAGTCACTTGCATAATGTCCATATTTTTTTGCAATAATAACATTGAATATTAGATTTATCAAACCTCTGTGAACTTTGATAGAAGTGATTGTTGCCA
This sequence comes from Torreya grandis, assembly GCA_037957365.1. NCBI lineage: Eukaryota > Viridiplantae > Streptophyta > Pinopsida > Cupressales > Taxaceae > Torreya > Torreya grandis. The sequence continues at coordinate 439,846 of JARHVA010004962.1, read as the reverse complement.
CGTCCTCTATTGCTGTAGTTTTGATTACTGTGTTCACCTTGATCTAGATTGTTCCTTCAAGTTTTGCCTCTGCCTCTTCCTCTGAAGTTTGACCTTCCTCTTCCTCTTCCTCTGCCAAATGATACTTGTGACTTGAAAGCATTCTCAAGAGAAGTATTGTTATTCCTATTCGTTCTGGATTCATGTGTTAACAATGAACTCATTAATTCATCTACAGATAACTGTTCCAAATCATTGGTTTCCTCAATAGCTACAACTATTGCATCAAATTTATTGGGTAAACTCCTGAGTATTTTTTCTATGATCTTCTGATCCGTGATAGTTTCTCCATTAGATCTAATCTAATTCACTATATTCAACACTTGACCCATAAACTGGTTTATTGAATCTGAATCATTCATTTGCAAATTTTCAAAACTTCTCCTAAGAGATTGCAATTTAGCAATTTTTACCTTTGTATTACCTTTATAGGTAGTCTCCAAGATTTTCCATGCCTCTCTGGATCTCATTGCTGCTGCAACTCTGAAAAAAATTGATTCATCCAGTCCCTTTTGGATTATAAATAAAGCTTTTGCATCTTTTTTCCTATTCTCCTTGAGCTCATCCTTTTGTGCTTGAGTTAATGCCAGATAGGCTACCTCGTCCTGCGTTTCTACAAAACCGCTTTCTACCAAATCCCAAACTTCTTGTGAGCATAACAAAGTTTTCATCTTAATTGCCCAAAAATTGTAATTCTTACCATTAAAAATGGGAATTTGAGGCTGTGAAATATTGTTGTTCGCTGCCATGTCTCACGCTGAAGCGACTAAATTTTCTTTGCACTAAAGTTTTTCTTTGACTGCGATCTTTTGTCTTTCCCCCTTTTTTTTGACTTGGGTCGATCTCTTGACCTTCGAATGGCCCAAATCGTCGGAGGGTCAGATGGCAATCGAACCTCTTGTATGTATTTTCGGAAGAAGTGGAAAGCCATGTTCAGTGAAGAAGAGTTGGGCGACTACAAGGACGCCAAGCTGTGCTTGAAGTTGTCGTTTAATCCTCACGGACAACAAAGTAATAGTAGTAATTATTTCCTGCGCTTCTAACCTGCGATTTGACTGCAAGTCTTCCACGTCACTCCACCGTGTCTTTCCAATGGTCAGCCTACTGCAAGAATTTTGTTTGCTGGCTGTCGGCCACAGTTGACTGATGCGCGCTCTAAACTTGTCCTCCCCGTAACGCTAAACGGCTGATGGCTCTCTTCAAGACTGCGCCCTTTCCTTTGACCAATCAGACCTTTTTTTTACGCAAAACTGTTGCGCGCTCTCCCAAAAGATCAAGGCACTTCAAATTTTTTGACGTCGCACCTGTTGGCTGCGTGTTGTCTTTTGCGTTGACTGCTTCTACGACCTGGCGCTCTTTACTCGTTGCGCTTCACACTGGCGACTGCTACGACTTCTACGACCTCCTTCTTGCTGGGTGTCTCTCCTGCTAGCTCTGATACCAGTTTGAAGGAGAAAACAAGAACATAAAAACAATGAAACAAGAACTGAAACTGATTGCTACTGCAATTTCTTGAAAAAGAGATTTTATTGATCTTCTTTTTTCCTTGCTTACAATGTTGCGCCCAAGGCATCTATAAATAGATTTTCTCGCCAAAAATAACTGAAAATAAACTAATTGTTTAACTACCTCTAACTGCTTGAAAGAACTGACCGTTAAATGCTTAAACTAATTGATTCCTAACTGTTAGTTAACTAACTGAATGTTAACCCCTGCATGCATGAGAACTGAGGTGGAACTGGGAGTTAAGTTGTGGATGGAGAAATTATCTCCAGTTCATCTTCAGTTTCTAACAAAGATTGCCTTCGTTGAGGAAATCCATGAACTCTGTAACGGAGAAGATGCGATCTTGTAAGACCGGAGGAACTCTTTCCAAGCGCTCACAAAAAGTAGATATCAGGGACTGATTCCTATCAATCCCTAATCCCACTTTCAGCATATAATGGCCATATTCAGATTCCTCTGCCAACACATTGACGAGAATAACAGAGCCACCTTTACTACCATCAACAAAAACCATATCGTTACCAATTTTTGTAATCAGCGTGTTCTCATCACTATACTTGATCTCCACCATTCTTTCACCACTTCCCTCCATTTTGTTGTCGATTGTTATCACTTTGTACTGTTCCCAGTTTTCTTCATTGATTACTACTTTCGCATTTGCGGCCGTGATGACGTTAAAGTCCAAGCCGGCTACCGTGGGGATGTTGATTTCAGCATTGGGATTGGCACTCTGTAGCACCAGCGACTTTCCTTGCACCTTTGCTTCTCTAAATCTCCCTATTTCTCATCACACCACTTGTACCATCCACAGCATAGAGAGAATAGAGCGCGTAAATGAAAGATGTCCTGCCATAATTGCTCTTTCCTATCCACATTGGATCATCGGACCATTTTAAACCTTGTGCTCTCACTGTTTCCCCAGACGGGAAGTGGTACCATTCAGGTACAGAATCACCAGAATCGCCTTGCAGGGCAACGACATCACCATGAAACCAATTTTTTACCAAACTATTCATGTCTCCTTCGTCATGAGTATTCTGCCATGCCTTGTCCACAGCCATCAAAGTTGCCATTTCTCCGACAACCAGAACGACACCACTTTCGGTGGTGATACGCAAATTACCATCCAGCATCGCAGGCTCTTTGAGTCGTTCACCGCCAAGCATTGCTTCTGCTCCTGGAATCTTGTGGCCTCCTTCATTGATAAGCTTCCCTTCAGAATTCAACATATCATCCATATTTCCGGTGCTCATGAGTGGTTACCTATACAAAAGGTTGTTTTCAAGGTCGAACAACCAAGCGGCCTGATCATCGCCATGGAGACCGAAAAATTGCAGTTGCTTTCCATGCAATTTTGATGAAGCAATTACTAATTTTCCATCCTGATACCAGATTGGCACCACTTGATTTTTGTTGTCATGAACACCCAACACGGAAATTGATGTGGCTTTTTTCCCATCCAACCCGGCCAAGTCAAGCCACCATTTTGGATGTCCTGCAAGCCAATGTTCATTCACAGCATCCAGATATAACGATCCATCTACTAGCAGACGTAGAACACGGCCAGCCTTAGTTGTAGCGAAGACCTCGCCATGAACATTGAAAAGATTTGTCAGGCCTGGAACCTTAATTTGTTTAGCTTTGGAGTCGTTGGCATGCCCTGGGCCTTGTTGACAATAAACTGCTTCTTCCCTGACACTGTAGAAATAATACACATCATCCCGTTCACTTTGTGAGAAGAGGGTGTCAAAATGAGGTCGTTAGGATGTGGCTGTACGCTTGCTCGAATGAGGGTGTCATCGCTAGTTCGGAGCCAATAGCAGAATTTACCGTCTTTTTCGTTTTTGCATAAAACAGTCACAAACTCAGCGTTGGAAGGAAGAACGAGACTCTGGCCTGCTAATTTCTCAAAGATAATCGCCTTTTTCATCATTGCTCTGCCACCGATAAGTTCACTCAAACTAAGTCTCTCTATCACATTGATCAGTCTAAACAGGTCCGAATTCCCAATCACACTAGAAAATACCATCCTGTCTTTATAAATAAGGTGCATAATTTCCTCCACTCCCTTTCCTGCTTGATCGATCGGACCAATGGCCATGGAAACAAGGTCGCCGTGCTGCGAGACGGCTGACAATTTAATGTCCGAATCGTCAAACTGTGTGGAAGTACAATACTTGGCGGTTATCCGGTGCGTTTTTGCATTCACTCGCCACAAGGATTTGGATTGGGTGCTGAAGAAATAAGCATCGTGGCCAACAACGCCACCAAGGACAGCATCCCGAGTGGTGACGGCATCCTTTTGAGCGTCCACCTCTTTGTACAGCCTTCCACTTGGCAGCTCCGTCACATGCTCACCTGAGCTAACTGAAACATCTATGATTTCAGAGCCTATGTCCGCCTCGACGTTTGTGTATATTATCCGATCGCTTAAAACATCATAATAGGCACGCCCCACTTGACGCTTCCGTCCCTTGTTTTCGGCAGTATAATTGTTGACTACCACAAACTGTCCATTTAGCTTGTGTTCGTGAGCCATCTTCTTTAGATGTTGTTCGATGGTTTCCTTCTTGTCGGTCCATTTAGCGGCGTCTTCTGAATGGATCAGTGCCTGCTGAGACGCCAAGTCCACCTGTGAAACCTCACCTCCCAGAGAGATTATCAGTAGGCGGCTGAATTGTTGGTCGAGGAGATTAATGGTGATGCCACCTACGTTTACGAAATCTTTCCCAACCTTAATTGAATTATCTTCCAGTGTGCTGCCATGGATAATCCAGGTTGTCTTCTTAGCATCTAAACCGCTGGTCTTCAATGACAGTGAGTATCCTTTTGCAAGACCTATACAATACTCTCCTCCGGTCCCTTCCACTTCGTAGATGAGGTATCCATGTATTTTAACTTGCCAAGTTCAGGATACATTTGCAGCCTTATAGACCGCTTGTCCAAAACAACAGCTATCTTTGTCTCTACATACTCGAACTTTATTTCGTTGATAATGTACTCTGAAGGAAAAATGTAAAAATCATAGTCAAACCTCTCATCTTGTTCCAGCCGTCTAATGACATCAAATCCTCTATCGTGGCGAAAAGTTGCAAAGGGCAATATCATATATTCGTAGCTGATGAACGATTTGGGAGTTATAGGAAGTATCAGACATTCACACTCCCCGGCAACCTTCCTGAGGCGGTCGTCGTTATAGCCAATTCCCTTCCTAACATTGATAGCTTCGGAGCGATCATCAACCATTCGAGGCATGTCACCAACCCAGAAGAAGTAATTGATTCTGCCAGACCCGGTGGGGCCATGATGAGTTCGAAATATGAACTGGCTGTCGAAACCGACTTCAATCTCTTTCTCCGCCATTTGAACTGTGGTGACGACTGCTCCCGACAGAGGGACTAGTGATTTGTCATTCGTTTCGTATTTGTATCCGCCGCCACTGTAAGCCTCGTCTACGGTAGCAAAGTAGTTGCCCACTCCTTGGGCTTTTGAAACGATTTTGCCGAAATTCTGAGCTAAGGCTGCCATCCCAATTGCCAAACCGCCCAACAACACGCCAACTCCGCTCAAAGTCATGGCCAAACCTGAAGCCCCCACTAGTCCTGCTCCGATTCCTGCAACTCCGGCTACAGAGCTTGCCAAGTCAAAAGCCAACTGAGTCCCGAAAGTGGCCTTTTCAACCTCGTTCCGAGCAAACCACAGCTCGGAAGCATCCAAGCTTACGTTAAGCAATCCGAGTGCAGCTCCAAATCCCTCGGTAGCTGTGAATTCGAAAACTTTCCCGAATGTGGAGAGTGAAACTTTCCCTGCTAGTTGCTCAGCTTCCATGGTAGTCTTCACAAGGTCTGCTACCTTTTTAATATCTAGTATGCCTGTGTGTCCAATTTGGACCATGTTCACGTAAGAGTGCACCTTCATGGCCAGTGAAAGCTCATAATTTATTGATTCACCGGATGCACTATCCTGTGCACTCCCTCTATGGTTGAGCCACTCTATAATCGACTGCACTGCAAACATTGCGTTCAGACCGTCGATGGAGTCGCCTTCCGCCGCCGCATGGGCTGTGAACTTTCCGTTTTCGAAAGTGAGGGCCTTACCGAGGGCCTTCCACTTGGTTTTGAGATAGGATGTGAACTCTTTGAAAGTTCCATCCCTGGTGGAAACCCAACGTGTCTCCTCAGAGTTAGTAGCGTTGATATACTGCATCGTATAAGACCCATCTTTACTTTCATGCAGAGTGTCCAGCAATGGTGTCCACTTTCCCATGAGACCTTCCTCCTGGACCAAGCGTATTGATGCATCTCGCCATCGAGCAGTCCACTCGTAGGCCTCCCCGGCTGTAATGGCAGCTCGAAGGTCTAGGTCCCCAGCTAAATGAGATTTTACATAGTCCACCGCAAGCTTTCTTTTTCTACTTCGAAGTTTGCCGCCGAGATCTTCACCGCTGCTGATTTCTCTCACAGTGATTCCTCCGTCTACACGAGCTTCTCTCATCCTATCAGGATCGATTAAAACCAATTTGAACTTGAGCTCTTTTGCCTCTTCTGCACTGCTAAATGCGTTGTACTTTTCTGCAAACTCGCGCTCCACAAAGAAGTCTTCCATGGCCTTTTGGAATTCCATCTGATCATCGAAGCTGGCGATGAGAAAATTGGGGTTATAGAAATAGTATTTTTTCTTGTTGTCTATCACCGTAACACCGATGAGCATGCTATGTTCACAGGTATTCAGAGCATAAAGCTCGGTATCAGTGGAAGAAGACAATTTTTCCACAACCTGAGTGAATTCGTCAGTCCATCTTGTGAGAATTCGATAAGTTTTTCGAGAAATCTCTCGGCATCCTCTTCTCCTTTAGAGAGCGCCACAGCCATCGCCCGTACGAGAGGATAGCAGCGCCACCCATATTTGTCTCCGACATTGCATAGAAGGAAATGTTGAGGAGCAGATTTAAGAAAACCTCTTGACTGTGACTGGAAAATTCTCTGAATATCCTCCTGCAGAATCAAGAAATCCTGTTGGTTGCTAGGCACAGCAGCTTCGTATATCCTCCTGCACAACGCGCCTTGCTGCTTTTCTCTTAAATCAGTAGTAACAAACAGTTGTTTCATTTCAAAGGAAGTCATGTTGGGTTTGAGCCCTGTTATATCAATATTGACATAATTCTTATATCCCTTCATGAAATTTGAGTCGTTACGGCCCCTTCCGCTTGTGATTATTATATCCCTTTCCATTTGTGCATGTTGGATGAGAAATAAGGCTTTTGCATCTTTCTACCTGTTCTCCTTAAGATGGTCCTTTTGTGCTTGATTTAATGCCAGATGGGTTGCCTCATCCTGCGGTTCTACAAAACCACTTTCTACCAAATCCCATATATCTTGTGAGCAAAATAAAATTCTCATCTTAATTGCCCAAAAATTATAATTCTTACCATAAAAAATGGGAATTTGAGGCTGTGAAATACTATTGTTCGTTGCCATTTCTCACGCTAGAATGACTTTCTAGTCGCTGTTTCAAAAACACAGTCACCGATGACAGTAAAACTGCCGCAGTCGATCACAAATACTGCCGACGGCGGTAACAAATACTGCCGGCGTCGATAAAACTGCCGACGGCGGTAACTAAAACTACCGACGTCGGTTATACTGCCGATGTCGGTCACTGAACTCCCTGCTGGATCTTCCTTCACTCTCTAACTGCGGCTGTTGCGCGCTTCTTCAATCTCCGCTTCTCCTTGTGCTTCTACTGCACAAATCCTAACCAGGCTCTGATACCAATTTGTCAGAATCAAGAGAGCATAGAAAAAAAGACCTAAAATAAATAAATAAGAAATAACACAATTGCTACTGCAAATTCTTGAAGAAAAGAGATTCTATTGATCTTCAAATTTCTTTGATTACAATGTGCGCCCAAGGCGTCTTTAAATAGATCTGAATCCATACAATAATTAGAAAAATAAACTCAAGACTAACTCAAGACTAAAATTAGTCTTTACATGCAAACTAACTCTCTAACAAATACTCAAACATTTTAACTAACTGTTTGTTAACTAAATAAGCGTAATCTAACTGATTGCTTACTATCAGTTTACTAACTAATTGTTCAACTGAATGTTTAACTACTTGCATGACAAAAAAATGGAGGTGGGAGAAATTATCTCCAATTTAATATTTAATTTCTAACACTCCCCCTTAATTTCTACCACTTACAATTTTAGCATTTACAATGCCTAAATTTTTTCTCAAATAATCAAAGGTCTCTTTTGGTAATGCCTTTGTAAATATATTTGCTAATTGATCTTTAGATCTGTAAAAGTCCAGATGGATTTCTCCATTGTTCACTAATTCTCTGATAAAGTGAAATCTTGTATCAATGTGCTTGCTCCTCTTGTGAAACACATGATTCTTTGATAAAGCGATTGCTGATTTGTTATCACAGAAGATTGGTGTTGACTCCTTCTGTGCTTGTAATAAATCTTTCAATATTCTTCTCATCCAAGTTGCTTGACATGCTGTTGATGTTGCTGCAACATACTCTGCTTCAGCTGATGAAAGTGTCACTATAGGTTGTTTTTTGGATGCCCATGTGACCACACTTGTGCCTATAAGAAAGGCATATCTAAAAGTACTCTTCTTATCATCAATGCTACCTACAAAATCACTGTCAGTAAAACCAATCAAACTAAAATCGTTAGTTGTGGAATATAAAATTCCATAAGCTGTAGTTCCTGCCACATATCTCAATATATTTTTTCCAACTTGCCAATGCGAGTCTTTCGGTGACTCCATAAATCTTGAGATTAAACTAACCTCATAACTGATATCTGGTCTAGTAGCTGTAAGATACATCAAACTACCAACTAGCCTTTTAAATATTGTAGAATCAACATTGGATACTTTGTCTTCTTTGCTAAGTTTAGTTCCTATAGCAACTGGTGTAGGTGCAGGTTTACAATTCAGCATCTTAAATCTCCTTAACACATCCTTTACATACTTAGTTTGACAGATAAAAATTTCTGTCTCTGATTGTACAACTTCTATTCCCAAAAAATACTTCATTAATCTCAAATCTATCATTTTAAATTCTTTTTTCATTGCTTATTTAAAAGTGTCTACAAACAAATTTTCAGTAAAAATCAAATCATCACAATATAAACACACAATCAAAATTTGACCTTCTTTGTTGATTTTGATGTACAAAGTAGGCTCACTATTGCTTCTGTTGAATCCATTGTTTAACATATAAGAATCAATCCTACTATACCATGCTCTTGGTGCTTGCTTGAGACCATAAAGAGCCTTCTTCAATCTATAAACTTTTTCTTCATGTCCTTGTACTTCATAACCTGTGGGCTGTTTCACATATACTTCTTCATCTAGAAAACCATTCAAGAAAGCTTATTTTACATCCATTTGATATACATACCAATTATTTTGAGCAGCAATTGATAAAACCATTCTTACAGTATCCAGTCTAGCAACTGGTGCAAATGTTTCATTGTAGTCAACTCCATGTTCTTGTGCAAAACCTTTTGCAACTAACCTTGCCTTGTGCTTTTCAACATTTCCATCTGCATCAAATTTAGTTTTATAAACCCATTTAACTCCAATACAATCCTTACCTTCAGGTAAAATAGTTAGATCCCATGTCTGATTTCTTTCTATAGCATTCATCTCTTCATCCATTGCTTTTAGCCAATGTTCCTCTTTAATTGCTTCTTCATAATACATAGGGTCATGAGTGAAAAGAGAAAAATTTGAAACCAAATCTAATTTCTCTTCTTCTTGATTATAAATCGCACTCAAACTTCTCATTTTCTTACCTTTAATTCTTGATCTCAAATTAGCAAGAGTTGGATCTGATTCATCACTTACTTGTGAATTTGGAGTAGGGTGATCTGCATGACTAGATGATTCACCTTGTTCATACCTTCTAGGTGTTCTTATTGGTGTGCATGTGCCTGCTTGTGGAAAGGATTGTCCAACTTGCAAATTTTGTTCTTCTTCAGAAAGCTCTTCATCTTGTGGAATTGGTGCTCCAACTATGATGGTGCTACCATCCCATGCTTTTTCTTTCTTAAATTCAACATCCCTGGTAATAATCACTTGCTTTGAAATTGGGTTATACAACTTATATGCCTTTGATTCTTCAGAATAGCCAATAAAAATGCATTTCTCACCTCTATCATCAAATTTTTTTCTCAATTTAGATGGTATAAAAAAATATGCAACACATCCAAAAATTCTAAAATGATTTACACCATATTTCTTACCACTCCACGCTTCTTGTGGAACTCGATCTCTGACACTCTTTGTTGGGCTTCTGTTCAGAATATACACTGCACATGCTACTGCTTTTGCCCAATATTCATTTGACAAGTGTTTGGCTTTCAACATGCTTCTTGCCATTTCCATGATTATTCTGTTCTTCCTTTCTGCTACACCATTCTGCTGTGGTGTGTACCTTATAGTCAATTGCCTTTTGATTCCATGATATCTACAAAAATCTTGAAATACATTAGATATATATTCACCTCCTCTATCTGATCTTAGTACCTTCATATAACGGCCACTCTGTTTTTCAACCATTGCCTTGAATTCTTTAAACTTTCCAAAGGCTTCAGACTTATTCTTGAGAAAGTATATCCAAGTCTTTTTGCTAAAGTCATCAATGAAGGTTAGAAAATAAGTAATACCTCCAAATGATGGAGTTTGATTGGTCCACATAAATCACTGTGGACTAACTCCAATATTACCTTAGCTCTATATGAGCCTCCTACTGAAAAGCTCTCTCTATGCTATTTTGCCAGAATACAACTGTCACATGAACTTCCTGGCTGTTCTATTGGTGGTAAACCTTTCACCATATTTTTCTTCTGTAAAAAATTTAAACCTCAAAAATGTAAATGTCCATACCTTAAGTGCCATAGCCATGATTGGTCTAGCTGCATGGAATTGTAGTGGGCTTCCTCTTTTCCTTGGATGCACTAAATATGAAGAGGGAACATGTGATTCTTCGTCATCTCCACTTTACCTATCAACCTATCACTTGGAACCTTGTCCAATATTGTGCAAACATTATCTATAAAAGATACTCTGTAACCTTTCTGTACTAACTGACCAACATTCAAAAGATTATGTTTTAGTCTAGGTACAAAATAAATATCAGGTATAAACCTTCTTTCACCATTCTTAGCCAAAACATTTATGATGCCTTTACCCATGACATCTACTGTGATATCATTTCCTAATTTCACTTCTGATTTTACAGAATCATCAAGACTAGCAAAAAATTCTTTATTCCCTGTCATATGATTACTGCATCCACTATTTAAGAACCAAATATCTGTAGCTTTTTCTTGAGTAACATTACAAGTAAGAAATAAGCTAGGTTCACCTGAATTAGAACTAGATTCACTTGTGTAATTAGCATTCTGCTTGTCCACATATCCTTGTTTCCTTCTGAAGTCACTTACATAATGACCATATTTCTTGCAGTAATAACATTGAACATTAGATTTATCAAACCTCTGTGAACCTTGTTGAGAGTGATTGTTGCCACATCCTCTACTGCTGTAGTTTTGATTACTGTGTTCACCTTCATCTGAATTGTTCCTTCCATATCGGCCTCTGCCTCTTCCTCTGAAGCTTGACCTGGGTCTTCTTCTTCCTCTGCCAACTGATACCTGTGACTTGAATGCATTCTCAAGCGAAAAGTTATTCCTATTCATTCTGGATTCATGTGTTAACAAAGAACCCATTAATTCATCTAAAGATAATTGTTCCAAATCCTTGGTTTCTTCAATTGCTACAACTATTGCATCAAATTTACTGGGTAAACATCTCAGTATTTTCTCTATAATCTTCTGATCCATGATTGCTTCACCATTAGATCTAATTTGATTCACTATATTCAAAACTTGACTCATAAATTGATCTATAGATTCTGATTCATTCATTTGCAAATTTTCAAAAGTTCTCCTAAGAGATTGCAATTTGGCAATTTTTACCTTTGTATTACCTTTATAGGTATTCTCCAAGATTTTCCATGCCTCTCTAGATCTTGTTGCTGCTGCGACTCTGCAAAAAATTGATTCATCCATTCCCTATTGGATGAGAAATAAGACTTTTGCATCTTTCTTCTTGTTCTCCTTAAGATGGTCCTTTTGTGCTTGATTTAACGTCAGATGGGCTGCATATTTAATTTCTAACAGTGCATACTGTTCAGTCATTGTAAATTTACTTGGTTCAGGGTAGATGTTTATGAGTTGGTCCTCCGGCAGTTTACCTTTCAGACGGCTTAAAAATTCCTCTGGAGTGTGCCCGCTAGAAGATGGATTCGGGTTGAATCGACCATTGCGGTACAGTCGATTATTTAATCCGGTATAAGTTGGGAATCTTCAGCCGGACATAACTTTAACTGCAAATGCACGGGCCGTTCGAATATACTGAGGACTAATCCCACCGGCAAACGCAATTTCCGCTTGGCTTTTAAACTTATATCCCTGTTTGATCAGGCTTTTCTCCGCGTCGACTCCCCCCGGCGCAAATATCTGATATCGATAAATCTTTTTTATTTTCATTATTATTTTTTCTTTTGGAGGGGCTGAAACTGAGAATAAAGGTTGCCAACCAGGTGTGCTTGTAGTACTTACAAAAACCGACGGACTGTTTCCTGACGTTCCGGGCTCTCCTCCGTGGTTCTCATGTTGCTCTAAATTGTAGTAATCCTTCTCAGATTGATCCTCACTTAGAGGCTGCGGAGAAAATCCTGTCAGGAAAATTTCTTTGTAGGAACGCGTATCCCATCGATACACTGCCTTTGTAATATCCTTGTCGTTGGCAGAATTCCGATACTTAATACTAGAATTGTCCCTAGAATTGTCCCCAGGATTGTTTCTTAATAGTCGATCTTCCACATCTGCTATAGAAGTCGGCTGAGGAATTGCAACGGCCACTCCACGCAGTGGTGAATCAGGTGGGGGTAGCGCCATTCCTTCACCCTAGCTTAGCACCTTTTCTTTTGCAACAATTGAACTCTTTGACAAGCAAGTCTGCCAACGAAGAGCTCTGTAACCCCAAAAAATATATGTATTGTGCAAAAATACATAAGACACACTGATAGCTACTGCTAGATTTTAATCTCAGAACAGCTATATCGCTACTCAGTGTAATAGTCTTCTAAGTTTAAAAGGAATGTTCCTCGTCTTGTCTAAAGCAAAAATAAATGCCATACAATTGCAATTGTAGCAATCAGAATTTCATCATCCATGAGTTATCTTGCATAATGTGTTCCATAGCCATAGATTTATGAATTTCTAACTTGATGGCTTGATTTAATGATTTCACAGAATACAATATATTCAATGCTTACATGTAATATGGTAGTCTGGTTCACGTCTTTCTGCTATAACAACTCCATCTCCTTAAGGACAAGTATGGACTTATAGAATTTGTACAACTGACATCACTATTTTGCAGGATTACTTCTTATTAAGTCCAAACTCAGAGCATATTCAGGAAGAGGCGTGCCGCATAAAGCGAGATGTGGGTACGAATGAGGATTTACTCTTTGTTTTATAACTATTCTTCTGAATCCCAACCCCGTATCTTAACCACACATTTATGTTCTATAATCACGGCAACATCAACCTGTAAATGGATATAGTCAAACCTACCACTTCAATTGCCGTGCCTGTGCCGCAATAATTCGAACGACTTATAGATATGTTGGCACATTTGAATATTTGACCTCTTAAACATTATATATGTGCATAAATCTGACAAGTGACGTATGGTGACGACGTATGGTGACGCCACAACATAGTGAAGGCTCTTTAGAAAAAATGATGGTTGATCAGAGAGACGGAGGGGGGACGAACCTCCCTCTACCGAAATTTTAATCTTAAGGTTTGTTTTCTAACAGTACAGTTCTGAAAAGTATAATTGTTGGAGTGTTGTGTGTTGGGGAAGAAGAATTAAGGAGTCGTGATTCCTATGATGGATTTATTGTTTGTTTGGAAGTTTTTTATAATTTAGGGTGTGGTGTGGTGTTCGTAGTGATGAGTGGCCAATGGGGATGAATGCTTCTAGCCACGAAGGTGGATATTCGTGGCGATGTGTGGTTTTATGATGTTTTGTTTGTCATTGTTTGGAATTTTGATTCAGCATTTTTGTTGGCTCTTGTATGTCGTTGTTATCGTTGTGTTTTTTTTGTTAAGTTGTCATTGTGGTGGCAAGGGTGTTGGTGGTTCTACAACAATGCCTATTCCTAATGTCTCAGTCTACGATGGTGTGCAAATGGATGGCTTTGATAGTTAAGCACCTAGACATATTTGTAACTTTATGGTATTCGCTAAATCCATTGTTCTAGTTTAGGTTTTTTCTTTAGAAAAAATGATGGTTGATCAGAGAGACGGAGGGGGGACGAACCTCCCTCTGCCGAAATTTTAATCTTAAGGTTTGTTTTCTAACAGTACAGTTCTGAAAAGTATAATTGTTGGAGTGTTGTGTGTTGGGGAAGAAGGATTAAGGAGTCGTGATTCCTCTGATGGATTTATTGTTTGTTTGGAAGTTTTCTATAATTTAGGGTGTGGTGTGGTGTCCGTAGTGATGAGTGGCCAATGGGGGTGAATGCTTCTAGCCACGAAGGTGGATATTCGTGGCGATATGTGGCTTTATAATGTTTTGTTTTGTCATTATTTGGAATTTTGATTGTTAACATCTACTCTGAAATTAATTATATATTTTTTCTTTTTAAACAATTTAAATTTAACCATGCCTACAGAATTACAATTCATCCATAATTAATATAAATGATTCAATTACAATTCATATTCTTTAATTTAAATCAAATTACAATCTTAAAATAATAGTAAGAGTTTCACAAATCAACTTTACCCGAATTACTCGGTATTAAAACATACCTCACCATCCACCTTAGAATATCTTAAAACTTCATGAATGCCTATAAATTAATTAAGGCATTAGGTCATAGTCATGAAGAGGCATGCCGCATAAAGCGATAAGTGAGTATGAATGAAGCTATACTCTTATTAAATATTAATTTGACAATACAAGTAAAATATCATGATAGGAAATGTCAACAGGGATTTCCATGACTTATAAATATATTTGCATATTTCAATAAATATTACATATATAGATTATTTTTTCTTCTAAAATTAAATGTTAAATTTTATAATACTAATTAAATATAATAATATTTTATTTTGATATTATTTATTATATATTATCATCCTTTTAATTAATAGATAAGGTATTAATATAAAATATTAATTTTTAATATGATCAAAATAAAGTTATATTAAAATAGGTTGTATAAAAATAAAATAAAATAAATAGAGTTAAATTATTTTAATAAAGAATTTTTCTATTAACCAAAAAAAAAGGTTTAATTTTTTTAAAAATAATTATATCTATAAAAAATAATAATCATATAAAATATTTTATAATAATATTAAAATATACAATATTTGTGTTTTATAATTTATTTTTAGAAATAATATTAATATATAAATAAATGATAAGGAAAAAAATGTTAAAAGAATAAAAAATTATATATAAATTAGAAGGTGAAAAAAATGTATAAATCAATAAAGATCTCATATTCTTATAGAAAAATAAATAAATATGTAAAGTTTTGAAAACTCTTTAAAAATATGATTTAAAATATAAATTATATAATTCTTATATTATTGATGATACAATAAAAATGGTCCAATAATTTATTTATAAGAAGTTAACAATTGAAGAGTCAACAATAACTAGATAAAATATAAGTTAGAAAACTAAAACAAGAGAAAACTTCAGTGACATGAAAAATGAAAGAAGATAAATAATAAATTAAAAGATGAATGATCCATCCAAAAAATAAAATGTGGTGATAAGTAAATTGTAAAATATTAATGATCTATACTCTTATTAAATATTAATTTGACAATACAAGTAAAATATCATGATAGGAAATGTCAACAAGAATTTTCATGACTTATAAATATATTTGCATATTTCAATAAATATTACATATATAAATTATTATTTCTTCTAAAATTAAATGTTAAATTTTATAATACTAATTAAATATAATAATATTTTATTTTGATATTATTTATTATATATTATCATCCTTTTAATTAATAGATAAGGTATTAATATAAAATATTAATTTTTAATATGACCAAAATAAAGTTATATTAGAATAGGTTGTATAAAAATAAATAGAGTTAAATTATTTTAATAAAGAATTTTTCTATTAACAAAAAAAAGGTTTAATTTTTTTTTAAAATAATTATATCTATAAAAAATAATAATCATATAAAATATTTTATAATAATATTAAAATAGACAATATTTGTATTTTATAATTTATTTTTAGAAATAATATTAATATATAAATAAATGATAAGAAAAAAAATGTTAAAAGAATAAAAAGTTATATATAAATTAGAAGGTGAAGAAAATGTACAAATCAATAAAGATCTCATATTCTTATAGAAAAATAAATAAATATGTAAAGTTTTGAAAAATCTTTAAAAATATGATTTAAAATATAAATTATATAATTTTTATATTATTGACAATACAATAAAAATGGTCCAATAATTTATTTATAAGAAGTTAACAATTGAAGAGTCAACAATAACTAGATAAAATATTAGTTAGAAAACTAAAACAAGAGAAAAATTCAGTGACATGAAGAATGAAAGAAGATAAATAATAAATTAAAAGATGAATGATCCATCCAAAGAATAAAATGTGGTGATAAATAAATTATAAATTGTATACAACTTTTCTTTATGAATCCAATTTAATTATAAAATTAAAAAGAATAAAATATAAATCTATTTAATAACAAAATTATCTTTTAAAGAGAGGAGAAAAAAAATATTCAAAGTTTAAAAAATATTTTTAAATGATAATTTAACAAATAAATTATATAATTTACATATTATTGTTGATTAAATAAAAATAACCTAATATAAAATTTATGACAAGTTAATATTTGAAAACATAATAATAACTAAATAAAATATCAAGCTAAAAAATTAAAATAGATGAAAACCTTAATAATATAAAGATTGAAATTAGGTAATTTGTTGATTAAAAGTAAATAATGCATCCTTTCGATAAGTTAAAGATTGAAATATTGTGATAAGTCAATTATAAGTAAGATATAACTTCTCTTTATAACTCTAACGTAATTATAAAATTAAAAAGAGTAAAATTTAAAACCTATTTAATAACAAAATTATCTTTTAAATAAATGTTAGGAACCCCTTATCCAACGGAAGCACAATTGATTAATTTCTTATAAGCAATTAAACACGGAATTATACCAGAATGAATAAGTAACTAGAAACTTGAGACAACAAAGAATTTGAGAGACAATACACACTCTTGTATTAGATATTACTAGAAGAAAATACAATAAGAAAGATGCCACTTCTTCCTCCACCTCAAAGGCTTGCCACACCTCAAGACCTTCTTCCCTCTCTCTCTTGCTCAACACAACAACTCTATAGCCTGAGTTATTATCCCTCCTTGAATGCTTCAGCTGATCTCCTTGACCTTACACCTGTAGATCTCCTTGACCTTGCTTGCTTCAATGCTTTTACTTGCCTTCTTGATAAATACAATACATGCCTCATGGGTCTTTAAATAGAATCCCATGGTTACAAAAATAGAAATCTAACTACAATAATTAGACACGCAGCTCGTGACTATAATTAGTCATTTGACATGCAAACACTCGCTTCACTTAACTGACTGTTCATCAACAGCAGTTCTGGAACACACAGGTGACCGACGCCGGTCCCTGCTTGCCTGGTGCTGCCGACGTTGGCCGACTAGCTGCCGTCGCCAGTTGCCTTCTGCACTGCATCTGATCGACGTCGGTCATGCTGCCGATGCCGGTTCTTCTAGTTATTCAGCAACCTTCCTTCTGCGTGTCTACAAACAGTTGAAGCTTTTAGCTCCACACCCTAACAATCTCCCACTTGGAGATAAATAGCTGCTACTGTACCTGTACCTGTACACCATCTATTTTATTCCTTTGGCTCTGTATCCCTCTTCTAAGTCACTCTTGAAGACCAACCACCACGCAAACTTGTGATGCTATACCTGTCACTTATGCCGAAAATTTTTTGCTGCTCCCAAATTCTTCATGACATACTTCTGAACCAACTCTACCCTTAGCTCAGAAAACTCCCTGTTTATGAAACCCTGCAACAAGTAACACAATACAGTAACAAGATAATGTAGCTAATATTATCCAACCTGGTAAAGATAAAATACAATGGTCAAACCTCCATTGTCTTGTAGCCTAATCAAGACCATATACCATAGCCTTCTGTCTCACGTGTCCATCCACTCTCTTCTCTAATATGGGAATCCATCCCTCATCCAGTGCTTTCTTCCAGCTGACAACTCTACCAACAAATACTTGTTTGGTTCTTCTCCAAGGACTCACACTCCTCATTCATGCCAAGCTCCCACTGTTTCTGGATTCTACCTGCATTGCTTCTTCCATCTTCCTAGTTCTTGATCATCAGTAAGCAATATAAAGAAGGTGAACAATGAATATGAGGTTCACTTACCCTTTCTGACCTCCATATGGGTGTTTGAGACTCCTTGATAGCTTGTTGTCCACCCATCATCCATTCCAATGACTGATATCGGCCATCTCCCAGTCTGCTCTTGATCGATGTCGGTTCCCTGCACTGACCCTGACTGTCGACGTCGTTTCCCTGGCCGACGCCAGTGTCCCCCTGCCAATGTCGGTCCTGATGACCGACGTCGGACTTCTCCTGCCTGACTCTATCAACCCTGTTGGTCTACACATGACTGATGCCAGTATCTGGTTGATCGACGTCGGTCCCAAGTGACCGACATCGGTGTCTGTGTGTTCCTGTAAGTGATGAAATCTTCATTCGCGAGCTCATCTTGGATAAAACCTCTATCCATACTACCCTACTCAGATTTAATCAGCCCCTGTGACTGATCTTTGTCCTTCATCTCCTCCATAAACACCAAGGCTTCTTTGTTCCTGTCAAAAGCATCAAATTTCCTTTTCCTGCAATGAACTCTATCTATGCTTTCTGAATCTGAACACGTACCTTTTGAATCAAGAACGTCCATTCCCTTCTTATTCATGTGACCAAGCCTATTAAGCCACATCTTCAAATCTACAGCTGAAGTAGATAAACCAGAAGTAAAATCAGTAATACAAGTAGATAGATATAGAGTATCTACTTTCTTACCTCTTGCTAGAACAAGTGCGCCCTTGGTAACCTTCCAAGAATCCGCTGTGAGGGTTATTGTGCATCCCTCATCACCCAACCTTCCAACAGAAATCAAACTCTACTTCAGAATTGGAACATGCATGACCTCCTTCAACACCCATGTGTTGTCAATCTGCAATCTCAGCTGCACTTTCCCTTTACCAACTATCTGATAAGGCGTACCATCCCCTAAATAAAGCACTCCAAAGTCTCCCTGTTCATACTCATGGAACAAATCTCTGTTTGGGGATGCATGAAAAGATGAACCAGAATCTAAAATTCATGATCCTACCTGACTATCCAAAGAAAGTATGAGAGCGTCATGCACCACACTATTTGCATCCTTTGTTTCTTCAATACCTGCATGTTGATTCTCTTTATCTCTCAACCAACACTCCTTTGTGTATCCTTTCTTTCCACAAAACCAGCAGGTAATACCTTTGGATTTGGATCTCCTTCCCGATATTATTCCTCCTTCAATGCATCAAAAAAATTCTTATGGTATTCAATTATAACATTCTCTTGATTGCATTATGCATTGAATCTCTCCCATTAGCGAATGACTAGTATGGACATCTTTAGTATTTTGAAGGTGATATTCTCAACATCAATGAAATAATTGATTGAGAAGTACACTTCAATTTTTTGAATCCAAACATCTAATGTTTTGGTGTCGATCTTACTTTCAAACAGAAGGATGTCAATATTGATGTAAACATTGAAGGGGGTTCATTACTAAAACCATTTTTTAGAGAACTATGTAGGTGTGGTAGAAGGCATCTAATTGAATCACATGGTTGAGGTAAGGAGACATGTGAATGTGTTTTGGAATCTAATATTCAGCTATGCATGTAGGGTTATGATCTATGTAGGGGGTGGAAGTTGGTGAAATAACATGAAACTTGCGTGGTGCATGAGTCTATGATTTTTGAAGTACATAGAGGTTAGTGCGTAGAAGTGTGTGATATTACATGGGAATTATGTCTATGACTATGAGTAAACTTTAAGCATAGGAGTACACAAGATTAGGTGAAAGATGCACACCCTGCATGGTAGAGTGAATGAGGAGTAAGATGGGCTATGCAAGATTTGTTTATGGATCACTTTCTATAAGAGCAATGGTCCCCATTTCATGTAGTTATAGTAAAATATGAGAAATAAAAGTGGAAAACTATAATTTTGTAAACCATTTTCCATAATAAGGAACTTGACATGCCTTAATGATCTATAGAAGAGAGATTTCTTTTTGATGTGTTCGTTTGACCTAAGCATCATTAATTTGATCCAATTCTAACAAGGTGCTAAAATTTATGTTGTTCTCTATCTTTTGAATACTCATTGAAGTACTAGGCATATACAATCAAGGTGGAAAGTAATGGCATAATATTTCTACATTGAAGAATAGATGAAACCAAAGGCAAGAAGTAATATTGAGCTGAAAATCATTATCTCCTACTTGTTTGGTGATGGTATAAGGCACATAACATAGTGGATAGATCTTGTTATATGGTCCTATCAATATTTATTTATATAAATATAACCAGAATCAATCGTCAACCTGAAAGGCATGCCATATCTAATAAATGTCATGGCCTTGCTTTTTCTTAGCATTAGCATATTTTAGAATGGTTTTTGCTTTCTATTGAATGTGTTCAATGAATTAAAAAAAAATTAAACTTATTTTTTAATTAAATGAGTTTTTAATATAGATGGATAAATAGGATAATCTATGCCGATAGGTTGAAAACCTATAAATATACAGAAATGGTGTTTGAAGTAGATATATGTATAGTTCTTTTGTAGTTGTGGTGAATGAAAGACACACTTTAATCCCAAGTGATTTATTTCATTCAATTGTATAATCCTAGAATATGCGTTGTCATCCTATTGACCAATTTCATTTGTCCATCACTCTATGGATGAAAGGTAGTAGATTTGTTCAGCTTTAAGTCCAACATAGACTAATACACTTTTCAAAACTTGTTTAAGAACCTTGTATCTTGATCATATAGGATGGTTTATTGAATTACAAAGTGATTTGAGACATGTTGAAATTATAATTATTATTTTATTGTAGTTAATATTTATTTATTATAAGATATGATAATTGCCAGATTTGAGAATCTATCAACTACTACATAACACAATGATTACCATGATTTATAATAGGTTATCTTGAGATAAAATCCATGGAAATAGATTCCCATGAACTCATTGGAATTGGCAAAGGTGTATACAAACCTTTCTTCTTGTTAACTAATTAAGCAACCACACATTTAGTTCAATACTATTTGTATTTGGATAATTGGGCATAAAATGTGGTGAGAAGAATTAATTTTTCAACAATGGAAGAGTATTTCAGCTCCAAAATGTTTATTAAAATGAGCTTTCCATATTAGTTTTTGTCTCTCTACCTTATGTAGAATGTAGAATTTCCTAAGGTGATATAGAAGTTCATCCTATAATTATAAGTCTAAAATTGAATTACAATAACAAAATTATGATATATATCTAGAAAATCGTAGTTAGATAGATACAATTCTGACAATGTCTTTAATTAATCTCCATCTACGTTAATTACATAAAGGAGAGCTTGAACCATCATCTAACTCAAATAATTTGTAACTAAATTTTAAATTCCCTTTTTGTAATTTTTTTCAAGTGGAACTATTGAATATGAGAAGACCATTTATTATGTCTCTCTTGTTGTAACTTGTTATGGTTGTATAATAATTGAAGGGGTTTGTAATTTGTTTGGATCATAGTCATCTTGTCCAAGAGATGATGCTTCTAATTCTTACATGCCTAAATAATTTCATAAAACTTGTGATCATAGGTTGGGTATTTTATTACTAGTGATATTAATGTTTTTTTATGGTAATGAATTCGGTGACCATGTTGAGTGGAGACTAATCCAAGTGAAAAAATCACAAGGTTGTATCTTGAGATCAAAACCCTCAAAGGAATAGTGACTAAACCAAGTTTTAATACTATTTTAAAATCAAAAGAAAAGGTTTTCAATTGTGTAAATCTGAAAGGATTGCATACATGATAGCATATCACTATTTAGCATAAACAAGTTTGGTGGGAGAACTACATGGGGTATGATCCCTCTTTAGAGTATTGAAATGTAGGCAATTCTCAACCACTCAATGAGGGGTGTTTTTGGATATCAAACCAATATTTTTTAACCCCTTTTTTTAGGTGAAGTGTCAAAAATGGCTCTAGGATTTTAGGATTTCAAAGTGAATGAACATGAATATAAACTTATGCATAATATTGAGCCTCCACAAAATACCTATGTATAGGTAGGCACAACAATCTATGATGGAATAGTCTGACACTTTTCATAAGGATGTGTATAATAGATAATAGAGTATTATAGTTAAAACAAGCATACAAGCATTACCACATTTGTCAAATTATGTTCTAACTGTCACCTTCTTGATCTGAGCAACCAAAGATCCATTATAGGGCATTGTTTGCAAATTTCCACTATCAAAGACCATAACAAAACTAAAACAAATTATGTACCCTATCCTTTTGGTCATTTTTATAAATATAAAGTGTAATAAATCAATCTTACTCTTTATTTTACATTAAAATATGCATAATTTAGATATATTTTATACAATCTAAATTACTCAAAAAAATAGATTATTTTGATAACTAAATGTAAATTAAGATAAAATCAATCTACCAAATTTTTGATTACATTTTATATCAAAAAATTCAAATAGGACATACAACCATCAAATTTAGTCACTACATACAATTTCACCATTTAATGCATGTGCATGAAGTGGTCTATAATCCCAATGTTGGTAGTCATATTGTCACTTTTAGTAGTGTAGACACCCATTTTAGTAGAAGTACACATATTTCTAATCTTCTTATATGTATATATATTTTAACTAAGGATTAGACATATACTGATGTATTCTATCATGGACATGTTTGGTTCCAAGTTATTTAACTTTGTTTACCTGCCCCTTAGACCTGTGTGTTGTGCTTGTTTATTTTTATCCAATATTGCTAGGAATCCCTACCTATTGTGCCTATTTTATGTATGTTTTTATCCCCTGGGCACTAGTGTCAACATTAATGTCCATCTTTGACATAATTGTATAGGCTTATATTTTTATCCTTTTCCGTATAGTTTTATTTATTACCATTTTGTTAGCCGTCTTTGCCCATTCTATAGTCAATTTTTTGCACATCACTAGGTTCTAATTCAAAGTTGAAAGGTTATTTTATATATAAAGGACATAATATAATCATGATGACTACCATTTTAATAAGGAAACTCTCTAATTAGAAAGTACTATTTATTTCAAGTTATCAAATTACACTACAACACTAAAACAAATATTTGAAGCATTCAAAAGGTCAAATATATTATTGCATCACTGTTACCAAAGGTTACTATGAGAAAGAACATATAGTTACACTATTAAAATTATAGACACATGCATAAGAGGGAAGCATACATGCAATTTTATATCCCTCTTAGGAGTATTAGTTATGTAGGCAACACTTACCAATAAATGGGGTTGTTAGGGCTAGCTCGACTTATGTTACTAACCCCTTTTACTAGGTTGTAATATGTGTAATGCAAAATTAACTAGGGATACTTATTATTTGAATTCGAAACAAATGAAAACATAAATTGAGGCATATAACAATTACATAAGGGGGTCCAAATTTGAAGTCACTCTTGTGTATATCTCTCACTAGACACATGGCATCATACAAGTGGTTTTGAACCCACTTCCTTGGGTTTTGCTCTCTAAAAGTCATATACCTCAGTGCAAAGTTATCTTCCACTCATTCTAGCTAGCACAAGATGTTCTTGAGGGTGAGTTAGAGCATTATCTGGTGCACGATTGCAACAACAAAATTCAATAAGTCCTGGCAATAGAACCAAAATGTTTTAGAAAAGTAGGATTTTTGGTCATAGGCATAGTCACACACCTACCTAGCTCTCTAAGTCAAATTTAGGCATGTTCTAGGGGGCACAGGCCTTGACGATTCCTGTGGTGATCAACATTTTGCACTTGACTACATTGGCATCAATATACATAAGGTTTTAGCCTTATGTTATCACCCAAAGTGTAGCAGAGAAGGGACAGGGCTCTATGTTGGGCTAGTTGTGCCATGGCATAACTCTATTCTTCAAGGGCTTAGGTTAGTACAATGATGGATGTCCATTCATGAGTGCAAGCCTTGGGTTTCACAGGTTCAATGGGATTCAGGTGTTTAAGGGCCAACTAGGTGTTAGGTGAAGGGACTTAGGCATGGTCTTGTGCTTAGGCACAGGTTTCATTCAGGGCACAGGGTCCATACCACACTTGACACATTTCCTATCATAGGCACAGGTTCATGTCTAAATACAGGGCTGTCATGAACGAGTCTAGTTAGAACCTTGTGAGAACTCAACCACACATTCAATAGAATAACATATGTAATCAATAATCATTCAAAGACTTAAAGCATTTAGTCCATTAACTAGTTGTGCAAAGCATTCTTCATTAATAAAGTTAAATAATATAAACATAGTCTATATAAATTGAGTAAAGGTTTAACATAAACTGATAAGGCCCAAGTTCACAAGCGAGCTTGGGCATTACAAGGGGGAGCATCAAATAGCATCCCAACTAAGCCTAAAGATAATTATCTAGTAGGAAGTCATTAGAGGTTCTCTACTCTACTTCACCTCTTTTCTTTGACTGAACTTGACTTCCTTTTATAGGCCTCAGAGCATCCTAGGATCATGGGGAATGGAGTACGTCGATTGTTGAGCTAGTGCTAGAGGTACACATCCTACCACCTCCACTACACTTTAACTTTAATGTGTAGTCATTATCCCATGTGCCCGCTTCCCAATACTACATGATTCAAAAGAAGCCACTTATATTTAATGGTCGATCATTATCCTGTGTGCCCACTTCCTGATGCTGATTGGAGTTGTTAGCCGCCATCCATTTGGCGCTGCTAGAATACAAAACAATAACCACCCTCTATGATTGCCTTATGCTTAGGTGTTTGTTGAGTTGCCACAGATCCACTACTTATCATAAAATGGGGCCCAGCAGTAGGTGATCCTCTACCTCAGTCATCTCAGCATAATTTGTTAATTTTATCATCACAATCCTCTTAAATCTCACCGAACAAATAAAAACATATTAAAAATTGATGCCTAAATGCCACAACATAAACAATTATTGAGCTTTGCATTGTTTTATAGGCAATAGAGGTGGTATTATAAACACCTGGTGAGCTACCTAGCTTGACACGATGCAATAGGTGAACCTACTACTTGAAAATTAAACCTACCAACTCTCCCTTCCACCCAAGATTGATTGTTAGTCGATGAATTTTATCTCAATTGGTGATTCCTCTACATCGACATTCACATTGCATCATGAATGATGCTCCCATATGCACCAATGTAGCATGCTTAAAAGAGAGAGAGAGAGAGAGAGAGAGAGAGAGAGAGAGAGAGAGAGAGAGAGAGAGAGAGAGAGAGAGAGAGAGAGAGAGAGAGAGAGAGAGAGCCTAGTAGTGTAAAAGGTAGGAGTCAAATAGAAATAAAGTCCATTTGAAAAGAGATTTTGATTTGCTTATATAGTGAAACCTTTGAACAATTCCTAGTGGTGAGTGGTGGTTGGGTTAATGAGGCTCAAAAGTGGTGTGATTGGCTTAATTGATGGTGTTAGACGGGTTGAGATTTGTTAGGTTGAGTTGGCAATGACCCCCAAGTTGAATGATGACCGACGTGGACCCAATGGAGGCGATGCATGCATTATGTCGGTAGTGCATGTTGAATAAACCCGTCTGTAATATTCATTATTATTAATATATTAATTATTATTATATAATATAAAAATATATTATTATATGAATATATACTATATTATTATTATACTATAATATTATATATTATTATATTTAATTATATATATAATATATAATTATTACTATTTTATTTTATATATATGTATAATAGAATGTATAATAATAATAATATTATTATTATTATTATTATTATTATTATTATTATTATTATTATTATATTTTTGTTTAATATTATATTAATATGTGTAATATATATTAATATTTTCAATAAATAATATTATATTCATTGATAATTAATTAAAAAAATAAAATGTGAATGAAGCAATTATTGTGGGAGGTAGTGCCCGATAGTCAAGTGACAGTTGAAAGAAAGATGGACAAGTTGAAGTACGTAACATGTAGCAAAAAGTGAACAAGTGGTAGTAGTAGATGGATAATCCCCCTTGCATATGGTCTTTCATTGAAGATGTTGTCACATTCAAACAATGATTGTAGTCCCCACTTAATGGTGATTTCCCAACAGTAGTTAAGTGACGTCTTTGTTAAAGTTGTGTAAGAGGTGAAGTCAAGTCGAGTCACCATCCTTTGTTCTCCTCTCCTTACTTGTGGCTATCTCTCACCTCTCTGTTATATCATTTTGTATGATCGGCTCTATATAGGAAATAAAATGGGTGAACAAGGGTTTGATTTCCCTATTTCCCAGCATTTTAATTCACCACAAGCGATGCTTCTACACAGGGCCAAGGCCAGATATTTGGAGGGGAAGTAAGACATGGATTTTCTTTTTCTGAATGGTGAATTAGATGTCTCCCCTAAACTTTGCAATGATCATAAAATGGACTCTTCTTCTACATATCCATGGAACCCTGCTCTGAGCCCAACACAGCTTCCTCAACCAATCCTGTAACAATCTCCTTACCAACTTTAAGACACAATTTTAATTGCTTTCTTGATTGTTGAATGTATATCATGTTTACCTCTTACATTGTAATATAGAGGTGACCAGAATAATGGCACGAAGAACCCTGAAGGAGCAATGAGATATGCCTTTAAACAAGATCTGAGTTAGACATTTTGGACGATGGGTATAAATGGCTTAAGTATGGAAAGAACATCTTAAAAAACATCGCCTATCCTAGGTGCCTTGCCTATTCACTGGTACATAAATTGTTAGAGTTGGCTTCGTTCATGTCCTCACTGCGTCTATTGATTGTGTGCAGGAATTATTATAAATGTTCATATAAGAATTATAATATGAAAAAAAGGAATGGAATGGGGCATGCATAATAAAAGAATTGTGGTCACTACGTATGAAGAAAAATACAACCATCAATCCCACAACTACCTATAACTAAACTACAAATATCATTTAAAAAATGGTAGAAAATAAATATTCTTTTTTTTTATCTTTTATGAGACTAATCTGGAAACTTCACCCCACCATATCCCTCTGATTAATAAAAGAAAAAAAAAGGTGAAATTAAACCTTGAAACGCTCTATGGAAGTTGACAGCGATGGGTAAAAGTGAAACGGACAAACAAGTTGCAGCCATGCATTTCCACAAAACAATAAAAAAGCGAACGAAGTTGAAAATGGGGAAAGTAACTTATGTTTGGATGATGAGGATCACGATTCACGTCATAATCTCTGCGTTTTGTCCGTCAAAGAGAAATGTGGGCCTCACCTCAGTTGACAGCAACGGCAGGCATACGCAGGCAATGACGTCTGTGGGAAAGGAATGGTCGTTGCAGTAGACCGACGGACAAATTTTGTCTTGACGAACAGCGTCCTGACTACTAGAAATCTTTTAACCCTGGGAAAGATTTTATCATAAATGGCGGAAGGATTTTAATCCTTTCTTAAGAATGGACTGCAGCGATCTTACCCGTCCGTGTTGGAAACTACAGTTACTGTTCCGGATGACTTTTGCCATCGGGCAGCGATCTTTTATGAGCAGCCACGACCGGCCAAAATAAAATACAAACAGTGTTCCGCACACAGCTATAAATGGCGTAAGGGAATCCTTTCCTACACCGTAAGGATTTTATCTCTCCCATCATGGCAGAGAAGGGTAACAAGGGTTTATAGCTAGTGTGTGTAACAGGAGCTGGAGGATACATCGGATCATGGCTAGTAAAGAGTCCTCTACAAAGGGGTTACACAGTAAACGCCACCCTCAGAGATCCAGGTAACTTTCTTATTCTTTTCTAACCCATAATATAACAAATGCGGTAAGAGTTGATTGAATTATGGCCTTCGTTTAAAACTGCAGGAGACGAGACAAAATCTCGGCCTTTGTTGGATCTGCCAGGGGCAAAAGACAGGCTTCAGCTCTTCCCAGCAGATCTTTCGGAAGACGGCAGCTTCGATTCTGCAGTGGAGGGCTGTCAAGGAGTTTTTCATGTAGCCACTCCTATGCCGATTGCTACCGTTGGTAAAGAACCGTCACTGGTAATTTATAAAAGAAACAAATATTCTAGTGTTGATTGGATTTATTTGTTAGAGTC
Organism: Torreya grandis; assembly: GCA_037957365.1. NCBI lineage: Eukaryota > Viridiplantae > Streptophyta > Pinopsida > Cupressales > Taxaceae > Torreya > Torreya grandis. The sequence goes on along the minus strand of JARHVA010004962.1, from coordinate 411,636 downwards.
TAGAGATATTAACTTACGGTGGAGTGCAGGAAGATTTCGTTGTGCCTGCTGTAAATGGGGTACTTAATATTCTGAAGGCTTCTACAAGAACTAAGTCTGTTAGGCGAGTGGTTTTCACATCATCTCTCTCAGCAGCTTCTCCACTGAATGAAAAGGGGGAATTAGCCCATTCACGCCTTGATGAATCATGTTGGAGCCCTCTAAATTTCCTTAAATCTCAAACATCTCCAGCGGCCTGGTATATGATTTCCAAGACATTAGCAGAACAAGAGGCCCTTAAATATGGTGTTGATAACAATCTTGAGGTGGTAACCGTCCTACCAAGCGTGGTGGTTGGGCCGTGGTTTACTGCTACCCGTAGCGTTTCCTCCGCCCAAACAATTTTATCCGTCATTGGAGGTATACCTGAATATCTGTATTTATATCAGTATGCTCCACTACACTCATGATTGTATATGCTTCTAATGTGTTATGATTTGGCAGAAAATGAAGAGTTTTACCAAGTGCTTAAATTCTCCGAATTCTCACTCGGCTCCACACCAATAGTGCATGTTGAGGACGTATGCAATGCCCACATATTTTTGATGGAGCATCCCAATCCAGAAGGTCGCCATGTTTGTAATGCTTATACAACAAGTCTCAAGTGGCTCAAAGATTTTCTTGCTAAAAAGTTAAAGGCTTCACGCAAGTAAGTAAACAATTTTCCGTTGATTGTTTAATATCATGTTGGTCTACAGCAGATATTTAATCGTAACAATTTTATTTTCTCGAATTTCAATTCAGGTTGGATGAGGAGGATGGGGTTGATAGACAAGTGCCAGTTTCTTCCAAGAAATTGTTGGATCTAGGCTTTTCCTACAAGTACAGTTTAGAACAGACGTTTGATGATGCCATAGATTGTGCCAGGAAGGATGGAATTTTGAAGTTGTAATATAAATTTTAGATTATTTTGTAGGTTGGACTCACAGGGATTAAATTTGATGGTGGATTTCAAGTCTTATATAACATGTATCGCATCTTCCAATAAGTACTGTATCGACTATTAGGTACTTGATGCAATATTTTTGAGTAGAATTTATTTTGTTCAATTTTTTTTCTTTATCCCAAAAAATGGAAGAGGTTGAATTAAAATTCGATAATCCTCTCCTGTCGCATGAGATTCTTCAATATAAATAGAAGAGCTAATTTTTATTATAAACATATGCACAAACCACCAAAGACATTTACCATAATTAAATATGTCATTTAATTTATTATATAGTCTTAAATTCAAATCTTATATAGAGTTAGGTTTTAATTGCCTATGGTTTTAGAATGTGTAGTTGGAGATTTTGAAATGAGAAAAGAAAATTTTGAACATTACATCTCATATATATCCATATATATATAAAGGTGAAAGTCAAAGAAATTTTATAATACTGATCAAAATATCAGTATTGACAATATATTTTGAGATTAATCATCTAACAACTGACAATAATATATTTTGGGATTAATCTATCAACTATCAATAATGTCATGTTGATTAATCATCTAACAATTGACAATAATATATTTTGGGATTAATCCATCAACTATTGACAATATCATGTTGATGGCATTGTTGACTTGAATCATGGTTGAATAATAGGTTTATTTGGAGTGATTCAAAAATGAGAAAAATGGTACCCATGTGCTATGTGTTCTATTGTCTTGAATTGAAAATTGTGAGTGCCTTGATTGTGATTCATCTCTGATTGCCTACAAAAGCACAATTGTGGAATGTTACCCCAAAGTTTCAAAATCTAGGATAGAAGTTGGCTTTGTTTATGGGACAACATTCCATGTTGAAATATAGGATAATCCCAAAATCTTATACCCTTTTCAATCAATACCTTGTTCATCTTGTAGATCCTTATGAATGGTGTGTTGCAAGTGTTTAAAAGTCTCAATCCAACCAATTGGCAACTAGTTTTTTTGTCCCAATTGTATGGGAAATAAATATGCATAGTCAGGCCAAATCACACCACTTTTGAGAAATTTACTTATTAGTGAAGGGAAATCCCTGAAAACTTTTCAATTAATTTTAACATCTTACGATCAAACACTATCCACTAGGTGATTGCTTGTTAAAATGGCTTTCTAACATCATAAATAGGGTTGAAATCAATCCCATGAAAGAGTTATCAAAACTCTTCAACCAATATATTTTCAATGGCTCATTACCACAACCATTGATGTTTCAACATAAACAAGAGAATAAACCAATTAACACAAAAAAATTGTTATTTACACAAGAGATGATTACAAAAACATAATGAAGGATATATATATATATATATATATATATATATATATATATATATATATATATATATATATATATATATATATATATATATATATATATATATATATAGAATTTGCTTATACAGACAAGTCAAAACATAATACAAGCTAAACTAGCCAATGTGGGACTAAATCCCACATAAGACAAAACTAGGTAAACATAATAACTAAAAACTCCAAAGCATGAGTAAAATATAGTCTAACACCCTCCAAGTGAAGATAGGGGATAACAATAAAGGATGCATTGTGAAGTCATGTGTCCTTATAGATGTCAATCCATCATGCTAGAGTACATGCATGTTGAGTCATTGTAATCATCAAGTGAAAGTAGAAATAGTATTGAATATAAGGATCACTGAATATAAACACTACATTCTAAAGTACTAAGTAGAATGATGAATCTAAGGATGTATAGCTTGAACACCCTCCAACACGATGGTGAGAAGTAAGCGCAAAGACTAGTGGGACTACCACACTGGTGTCACTAGTGGAGATACTACACTGGTGTTATTATAAGAATCACCTAGAAGGACATGGAGTCAAGTAACAATCTTCATATGGGTTCCAGAAAATAAAGTGGCTGAATAAAATACCCATATACAAATGAGTAAATTAGAAAACATTCAAAAATGCAAAATACATAACTCTCATAAAGTGGAGAAAAAAAGAAATCCCTTAGGAAAAATTCCCCTTGAAAAGAGAGAAGAAGAAAAGAGAGCTATAAATCTCTTCAAAGATGATGTTGAATTAGTCTCACAAGTCACAAAGGAACTCAATCTACACGAGTGCTCTGAATCCACTACTTGATCACAAAACAACTGACATTGGAATTCACCTGAATAGCTTCAATCAAGAACATTGTCAGTAGTGATGAAAGTACAAAAAAATATAACATGTGAAAGGAATGCTCAACACCAAGAAGCATAATGTATATCACACCCCCCAATACTGTTGAATGGATAGAGTGAAGAAATAAAAGTTTGCACGAGTGGTCTAAATCCATTAGAGTAAGTGCACCAATTTGGGGGATAAAAAAAGCCCTATCCATGGACATGATTTTTCTAAAATTTTAGAAATATGAACTTCTGTAGAAAATTAGAGATGGTTGCACTCAAAATTTAAAGATGGTATAAAAACATGAATTGTAGGATTTTGAGTCTAGTTTCTAAAAAACTATTTTTTTTAAATGGTTAATGATTAATAGGTTAAACATCTAAAAATTTAGCATCATTAAATATTGTTAGAAACTCTTTGGTGAATTTTTAGATTAGATCTTGTAGTGTTTTATGAACTTTTTTTATATTTTTTTAATTAATATTTTTTTTATTAATTTTACAATTTAGTATATCTTGAAAACTAACAAAAAAATAGATAGTCATCCGTACGACCCACCCTAACTACTTTTTAAAAAAATGATTTTTTTTTAATGTGTGTAGAATTAGGCCTAGTTTGTTACCATATAATTTGTTTTCTAGTTGGATAAATAAAAACCAAATTATATATCCATGAATAGGCATATATGGGTTAGGCATGTAGTGGCCTAAAAAAGGTGTTGTTGGAAATAAATATAGTTTGAACCTTTAAAATAGCTCAAAAATTATAAATATCATACATTTAGAAAGAGGACAACGTGCTCATCATAACGGTAATAATTTTTTGAGTTTTGATATTGAAATCTATAATGTATTTGGCAATTGAAGTTGAAATTTATTGGTTTTTCCTAAAACTCTTGGTATCGACTGTAGATGCACAGTCTCAAGCCTTTGGCTTGGAAATCCAAGCCATTTTTAGCCTAAAAGTATGATTTTAAATTTAAATTAAAATAATGTGTATGTACTATGGAACGCATACACGTTTCATAATGTCATAAACAACGTGTACACGTTATATAACATGTACACATTTCTTAGACATAAAATGAAACAAATAAAATTTGTGTTTGTTATGAGGGAAAGGTCCCATTAGCCATGCATCCTTATAGGATAAATGTCAAATTTCATGTTTCTTATAGGGAAAAGGTCCCATTATCTCTAGACAATGAATTAAGGTACCATAACATTGCATTAGACTTCAAAAAATTTACCCATTTCAATATTTCATCTTAACTATTTATAACTAAGGTTTCAATGTCTAACACATTATACATTTGATAATATAATTTATTTTGTTATAAGAGGTCATAAAATGCATTTTTTAAATCTATGGTCAAAACTTAACCTTTAGTGTACCAATCACTATGCATTAGAATATCAATATTTGATTCTTACTTGTCAAGATGTGATTGGTTACTTTTAATTTTGTAGAATAAATGTTGAGCAAACTTATTAGATATTACATGTTTAACTTCTGGTGCACTTTAATATATAAACATATACACCAATATGTTTCATTAATAAAACACAATTTAACAAAAGACTTGTTTGATAATTAAAACATGCACAATTATTGGGATCTTTCCCTTAGTAGGGCAAGGGTATAGCTTACCACCGTACTTGCCTAAAATCTTACTTGCCCTTAAATTTTGTGTTTCTTATTGATATTATCCTACTTGCCTAAAATCCTATCTTACACTTTTGTTATTTCTTTGATATCTTCGATGAGACCCTTTTATTTATAAATTTTGAACTAATTTGTTTAAGTGGCAAACCTGTTGAATTGGACTATGTAGTATACATAATCTTTTGTGAGTAGAAATGAGAATTGAGCCCTTGGTGTAACAGTGCATCTCTTTGATATCTATTTCAAGAATGATATCTAATGGAGCCTAATACTTGTGAATCATGCCTTGGATTGTATGAAAAACATTCCTAAATTGTGTTGAATAAAGTCACTTAAGTTTCCTCCAAGGTCACTTAGTGCATCTAATTCAATAGGTGCTTTTTGAGGTTCCAATGAATGTCTAACAAGAGTCTTATATTGTTACAATTACTCACTTGATTTCCCTAATGTATTCAAATACATTATTCAAATTTTACCTAAAATTAAGATCTCTTGTGAAAATATGGTTAATCCTCCATTATGTGCACATCCTTCATCTACCCCTCCATCACACATGGGATAATCATCAACCACTCCATCTATTCCCATGTCATCTAAAGAGTGTGTCTTTGACATGGGACTAGTCCTAAGTGTACCATAGCTGCAACAATTGTAAGCTCAAAAACAAGATAGACAACACTTGTTGATTATTAATACCATAGAGTTTTATACCTTACTATGTATTGGGATGGTAAGATACTAAAGTAAGATGATGGACCTATAATGTATTTACATGTTAAATTCTTAAATATTTTGGTCATGTTGGGTATGTGTTTTGTTTTGTACAAGATGTGGTTTTGAGATCAATAAACTTTAAATGGTCACATGTATCCATTAGTGATGATGTGGTAATTTATTAAGATGTTTTAAGATGACGTGCCTAGTGATGAATGTGTAGCTTATAAAATATCTATTTACACTAGGGACTTTGTTCGAAACCATTAAGAGATGGAATAGGCTTAGAATTGACCAAGTATGACATATGTATAAGCTATCTCAACTCAAACTCTATTGAACTTACTCAAGATACATTAAACCTGTGGTCCAATGTCCCCTAAATATGAGCCCTACTTCCCCTCAAGGATAATGTTGAGCAGAGAGACCCAATAATTGTTCATGTGGATAATGTTGAGCAGAGAGACCCAATAATTGTTCATGTGGATAATGAATTGCTCACCTCATATTGATGGTTGATTAGAATTTAATACCATTGTGTACCCCCTCATTGAAGGTTTTAAGATTATATATATTTTGTACATATATCGTCAATTATCTTGTTCATATTTCATTGTAATGAGCTTAAACCTTACGATGTGGATTGCAATAAAGTAGTACATTTCTCATAATTCTTGTTCCATCTTGGGATTTAAGGTTGAGGCTCATCCATTTCTAAATTATGTTCTCTCCTGCATGTAGGACTTAATATGAATGTAAGTTTTGGGATCTCTAGAGGTACTTCAAGTTAGAGGGATATAAATAATTAGAATATGTATACATGTGAAAAATTGATAACATTCGATGCTTGCTTGAAATTTGGATGGGACCTTAAAGGCCTCTACATGATAATTTTCATACAATGATGGAAACTCAGAGGCTTGTACCAAATGTGTGAATTATTTACTAGACATGAGGTGATTGGATCGATGTCAATCTTTAAACATTATTGGATTCTATGTATTTATGATAAATTTGTGAATAGGCCTTAGTTGGATTGGTTAGCTCACTGATGGAACATATCTAAGTATCAATGATGTGCATATCTAAGAAATTTAACACTTCTAAAGGTGTACTAAACCTACACATATATGTGGAAATCTTTGATTGGATTAGGCATCCTGAGGCTCTAACAAATTCAATGTTTCTAAGATAAGTGACAGTTAGATCTCTAACACAAATATATGTGTGTACAAGATACACATGTTAATACATATCTAATTGGATTGAGCCTCACAGGGATCTGATATCTAGCTCTTTAAAGCTTCTAGGACTTGATACCTTTAACAGTGTTGACACTTTCAAGTATGTACGAGGTACACATGGTGATATGTAATTGAATTTGGCCTCCCAAGGCATTGTCAACACTACAAATTCTAGGTCTTGATGCATCTCTGATAGCTTTGACACAAGTTTGGGTGTATGAGGTACACACGTGACACAACAAGGTTTAATTATAGGGTAAATTCAATTGAGGAGACATAGGAGGCCAATTTGAACCCCTTCTTGACATAACTATAAGATCATGATATATATGATTTGGGTCAAAATTAAGTATGATTCTATCTATCATGAATTGAACCAATTAGTTGATTAGTTCAATTAGGGACATGATTTGGGTAAAGTTGAGCCCCTAAACCAAATTTATGGCCTAATCAATTGTATAATCTAGATGCAATATGTATGAATTAACTGACCCTAATTTAATCATAAATGCATATTCGAATGCAAATGTGACCAATTTCAACCCATTCAACCTAAATTAGAGTCTACAATGTGATTGAAAGGGTTAAATTAGGTCATGTTTTGTGACATGTTGATCGTAAACCCTAATTTTATCACTTGAACATGTATGTAGTTCCCCTAAACCCTAATTGTATGACATATACACCTATATAAACATGTTACATTAAACACCTAACCCTAAATCCTAATTTTATAATACACATAACCCCTAAGTTCCTTGAATTGATTAGTGCTAATTTGTGAATCTGTTATTCACCTAGTTTTGTAAGGACCTATGATGGGATTTTAGGCAAAATTAGCTTATTTTGTATTACATATTGAGCCTTATTACATCATTAATTAGTCTTATTACTTCATAGTCTTATCAAGAGTCTTATTACATCATGTATTGGAGATTTATGCATCATATTAAGTATTTATGCATTATATTGAGCCTTATTACAATGTATGAGAGCCTAATTACATCATCTTGAGCCTTACTGCATCATATGATAGCCTAAATGCATCATACCATATATTTATAATGTATGATAGTCTTATTGCATCACATGATAGTCTTATTGCATTGCATGATAGTCTTATTGCATTGTATGATAGTCTTATTGCATCATATTGAGCCTTATTTCATGATATGATATTGTTATTACAACATCTGATAGTCTTATTACATCATATTAGGTATTTATGTATCATATTTTAGTTTTATTGAGTGTTATTGCATCATATTATGGTATTATAATGGAAAACATTGTTGAATATGAGCCTTTTTGCTTGTTTGTATTGTATACGCCTATACTTCAAGGAATGCATATGAATTTATATAATGCATACGTGTTCCTTAAAATAAAAATAAAAACTCACTTTTCAATGTCTATTGTTATCCCTAATCGAGATTGCTTTCCCCATAGACATTTCCTGTGTACTCTGCATACTTTCTTGGTTGTAGTTTTGTTTGGACCCCACATTTGAAGTAATTTCTTGGTTGATTTTGTCAAAATGGGCTCCAATTTGCATTCAGGGAGGAGCAAAAAGTTGAATAATAAAACATTGAGTCAATTAAAAAAATTGAGAGAAAAAAACAAGGTACAAATGCAAGAAATTCATTTCAAACAAGGTACAAACACTAACCTTAATGAGCCAAATGCCTTAGATAATGAGGTAATTGATAATAATCAATTAAATAATGATGAAATTTATAATAAATGATGAAATTCACATTAATGAATTTAATTATGATGAAATTGAGAATGAAAAAAAGAGAATGTTGAAAATTCACATTCAATGTTTAAAGTTTTTTATTATGTTGATGAAGAGCCTATGCATGATACTTTACCCACAAATAATGAAGAAAATTTAATGGACTCAAACAATGAAGAAAATTTCATGGAAACACAATGAAGAAACAAACATATTTAAAGAAAATTTTGTGGAAACATATAATGATTTTAAAACACCCTCTGAACAGATTCCATCAATAACAACACCTCCAAGAATTATGCATAGAAAAGATAAGTACTTAATTGAAGTTGATAAAAGTATTTTGAAATCAATGCATAACAAAATGTCTGACCGCCATTCAAGAATATTGGCTAAACAAATTTGGGATAATTTATTTTATAAATTGGATTATGATAGTCAAATATGTCAATTATTTATTTCATTGATGAAATTGCTTAAAATGAGACCTATAATGTGCACATTAGGACTAAGAACATCTGACATGGATAATGAAAATGATGAAAATAATAAAATTATTGAAAATATACATGATGCATATCATATTGTAGTATGCAACAAAGATTATAATGTTGCCTGACATATAATGACAACTTGTGCAATAAGTGGTAAAATAGGTAAAAAATGATTGATATCAAAAACAAGTCAAAAACTTGATATAAATAGAAAAACATTAATAAAAGCAATTACAAAATGTAAAAAACTTAATGAACCCAATATGAAAGAGCTCTGGTCATTCTCTAGTAGACTTTTATGAAAGGACAATGTTATAGCCGATGCTTTGAAAGAGTTACTTGCACAATTTTGGAAAGATAATATAAGAGTTTTGCCCAATGCAAGAGATGTAGTGAAAAGAAGAGTTGGTTCTCATAATCGTGAATCAAATCCGAAACATTTCTTGGATATGACTCAAACATAATTGTACTCTATGCTTTAAGAAAAATATCCATAAATTACTATTAGTAAAAGACTTTTTGAGATGGCCAAACCTTTTTATGTAAAAATAAATCACACACACCATTTATTATTGTAGGCAACATGTTGAATTTTCAATGCACTATGATGTTTTTCACCATATTCATTATACTTTTCATACTACTAATATTTTACAGGAGTGTGCCATATAAGTTCTACCAAATTCAGCTAGGGAATTTATTTCAAATATTTTTTGTGAAAGCCCGGATAGATATTTCTTTTATAAGAAATCATATTTGGATGGAAATTGTAACATTTGTGGTGGATTGCTAAAATTGAAAAAATATATCCATGAGGAGTGTACAAGTGCAATTAGACAAGAATTAGTTGTTTGATTAAATACAAATCTGTGACTTAGCAAGTAAAAGATGGCAAAGATTCTAAAAGGTGTGAGATTCTTACGTAATAGATACCAATTTCAGGGTTTATGGTCAAATTCATGGAAAAAAATATTTATGAGTATGCAAGGCACACACATAGGGTTAAATGGTTTGATGAACATTTAAAGCTAAGCAAGGACACATTCCCACTTGATTAAATTATTTTAGTAGTTGATTTTACAAAAAATGATACATTCAAACCACAAATAAAAGTTAAGTCGTAGTATTATAACTCACCATAAATTTATATATTCGTGCATATAGCATTCATGCATACACCTGATAGTATAGAGGAAGATCAAAAATAATTAAAGGAGTACCATTTATATATCAGTGATGACCGATCACATTATACAAAGTATGTGTAAGGTTGTTTTGATAAATTCTATGGATAGTTGACTTAGAAGAACATTAATTTCAAATGGCATTACAGTTAGTCAAAAAATTTCACATCACAATTTAAGAATACATGGATGTTTTACTAGTTGAAAAAGATGCACGTTACCACTAGTGTAGAACATATTTGGAGTTTTATTGAGGTTGGCCATGGAAAATGGGAGCATGATGGTGGTGGAGCATGTATAAAAAGAGCCTTTGCAATGGAGGAGTTAAAATATGACAATGTTGCTAATTTGATTGATGCAAAAATTGTGATTGACTAGTGTAATGAGAACATATGTCATGGTGCTCAACCAAATTCTACTATTCGTAGATATTTTTAATTAATAAAGTAAAAAGACTTGGCAAACTATGAGGATTGTATGAGTCTAACAGGTTCAAGTGAGCTCCACTCATTTCGTAGTTCAAATGTAGGTTCTTAGACTATTCATACACAACATGCTCATGTTTTTATCATACATGCATGGACTTTGTTTGGAATGAGTGTGAGTCACAAGAGTGGGTGGATGGTTGGGGCTCCAAACCTCTAATTCTAATCAAAACATATTAGGTTCCATCAACATTTTAACTTACTGGCATGACATTCTCACATGACTTTAACCATATATCTGATCTAGTATAGCTAGGTAGAAGATTCATCTTTATGGACTATTTATTCTCATAATCTATCTTCATAATGTTATTAAAAATTGTTTTTTATGATGTAGGCCATGTTTTTATAATTATTGAATGTAAGGACAATGAAGAGGGAACATATTAATACTTATGTCAGTGTGTAGATGGAAATAAAAAATTGACTTCTTGGGTTGTAGATGGAGAAAACATTGATTATCCCACTGGGTCTATGGTAGTCACTGGAACTTGGCTTCGATGATATCTTATAAAAATTCAAATGTATGGTTGTTTGAAGACTTTGAAACTCACAAGAAGATTATACACTATTCAAATTTGGTTCTTGCAATGAATATTCAATTGTAAAAATATCATGGGAGGCCAAGAAACAAGAATCTATGGAAAGTTCGTGAGTCAGACCATGAAGCTATTCTTGATACTATCAAGATTAGAGCAAATCTAAGTGGTTAATTGGATTGAAATGCATAGGTATGTTGACTTTTAAAATGTATATGTAATCAATTTTACCAAATGTTTTGATTTTGTAGGTTGTACATGCATAAATTTCATTTTTAATTACTTATTAATATTTTTTTTAGGTTAGTGGTGCCAAATCACCACCTTCACATGGTTGGCACCATTAGTAAAGAATTTCATATTCTTGAAGCTAAGTTAAGCTTATTAAAAGTACGTGGAATTTTTTCACTCTTGAATAATTGCTCGTGACAAGTTTATTTCTCCTTATAGCCTTCCAAACACATTGTTAGTGTTTCCATGATCTAAAATAGTAGTGAAAATTCACTTACGAGTGGAAGTGGGTGTCAATATTCTTGGAAAATATTTAGTTTTCCTATATATGTGCTCAAAGTGGTGGGTTTTCACATGCCAATTCTGGAGTCAAAGTTACTAGTTGGAGGTCATGAAGTTGCCTCTTCATTGCCAAAAATTTGCATTTTAGGACCCTTTACTACAACATCTGGCATAGATTTCTCTTAAATTTGATTTAGACTAGATTCAAGATGTAATTATAGGATTTTTCCAAGAACATGAAGGATCTTATGGTTCTTCTATACAACTTACAGTTTTAGTTTTATGTATGCCTAAAGTTAGGCTAAAAATTAGCCTCCTTCTTGTATTGGGAAGGGTGTTCTTGAGCCCAGAATGGGTGGTGGGTTTGTCATTTGGGCCAAATGGGAGGTCAAGAACCTAGTCTTAGATTTTATTCACCCATTTGAACATGTTGGTAGTGCCATTTTTCAACCAACAAGCACTGGAAATTGAGTTCTCAGACCATAGCTTCAACTTTGACAACATTTATTGTTAGTGAAAATTCATTTGGGGTGGGAAGTGGGTGTCAAGGTTTTTGTAACATATTTAATTTTCATATATAGATTTTTTATAAGTAATGGATTTGAACCTACAAGTTTCATAAGTAAATTTGCTAGTTGTAGGTCAAAAAGTTATCTCTTCACGACCAAAAATTTGCATTTTAGGACCCTTTACTGCAACTTCTAACACAGATTACTCTTAGAATTTATTTAGAATATATTTAAGGTATACTTAGAATAATTTTTTATGCACATAAAAGATCTTATAGTTCCCTCATATGAATTACATTTTTGGTTTTATGCATACCTGAAGTTAGGCTAAAAACCAATTTCTTTCTTGTATTGGGAAGGGTGTTCTTGAGCCCAAAATGGGTGGTGGGTTTGTTTTCTAAGATATATGGGAGGTAAATAACCTATTAATAAATTTTATTCACCCTTTAGGGCATTTTTACATTTTCATTTTTCATCCAACAAGCACCAAAAATTGAGTTCTCAGACTGTAGCTTCAACTTTGACAACATTTGTTGTCAGTGTTTACATGCTTCAAAATAGTAGTGAAAATTCATTTGGGGGTGGAAGTGGGTGTCAAATTTCTTATAAAACATGTAATTTACCTATATATATGTGATAAAAGTTGTGTATTTTTACCTACCAGTTTTGAAGGCAAAGTTACTAGTTGTAGGTCAAGAAGTTGTCTCTTCACTACCAAAAACTTACATTTTAGGACCCTTTACTGCAACTTTTGGCAAATATTTCTCTTTAAATTGATTCAGACTAGATTCAAAGTGAAATTAGAAAATTTTTTCATACACATGAAATATCTTATGGTTCCTCCATATGACTTACAATTTTGGTTTTATGCATCCCTGAAATTAGGCTAAAAATCAGCCTCTTTCTTGTATTGGGAAGGCTATTCTTGAGCCCAAAATGGGTGGTGGGTTTGTCATTTGGGCCAGATGAGAGGTCAAAAACTAGGTTCTAGTTTTTATTATCCCTTTTTGACATGTTTTTAGTGTCAATTTTTATCCAACAAGACAAAAAATTGAGTTCTCAGACTATAGCTTTAACTTTGACAACATTTGTTATCAATATTTCTGTGCTCTGAAATAATAGTGAAAATTCATTTGGGAGTGGAAGTGGTGTCAAATTTATTGAAACATGTGTAATTTACCTATATCGATGTGCTTAAAGTGGTGGATTTTCACCTACCGGTTCTAAAGGCAAAGTTTATATTTGTAGGTCAAAAAGTTGTCTCTTCACTACCAAAAATTTACATTTTAGGACCTTTTACTGCAACTTCTAGCATAAATTTTCTTAGAAGTGATTTAAAATAGATTTAGGGTATAATTAAAGTAATTTTCCATGCACACAAGAGATCTTATGGTTTCTTCATATGACTTACAAATTTGGTTTTATGCATGCCTGAAGTTAGGCTAAAAATCAGCGTCTTTCTTGTATTGGGAAGGGCATTCTTGAGCCCAGAATGGGTGGTGGGTTTGTCATCTAGGCTAGATGGGAGGTCAATAACTTGGTCCTAAATGTTATTCTCCACTTTGGATGTATTGGAAGTGATAATTTTTGGCCAACAAACACTAAAAATTGAGTTCTCAGACCATAGCTTCAACTTTGATAATATTTGTTGTCACTATTTCCATGCTATGGAATAGTAGTGAAAATTCATTTGTGGGTGGAAGTGGGTGTCAATTTTATTCAAAACCTTTTAATTTTCCTATCTAGATGTGCTCAAAGTGGTGGATTTGCACTTGCCAGTTCTAGTGGAAAAGTTTCTAGTTAGAGGTAGAGGATATTATGATAAAACTTTTGGTGAGGAGTAGAAAGATGGATCAATTATGCCAATCCGCCAAACTTATACCCACAAACCCTCTTTGCACACAACATATAAATTTAACATAATAAAATGACAATTGTGATAACTAAATGTATGGCTTCCCTACTTCGAGTGTTGAAGGTGGTTTGGAGGTTGGGGTAAATCTATGGAAGGAGATATGGCTAAACATCAATATTATATGTAAGAGTGGGGTCAAGAGTGATAAATAAGGTCACAGGGGAAAAATAATCTTTAAGAACATGAATCAGAACTAGTAAGCTTATAGTCCTACTTGGGCAAATGTGGAAAATAGGTACAAGGAGGACTTGGGGCCTTCAATGAAAAGGTCAAACTAGTATGTTTTAGATGTCATGAGTATGTTTTCAACAAAATAATATTAGTAGGAAGGTCAAATTGGTCCTTTGAAGAGCATGTACAAGGCATGGAAAATCTTAGATTAGCGAGCTTCAAGTATTTTTGAGAGATTTAACCATGAAAATTTAATAAAATTTTTTAGTATTTATCCCCTATACATTTACAAGGTGAATCAAAAAAATTTAACTTGAGATTGGATGAATGTGTATGGATTTTAGGACTGAGGGTTTGGAATAGGCCTAATTAGGCCTAAATGAGGGTAGGCCAATGAAGTGATAGTTAGAGGTGGATTTGGGCTATGAAATTTGGCATAGACATGAAAAAGAATAGAGTGTACCTATAAATGCCCTTATAATTTATTAAGAAATCATAACATTTTTGTACAAGGAAAAATACATTAAAAAAGGCTACAAGCCTTGAGAGAGCATGTGTCCATAAGGTGTGGAATGAGAGCATGTTATTGTTTGAGTACTTGAAGGGGGTTATACCATGTATGTTATGATCATCTAAAACCATATGTGATAACAGGTTGAGGGCTTGAAACATAGACCAAGATTTGGTCCTTGAGACCCAAAGAAGGTGCTTAAGAAGAAACTAGAAAGAGATTGAGAGGAAATTTATGAATGAGACATGAATGAAATAAGGTAAAAGATGTATGGACAGAGATCAATGCCACAAAATAGTTGATACTAAGATTACAAGGAATAAGTACTAGGTGTAAGAAGCTAAATTAAGTCCAAAGAGTTAAAAGAGGAGCGAGCTTATGAAATAAGAGTCAAATCAAATCATAGCAAGTGAATGTCTAATCTGCAAAATTATCCTAATAAACCATAGCATAGAAAACCATATAAAGTGAATGTCAGTTGGGTCTTAATTTCTTATAAGGGTCTAATTTGTAACATTATCCTAACAAGTTATTCTCAATCTCATAGCATTTATAATCTTTAAGTATACTTCAAAACCAATCATTTATAATAATCTGAACACAAATCATTTAAACAAGATTTACTTCATTGGTTTTCTTAAATATTTATATAAAAAATGAGAATGCCATGTAAAAATGCCATATATAGGCATACAATATCAATAATACATGAATTGACATATAGGCATACAAATACATCATATCTAACAACATAGTATCTAATGTTAGGTGAATACATCATATACATATATACAATTGTCAAAAATATGTACATTGCCATATAGGAATACAAAAAAGTACATCATATACAACATCTTAATCATCAAATAGTCTCCATATTTTTGCCTTATTTGAAGAAGACTCTCCTTGGGATGCCCTATTTATAGATGAATATATCTTGAATTCCTTAGATTACTCCAAGGTTTGATTGTGGGTACTATGCTCATAGCTCGCTTACAGCCGAACCTATTCAAATACAAAAATTATTATAAATTTAACAAGGATACATGAAACTAAGTTAAGAAACTCATGTTTTAAACTATAATAAAAAATAATAATTTAAACATGCACTTACTGCAATCTCATGGCCCTCCTCAATTTGTTGTTGATGCTCAACTTGATCAATGCTAGGTTTAGCTACATGAACAGGTGTGTCAAATGATGAAGAAATATGAGGACCTATCATAGTAATTGTTTAAATTAGACTATCAAATGTCCTATGACAACCCTACATACACAATAAATTTGTGCATATAAGTTATATTTGTCAAAGTATATACTAAAATTATTAAAACAAAAGTACTAAATTATAATTCAAAATTACAAATGAATATACATACCTTGATGATTGCCTATGTAGATGACATTACAGTAGAAATTATTTAGTCTGTATCGACTCCTAATGATGGAGGAGTGTCCACCCTAATAATTATCTAAACAAACAACCTCGGCAATCTATTGATTAAACAAGTTGCTAACAAACTTAGTCTTGCATACAGTCTAAGATTCAACTATAGTCCAAACATTTTATTCTTTTGGTATAAATTTATATGGAATGTTAACTAAGGAACGTGCATAAGAGTGTTGAGAATAATATTTTTAAGAATCTAATTGGTTAAGAAGTGGTAAAATCCTATTTGTCCATAGTCCTTGTTCTTGGAAAACATATAGTTTATAAACTAAGAAATTATGTGCCTTTTGTTTAGTCTTGTAACTTGTTATGGATTCTAAATAATTTAAAGAAAGATGTTGAATGATCATAAAAATTGGGAGATCATCTTGATATAGGTTTATAGTGCTTTGACATTGAAAAAGGAAATAATGCCTGAGTACCCTATTTGTTAAAGGGCAACATATAGTCAAAGGACTGAGTTATATTATGTTGAAACTAGTTTGGGATTCCATTGAGACTTTAAGGGGTATAAGATAGTAAATGGAAGTGTATAGAATCCAATATTAGGTTTCAAATATATTGGGAGTTGAAGGAAAGACAAAGTAACCTTGTACCTTATTTTCTTGTGTGCATAGGTAGGGTTGTAAACTGAGAGTTTTGAGTTTTCCATTGATTGTTGGCTTTAAAAACTTGTTTTCTAAATGATAAATTTGTATAGGGTTAGTACAGACCCAATGAAAAAGTTTTGGGTTTTTGAAACCAACTAAGATAAAAGTTATCCTCTTTAGTGTGATGTTGACCCTGGTAATGGCTTAGAAACCCTGATTCTAGGGTTTAGTGTATAAAATGAGATTTGACCATTTAAATTTTTCAAAAACTTGTAATCTTAAATTATTTTATGTCTTCTCACTAATGGACATGGTTTCAAGCTTGTCAGGTACAAAAAGTACATAAATGAGGTTGTGATCTAGTGTTAAGCCTAGAGAAGGGTTAAAAGAGAAGGGGTGATATAGAAATAGGAGAATTTATCTAAATAAGGGGGTAAAAAAATGATTTATTCAGATGAAAGATCCAAATGAGAATATAGAAAGGTAAATATATTATAGAGAAAGTTTGTACATGTTTCATACTAAGGAGGTTTGCACAAATGGAAGGCTAATTGGTGAGAGGCCTAAAGAAAGAAGTACAATTTTACTTGAGATTTGTGTCAAAGAGTTAATGTGGGAGTTGTATGGGTCAAAGGGGTCCTTAAATATGGAGTTATGTTCTAGTGAAGATCTATGAAATTCTCCCAACAAGGAGATTTACCCAAAAATAGGGCTAGTAGAAGGTAAAGCTAGAAACGTGTATGTGAAGGGTAAGTAGACAGATAATTTGAATTAGTGACATGACCAAGGATGTAGAGAGAGAGAGAGAGTGATAATGAGATAGAAGGATTGATTTGACTAATATTATCATTTTTATTTAATTACCCAAAGGACTAAGGGAATGAGTTATGAATGGATGAAGGAGAACCTTGAAAGGAAGGGATATAGACAGAGTTTGGTATAGAAGTTGATATAGCTCTACATCAATGGATATAGATATAACCTCTACCCCAACTAGATATAGTAGGTCTTTGGGCCCCCTAAGTAGGTGGTGGTAACAAGCTACTCAACCCCATCTATCTATATGGAGTTAAGTTCCCCTATTTGTACATGGTCACAAGGCCTATACCATACATATAGGCTATAGTTTATAGTCGACATTTTCTCAAAAAACTAATGGGATCTAATGGATGTACTCTCCCAACAAACTAATGAATTTGACTAGGTACAATAGGATCAAGAGGCTATACCATCTAAATGTATAACTCCATAGATAGAGATGAAATTATTGTGCTCAGATGGAATTAAGATGGGAATTGAATTTCTAGCTATGACCATTTTGGATAGCAATCATAGAGATTGAACCACTAGATGTGATTAGGATAACAAGGAATCAAGTGCCTAGCTATGAGGCTAGTATTTAAAAGAAAGGAGTGGTGTGCATATTGATGAAGACATATTATGTTTGATTGGTAAATTGATAGAAATATATTGTACCAAATAACTATTATCAAATGAATTTCATATATATATATATATATATATATATATATATATATATCCTATTGATTGGGATTGTCCCGCTATGGAAACTACATATAATGAGATATAAATCAAATGTTCAAATCATTATTTTGGTTATTAAAAACATAGTTGAGATTCAGGATGAGTTTCTAATAAGTTACATCGATCCATGTTAATACATCAAACAATAAAAAGTCTAACAAAATTATATTAGGTATTTTAAATAAAATTTTAAACAAAATCTACCAAGGATGTAATTAAAGTGTATGAATTTATATTTAGAGTATATAAGATTCACTTGATATTTTACCTCTATAAATATAGATGGTATCATATTGACACAGATAGATGTATTAGCCTGGATTGGCCCACTACCTAGTTGTGATGTCGAAGGCAACATCTCCTCCTAGAACATAAAAAAATACATATATATTATTTAATTTAAATGTGTAAATTAGATTTTACCTTTTTAAATTAAAAATATAACTTAAAAATATAACATTAAATCTATATAAAAGATACCTACGTGTGTCTATAGACTCCCAATATATCTGATCCAAATGTGTGTGCTAACAAATCATCAATGAAGACCACATCTTCCAAGTCCCATGAAGCACCATTGTCAACATCTAAAGGTCTAGTACATATAGCACCACAACATCTCATCGATGGGATCGAGTATGACCACTAGTTGGAGTATCTCAAGCTTCTATCTCTGAAATTCTACTCGTATGATGAACAAGTACATTAGTAAGTGCGCTAAGCACATACAAAGTGTCTATCTCCACAACCTCTATTACCACAAAGGGAATCTCTGGATGAAATGGCTTTTGGGTAGGGATCCTTGCAGGTTGATTAGGTACATGATGTGCATCTGGTCGATCCTTTACAGAGCCTTTCCCTTGGCCCTTAAACTCACCATAATCAAAGTAGTTTAGAATTTGATTGAGGATAAACTCTTAATAGAGTTTCCTCAAAAAGTACAAAGGGACCTCATGGTTATTACAATGGGGATAGTTAAACACCATCCATCATCATTTCTAAAAATTGGCCTTAATCAAATCATGTTGGCATCGATGGATTGGGAAATGTTTGGTTGTTATGTAAAATGGGGCATTAGTGGTCGGGTCGATAAATAAGGTACAAATTTAATATTTTATTATATTTTTGTTCTTCACCTCAGATGTTGATAATTTATCAGCATAGTAAGACCTAAAAATATCCCTATATGATCTCCATCTATCAATTTGACTTGTTATCGAGTCAACTTGACCTAATACTAAGTCTATGTTATTAGTCAAATAGGTATGGTGGGTGTTTGTGGAAATGGGCTTCTTCATTCTCCTAATTATTTGCTCAATTTTAATTTTGTTCTCTATTATGTGAGCAACTAATTCCTCCTGACTGCCTGGGGGATCTAGGGGAACTATAGGAAGGTTAGGCGGAGGGTTAGGAGGGTTAGACAGAAGGTTAGGTGGAGGGTTACGTGGAGCATGCTGACTTGTTGTAGAAAAATAAAAAAATAAATTTGTAATTCACATTCAAAAAATATTAAAAAAATAAAAAAATTAATTTAATGTGCAAAAACCGTACCTCTTGTTCGTGTGACATCATCGATCTAGTGAATGGAAGGCAAAACATGAATCTTGTAGGCTAAACATGATCTTGCAGCCAAAACGTGATTGAAAATCAAGAAAACATGAATGGAAAAATGTATAGAATGAGGGTTTTTTTTTTTTTGTTTTATAGATTTAATAATGCTTATGTAGTATTTAAATATATAAGGACGCATACACGTATGCGTTCCTATATACTTTAATAACGTGTACATGTTATTTGTTATAACATGTATGCATTATAGACGGAGTTAGGGGACAATTTCATGGACATACCCTACAACGCATACACATTATAACATAATGCATGTGTTATTATTATAACACATATGCATTATGGCTCGAGACTCTCGAGCCATAATGCATATGTGTTATAATAATAACACATGCATTATGTTATAATGTGTACGTGTTGTAGGGTATGTCCATGAAATTATCCCACACCCATTACTCAAACACTGAACAAGCTGACACTGTATACACTAGAATAGTTCCAAACAAGGAGACTGTTAACTATAAAAAAAAGTGTTAAAAATACATATAAGATCTCTCAAAAATGATGGTCCATGGTTGTAATGGAAAAGAGAAGCCACTGACAAAGTGAAAAGGTGCCCAAAATAGAACACACAAGCCCATAAAGGTAGACAAGACTATATTAGCAAATCCCTCACTTTTTAAATTAGTGTGAGTACAATATAACCTATACACAAAAACCCCCAGATAGAAACAAGGTAGATATTGGGCTTCACCAGAATAGCTCCAAATGAGGAGGCTGTTGCCCTGTCAAATAAGTCATCAAGAGAAGTGCTCTAAAAACAAGAGAGCCAAAAAAAAGTGTCTCTTCATAGAAAAAGGCAAGACGTTGAGAAAGAGACCTTGTGGAGACAGGACATAACTACCAGTGTGTTAAAGTACTAATGCATGTCTTGGGCTAATGGAAGAGTGTGGCAAATAGTGAAAAGAGTAGTAATGTATACAAACACACCAGAAAATAATCAACAGCTAATAACAACAATATACAAAGCACATGCAAAAAAAAACGTCGATCTCCCCCAAAAATGTGTCCAAAATAATACATACATGAAGTACAATACAAAGCCCACAATAATATTGTTTTTAATTAAAAACAATTAAAAAGATTATGCCCCCAAAAATTATTCACCTCCATAATATCTCTCTCAAGATATTGTTTTTTTAATAAAAAATAAAATTAAAAAATCGTGTCCACCATTTAAAGTGTCCTTCCTTAAATAGAAAGTCCCCACTAATAATCCGACCTCCACTAAGCACAAGGGTGCTTTTACAAAGGTGAGCCCCACTTTTGACTCAAGCTTTATCAAAACTTTATAGCCGGCTTTCAACGAGTTCAAATAAACATATAACAGAATTAATACTAATTTTGAATATGAAGCTCTTAAACTTTAAAAAGAACTTGTGAAACCACGAAATTGAATGGGAGTGGTTTCAAAAAACCAATGGTGGTTTTGAGTGCTAGCGGAATGGAGAGCATGCACGGCAAAAGATTTGGAATGCCATTCCATGAAATCAGTCCACCTCCTCATCTTTGTTATTGGACGGAAGATACTTCTGCAGCACTCGGATCAAATCCTCCAGCTTCGGCGAAGAACATCCCACCAAACTATTCAATCCATTCAGAGAAGACTCGTAATCAACACGCCCACCGCAAGTTTTGAACACGGGACCTTCGACAAAACTCGCATCAATAATCGATGGATCAAAAAATAGCTTTGACATATACTGTGTTAGAAGATTAGTGAGCTTGTGTGGGAGCGAGAGCAGGCCACAGGAGGGAGACGTGAATAGTGATGGAGAGAGAACAGGTCGGTGCTTAAAAAAAACTTATAAATGGCTGTTAAACCCACAATCACTGTGAACCCTGATTCAAAGAGGAAAAAAGCAGACCTTCACAGTATATGTCGAGCTTTTAAGGCAACCCCGATGCCTTGGAGAAAAGAGCCGTAACCGATGAGCTTGAACACTACAAGAGCCATAAGGAAGGCTGGTCGAAGCCAGCAGGGTCTACTAATATTCGGCAGCAGGAGAGAAGGCCTGGTGAATCGACGCAGGTAGGACATCACCAGGTGCAGAAGATCAGTCTCCATCTGGAATCTCCTATTGCCATCAAACGACTATTTTCTTAAACCGCCACCTATGAAAACAAACCTCGGCAGAGCTATAGAGTTCCATCCATGATGGTGAGCGGCAGGATTGTAGATGATGAGTTGAATCTGATGTCAAATAAAATGGAATACAAAGTGCCGAGCTAAGAGGGATCTAACACTGCAATAGTCAATCTCAATACTAGAGATCAAACCCTCAAAAAATTTGTGTTGCTTGCCTCCTCGGACCTGCAAAAATAAACCACAACCAGAGATTTTTTTTCCCCCTTAAAACCTTCAAAAATAAACGTATGGCTTACCAGATCTGTCACAGTTGTGCTGGGGCGGGCCGGGGGGAAGAAATTTTCAAAGACCCACCAAATATTTTTCAAAAAAGCAGAAACCAGAAAATTTTCTTGACAAATGTACGGATCTATCCATAGTTTGTCAAAAAATCGTGAAAAATGAGTTTTTGCAAAAATTTCCGTTTTCGACAAATTGACAAGAGTTCTTAAGGTTTTGAGGCCTTCTGGGCTCAATGGCATAGGTTAGAAGCCATGAAAACACACCAAAAAATAGACTTAAAGAAAATGGCTCAAATGGCTATGGTGGATTTACAATAGGAAAATTTTGAAATTGAACAATGGTTGTAGGGTAGTTCTAGCACCATGAAAGAGTTATCAAAACTCTTCAGCAAAGATCTCTCCAATAGTTGTTGTAGGGTAGTTTTAGCACCATGAAAGAGTTATCAAAACTCTTCAGTGAAGATCTCTCCAATGGCTCATTATCACAATTATTGATCCTTCAACATAGACGAGAATAAACCAATTGAACACAGAGCAATTGTTATTCACACAAGAAATGATTACAAAAGCATAATGAAGCATATATATTATAATGAATAACACTTGTTTATATAAACAATACAAAATAGAATACAAGCTAAACTAGTCAATGTGGGACTAAACCCCACATAAGACAAAACTAGGTAAACACAAATACCTAAATCCTAGCAAGCATGAGTAAAAATACTCTAATCGCTGAGATATAAAACATATGACCAAAAGATTATTTATTTCTTGATAGCCCATGCATAAAAATTTTAATTGATTTTTATTAAAAAAATAAAAAACTTATCTAGATTTACCTCAAGGTTTGAATCACAAACTATGAACAAGGTTTGGATCACAAACTATGAACAATGTTTGTGATCATTTTTGAAAAATCTAACAATTTTAAATAGAATGGTGGTAATTTAAACTTATCGTGCATGGTCGCTTGTCTTACTAGTAAAGAAAGTGCGAGACCTACAACTAATTAAATTTTAACTTAAGGTTTGTCATGTTCAAGGTGGGTGTAATACTTGTAACAAGAGCGTAAAAGCACATGATAAACTCTACTTTGAATTAGCAAATTTTTAGGATTTTTTAGGATTTGTTACACTTCTCAAGTTTATTATGTTGATGGGCATTATTCATTAGGGCAAACATAACCGTCAAGAATTGATCGACAACAAATGATTGCCCCATGTGATGGCAAGATCATTAGACTGATTACAATGGTTGATGCCCTACACAATGGCTTTAACTCTGCAAGTTCCTATTGGCGTAATTACTACGCTTATTACATTATTTATTTCATAGACAGTTTGGTAGTTTTCAGTTATGCTTAGGTGTCACCTATCGGCAGTTTTATAACTGTTTTGTATTTGTATATATTCGTGCTACTATGCTTTAGAATCATCAATCAAAGTTTCAATCAATTATTTCTACATACTGGTATCAAAGCGAACGCGTCTGTAGAAGCCTGGAAAACACAAGACCAGAAATACTTCGACGCATGCCTGGGAAGCACGGTGAACCCCAGTGCAAAAGCCTAATCGCCAACTATAAAAAAAAGTGCAAGAAGCAAGTCGACGCCTGCCTGCAGAAGCAGGCCATATTGAAGAAGAGTTCGACGTAGCAGTTCAGGCAAAGCTTGAAGCAAAATCTTGTAGAAGAGAGAGAGCCATGAAAAGTTGCAAAGAACATCTGCAGATTACATGATCTAAAGGAGAAGCGTGATAGTAAAAGTGGAAGATACCATGAAGCCAAGGAAAATAGGAGGTTGTGATAGGTGGCAGCTGGTAAATAAGGTACATTTCAAAGTTTTTGAAATTTCAAAACAAGGAGTTTGAATGAATCCCACAGGATTCTATTTTTCCTTACAAGCTACCCTCAAAGACATCGGTAATCTTCAACTTGATGAACTAGTACGCCAAGGCCTCCTCGGCTATTTTCTATTCTACGGGAAGTGTCAGGATCAGAAGATTGGAAAAAAGCTTGAAGAAGGCTATAATGTAGACGATGAACATGAAGAAGAACGCCCCAACAAGCGTCCACGTTTGACTGCATGAGCATACCAAGCCTATCTTTCAATGACATACCGTTGTTGATGAAAATAGTGTCAAACTTTTAAAAAAGGTACACTTCTTTGTAAATAAATAAAAATATATAAATTTTAAAACTTTAAAGTAATAAATATTGTTTTGATTGTAATTGCTTTGTAAAAGTAAAGTAAGGAAACACACAAATATGTTTGCACCCAAGTTGCTATTGTCAGAATGAAAGGGCCAAATTTTATTACCTGAAAGATGAAGATGCAAACAATTCTTGAATTTGAAGAATTATGGGCCATGGTCATTGGACCAGTGACCCATCCTATTAAACTAGACGAGAAAAAGAAGTTTGACAATTCGGATGTAAAAGCACTCATGCTAATAACTCTCAATATTACTGATGAAGTACAACTGCATATTCACAATGCATAGACATAGAAGGAGGCATGAGACATTTTGTCCATAATTTATGAGACAAACAACCAGATTAGAATTTTATATTTGCAATCGCTTCTCCATACACTCAATATGAAATCAAGCAAAAAAAATTGAAGATTTCTTACATCAGGTTTTAGAACTGCGAGCAGAACTTGTTGCACTTGGAGAAAAGATCAAGGACAAGATGTTGGTTTTGATCATGCTAAGAACTCTCCCATTTCAAGTTTGCAGTTTCATTACGACACTCAATATTACCAAGAAAGTGGTGTCATTCAAAGACTAGTCAATTTGCTTCAACAAGAGGAAACAATATAGTCTGTGCATGAAGAATTTGAGGACAAAGCCCTGATCTCCAAACAATAGGGTCCAAAATTCAAGAAAGGACCTTAAAAGCAACCATAGCAACATCAAAAATAGCAAAAAATTGAGAAGCCAAAGTGGTGGTGTTACATTTGCAAAACCCACATGCACTATACTGATCATTACCGGTATAATGCCTTGGCTCAAGGCCAAACTAGTCAAGATGGCTCTTCCAGTAAAGAAAATTCAAAGAAATCTAAGAGATGTCCTCGATAATAGAAGTAGAAAGGGCATGTAGCAACACAAAATCAAGAGAAGAATGCATCTGATGATGAAGCAGTAGAATAAAAAGCATATGGAGCCCATGATGATCTTGTACTAGTCTCTGAAACCTTGACAGAAGTGAGCAAAGTTTGGTTAATAGACTCTGGTGCTAGCAAGCACATGTTGGATGTAAGGAACTCTTTGATTCACTGACAATTCATCCAACTGGAGATCAAGTTTGAATTTTTGACGATAAAGAGTACATTGTAGAAGGAATTGGATGTGTCACCATTCCTCTCGAGATAAGACATTGTGTTCTCACAAAGATACTCTATGTCCATGGTTTGACAAAAAAATCTCTTATCTGTCAATCAACTATTGAATCATAAGATAAAAGCAAAGTTTTTAGTCCAATAAGGTATCAAATCATCTCTCATTTTCTGAGAAGGTTAGGTTCTTGCTAAAGCATTCTTGAAGGATCGGTTATTTGCCTTAGATGTAGTTTCAAGTAGTGAAGTTACACTTGATGCCTCTACGATAGAATCCACTACACTTTGGCAAAATCAATATGGGCATCTATCTATTGGTTCACTTTTTCAGCTCAGTTCCAAGGCAATGATATGTGGAATTCCTTAGTTTTTTTATTCTTTGTTGATATGTTCTAGTTGTCTTGTGAGCAAATAACACCAGGTTCCGTTTGAGCCAAGTTCCTCACATGCCAAGGAATGACTTGTTTTGATGCATACTGATCTATGTAGACCCATGCCAACATCCCATCAAAAATTTAGGTACTTTTAGTTGTTTGTTGATGACTTTTCTCACAAGACTTGGGTGTTCTTTCTCAAAAATAAGAGTGAAGCTCTTGCACATTTCAAGACCTTCTATCAGCATGTTGTTAGACAATCCAAGCAGAAACTTCAAATCTTCCACTCAAATCGAGGGGGGAAATTCACATCAAAATAGTTTTTGATATTCCTAAAGCAACATGACATCAAGCAGCACCTGACTACTCCTTACATTCCTTAGTAGAATGGAATAGCATAATGATGCAATCGCTCAGTCATGGAGATGCTTGTTGCATGCTATCTAATGAAAATTTGATGACATAATTATGGGCAAAAGTAGTATAGATGACTGTCTATCCTCTCAAGAGAGTACCAACAAAGATCTTGCTAAACAAGACACTGAAAGAGGTATGGAATGGTTGTAAACCATTTCTCTCTCATCTTTGAGTATTTGTTTATACTTCTTATATGCATGTTCCATATAAGAAGAGGAAGAAGATTGAACCAAAGACCCTCCAGTGTATTTTCTTGGGTTATAGCACTACCTCCAAAGCATACTGTCTCATAGATCTTGAGACAAAGAAGACTTATGAAAGTAATGATGTGGTCTATGATGAATCATCATTTGACTCATTGGCACAGAAGGAGACAAACCAAATAACCTCTCACAAACTTTTCCCACAGTTAGATGATGATCATGAAGAAGGTGAGTTCCAAGAAGGAGAATTATTCATTGATCTTGGTAATCTATAGGGCATTTCTTCATCAAATCAATAGCTATAACGATGTCTTAAATGACTAGATTACACAATTAAGGACTCACACCTGAGCTCTCCTCTAGACACATCATCAGGACTTTGAATGAGAAGACAAGTGAGAGATGAAGTCAATATTACACTCATGAGTTTAGTGGTTGACAACACCAAACCAGAGATAGTTCGAGAGGCCTTAAGTCGACCCTAGTGGGAGAAAGCTATGGATGTATAATATGATGCCCTCATCAAGAATGGGACATGGGAATTTGTTGATCTACCTATAGGGAATAAATCCATTGGTTACAAATGGATCTTAAAAATAAAGTACACGGCAGATAAATCCATCAACAAACATAAAGCATGACTTATTGCAAAGGGTTATGCTCAGCAAGAGGGCATTGATTATGAGAAGACCTTTGCACCCATTGCGAAGATCAAGACCATCAAAATTGTTTGCATGTTGACAACACAGTATGGATGGAAACTTCAATAGATGGACATCAAGAGTGCTTTCTTGAATGGTGATATGAAAGAAGTATACATGACCCAACCAAAAGGTTTCATCGATGACAAAAATCCACATAAGGTATGTCATATAGTTAAGTCTCTTTATGGACTTAAACAAGCACCTCGAGCATGGTACATAAAAATAGATGATCACCTATTGCAACATGGTTCATTCATAGCCCCTCTGATTCCAATTTATATAAAAATAAGGTTGGTATAGATATTTTCATTCTTGCCTGGTATGTGGATGATCTTGTGATCACTGGTAGTTTAGATGATCTTATTGATGTAGTAAAGAATGCCCTGAAGAAATCCTTTGATATGACTGATTTAGGGCTACTACATTATTGTCTTGGCTTGGAGTTATGGTAGAAATAAAATCACATCTTTATCTCCCAGATGAAATATGTCAAGACACTCCTAGAAAAGTATAGAATGCCAGACTATAAACCTCTTTCGACATTGATGGAGAAAAGTTTACAACTCTCTCATTTCTACGATTCCCCTCAAGTTGATGCAACTCTCTATAAATAACTCATTGGGAGTCTCATCTACTTGACCTACACTAGGTCAGATATATGTTTTGTTATGAGCCAAAGAAATGTCACTAGGTTGCAACAAAACATGTTTTGAGATATGTCTGAGGCACACTTGAGTATGGTCTAGAATACAAGAAGAATAGTCAGTTCTTCTTATAGGGGTACACTGACTTGGACTATACTGGATCTATTGATGACAAAAAATATACTTCAGGGTACATTTTTCATCTCGGATCTAGACCCATTTTATGGATCAGCAAAAAGTAGTTAGTAGTTGCTCTGTCATCCATGAAAGTAGAGTATCATGCTGCACAAGGAGTGTGTACAAGGCAATATAGATACATCACATTTTGTCTGATATGGAGATTCCTGAAGATCAGCCACCAATTCTATTATACGCTAATCAAGGTGTGTTGAAGCTTGTGAAGAATCCAATTTTTATAAATGAACCAAACATGTTAAGGTTCAGTGTCATCACATCAGATAAAAAGTTTTGAACCATCATATTCAACTCCAATACTTCTTGATGAATTCACAAATAGTAGATATTCTCACCAAGTCTCTTGGTAAGGTGAAATTTGATCTATTCCAAGGGTACATTTGTAAAAATAATGTAATAAAGGGGGGAATGTTGGCATAATTACTATGCTTATTACATTGTTTAATTTTCTACATAGTTCGATAGTTTTTAGTTGTGCTTAGGTGTCACCTATTGGAAGTTTTATAACTATCTTATATTTATATGTATTCATGTTACTATGCTTTGGAATCATCAATCAAAGTTTCAATCAATTATTTCTATAGTTCCTCATTATTTTCTCTCCTCCCCATGATACCATTTAATCATTACTAGTTACATCGATAGGCATTATACAGTGTGGCAAACATAATTGTTAGGAACTGATTGACAATGAAAAATTACCCCATGTAATGGTGATTACAATGGTTGATGCCTTACAAATTGGGTTCTACTCTCTACATGTTATTAGTTATGTTGATAGGCATGATACAGCTAGGAAAACATAGCTATTAAGAACTGATTAGCAATGATCAATTGCTTTGTGTGATGGCAAGACCATCAAACCTATTATAGTCATTGATGCCCTACACAATGGCTTCTATGATTTTTAGTTTTGGTTGCCCAACAAAAATAGAGGATAAACTACCTATCTCATATGGAGACTAATTTTATCTTTCTCCACAGTCACAATACTTGCATACTATTCAATTCAAGAGAAATTGAAGATGGACATATCTTTTGACTTCATCACATTGGTACTTTGAAGAAAACTTTATAGGAGTGGTGCTTCATTCCTTACTATCTCTAGTACATTAATGTTCAACTCACAGTCATCAACTGAATAAATGTTTTCATTTACATCATTGTAGACTTTTACATATCATGTATGCATAGATTCAAGTATCATCATATAGGTGGTCCAAAAGATAGGGCACCATGTAGGCTACAACAATCGAGATGTTTCTACCAACTTATCATTGTCTGGTTTGCCTAGTGGTCTGTGCTAACATATGGCTTTGTTTAGGATTTATTATGGAATCGTAGGGAACACTTTTAGTTTTATTTTAAATCTTTAGAAACTATTGGGTAAGATTTCATTTTTGAAATTCTAATAACCATAATATTTTTTTTTTCAATTTTCTTTTTCTCTTTTTATTTGATACAATTAACAAGGTTTGAAAGTTGACTTATATGCTTTTTTTAGGTTTAGGGTTTGGGGATATCTGTCTTGAATAAGGGATTACAATCTAAATGTGTTAAAGCTATCTTTTTTATTCAATATTGCTTTACACAATATTTGGGTGTTTTAGTGGGTTGTGACCACTTTTGGGATTGTTATTTTGAGATATTGATTTTAATTGATATTTCTTAAATGGAAGATCCAGGTTTTTATTGTTGTTTATTTCTAAAGCAGGGAGCTTGATTCATTATGGTAATAATTTATTTATTTCTTATGAGTTCTGCTAGCATCTAAGTGAATGGTCATTGTAATTGATCAAACCATCTTCTGGTGAATCTCTCTACATCACTTTTTAAAATATATATTGTCATCACCCAATTATGCAAAATAAAACCTTTTGAAGGGTAGTTAGGGGTGAGACTCTTGGGATTTTAGAGTTTGCATGGTTGGGGTGGTTTCTCCTATAATTAGGTGAAAATGTTAGGTCATTGGCATGCCATGTGTGAATTCCCTATTGGAGATTTCTAATAGCCAAGATTGAGCTGGGGTGGCTCTTAAGCATAAGCACAAGCTTGTGTCTAACCCCTAATCCTTACAGGCCAAAAATCCTTAAAAATAATGTATTACACATCTCATGAGACTTACTGGCTCGAAACCATGAATTGTACATTAACACCAATTTTGCCGAGCTCTAAATTACTTTGTTCTAACATGGCCTTATGTCAATCCATGTTGTGTTGACAATTATTAAGAGATTTGGAGCTAGCTTATTATGGAATCAAAACTGGGAAATGATGAGGTTAGGGAGAGAATTAGAAAATGAGTCTTTATCTCTATATTTATTG
This sequence comes from Torreya grandis, assembly GCA_037957365.1. NCBI lineage: Eukaryota > Viridiplantae > Streptophyta > Pinopsida > Cupressales > Taxaceae > Torreya > Torreya grandis. The sequence goes on along the minus strand of JARHVA010004962.1, from coordinate 381,003 downwards.
TAATTCAAAAGCTTGCACAATAGACATGGATAAGTTTTTTTCAAATCTTTTTATAAATGTGAATTCTGTAGATTGCCTTTTCAGCCAAATAGATTGGTGTAAACACTCAGCACACCAAGAGTTATAAGTTTTCCTATTCTTATTTATTTATGCACCACAACTAGGTTTCAAGTTATTTTTGTATGAAATTCCCATTAAGGCAAAAATTAGCATATCGATTTAATTTTACTTTAAGTTTCCCACTGGACATTAATTTTCCATATCTATGATACTTATTTTCAATTTGATAAGTCGCTTTAGTTTCTGTTAGTGATTGTGACTTTTGACAAGTATAATTAATGTTCTCGATTACTTTTGCCATAAAAATGATTTAATGATTTCCCAAGACCGAGAAAAAATAAAATACAAACACTATCCAGCACTCTATAAATGGTGTAAGGGAATCATTTCCTAAATTATAAGGGTTTAATAGTTTCCAATATGGTAGATAAGGGTAACAATGACGTAAATCTAGTGTATGATAAGGGAATGAAGGGTCGATTGATAATTAGTTCTTTTGTTAAATATATGACAACAAAGTTAAATGTTGGACAACTTTGCGGTATGGTTTGTATCCCCCTTTTCTACAAGGGGTGTGGGGGGGAACACTCCCTACCATTTTCATAGAGGGTTCAGGGGGTGGCGATAGTTATGGAGCCCCCTTGCTACCCCCCTAAGCCAACAACCAAGGAGTCAAACCCTGATTTCTAGGAAGACTAATTCCATTGAATTCTATTTTTAGGAAGGAAAATCATAATGGCATTTTTTCACTTTATCCTTAAGAGAAGGAATCATAATGGTAATGTCGCAGTTAGGTGTATTTGTGTTTGTGGAGTTTACATGTAATCTACACAATGAGTTCGTATGTAATCTGTTCATCTTGAGTTAATAAAAACCTAATATATTAAGCCATGGATGTTTCCTTAACTCAGCTAAAAATATTCCACGTAACTATGTTGTTTTGTCTCATGCATATTTTATATTTTGTCTTTTTAGATAACCTCTATTATTACAAACATGTATTATTTTTTGTTGCAAATTGTCTAGTTTTCTAACATCTGTGTGCTTTTCGAGTCTAAGGATGGAGATGGAGATCTAGAAGTGGTAAATGGAATACAGGTAAACTCAAATATATGGAAAGGACTGAAGTAGTAATAAATGAGGGTCCCCTCAAAGCGCTCCATTTTTAATTCGGTTGAAGTCTCTTTCTTCAGGAAAGACACTTACCGCATATAATGTTATTCCACATAATTGCCAGCCAGTGCTACCTATACATTCATCGTTAATGTTGGAGACTGGAGTTAATTTCTCCACTCTTCATACATGCAACAATTAACTATTAGTTAGTTAACAAACAATTAGTTAAATTGTTAGAGTTGCAGTTTGCATGTAAAGACTAAAATTAGTCTTGAGTTTGTTTTTTCTAATTATTGTTAGTTTTTCAAATCTATTTAATAGACCCATGGGGCAGTATTGTAATTTGAACAAGATAAGCAAGATCAAGAAGATTTGTAAGATTCAAGAAGATTAATAAAAATCTTGTTCCATAATATATATATATATATATAATTCCGCATGAGAGGCAGTGTATTCTGCAAAAGAAAAGCATCCTAGCTGAAGCTGGCAGACAAAATTTGGGCATTGTAAACGCTAAAATAGTTTGTGGTATAAATTAAGGGTGAGTGTTGGAGACTGGGGTTAATTTCTCCACTCCTCATACATGTAGTAGTTAACTATTAGTTAGTTAACAAACAGTTAGTTAAATTGTTAGAGTTGTAGTTTGCATGTAAAGACTAAAATTAGTCTTGAGTTTGTTTTTCTAATTATTGTATGGATTCAAATCTATTTAAAGACCCTAAGGGCACATCATTGTAAGCAAAAGAAAATTGAAGATCAATAAAATATTTTCTTTCAAGAGATTGTTGTAGCAATTAGGTTCAGTTCTTGTTTATTTTTTTGAGTTCTTGTTTTGCATGCTCTCTTGATTCTAACAAATTGGTATCAGAGCCTGGTAAGGATTTGTGTAGCAAAAGCACAAGGAGAAGTAGAGATTGCAGAAGTGTGCAGTCAGCAGAAGCGCGCAGCAGCTGCAGTCAGAGAGTGAAGGAAGAGCCAGCAAGGAGAGCAGAGACCTACATCAATCGACTCCCAGACCGACATCAGCAAGAAAAGTGACGTCAGCAGTATTAGTGATCGATCGTGGCAATTTAACTGACGTCGGTGACTGTGTTTTAGAGAATGCCATCAAAATAATGAATTCATCGAGCTGCCCCTGAAGGATGAGCCGACGACTGAGACCAAAGATGAGACCGTCGAAAAGGCCCTGCCTGCACCTGAAGTCGTGCAAACCAAAGAGCCAAAGCTGATCAAGGCAGTCGAAGAAAGTTTTTAAAAATAGCAGAAAAAGAAGCGCACCCAAGCTAGAGGCGTATTACACAGAAGATTGTATTTTTGTTTTTATTTTTCTGTTTTTAATATGTTTTTTAATATGCAGTTCCATGTTTGAAAAGATGAGCTCCACAGAGCTTGTGTTGAACAGCGAGTGAAGCTATGAAAATGTGTGTGTTGAATAACGAGTGAAGCTGTTAAAGTGTCTGAAGATCAGGCCAATCGTTGGCAAATGTAGACCAACGTGGATAGAACCCAGCAGAGTCCTGGGAGGAAACCTGAGCAGTTAAGCGTCGGGTGAAAGATATGTAAACAAGTGAGAAGCTTGCAGTTTTGGACATAAGCATGTCCATTGATAGCCTTTCGACAGGGTACTCCTCAGTCTTAAACACTGAGTGAACGCTCATTGAGCAATTGTATTTGTTCATAGCCTCAATCTAGGCTATATCAAGGTGGTGTATTCCACATATAAGGCAATTGTATTTCGCAAGGTGGTGTATTCCACATATAAGGCGATGTATTTCGCAAAGTGGTGTATTCCGCATGAGAGGCAGTGTATTCTGCAAAAGAAAAGCATCCTAGTTGAAGCTGGTAGATAGAAGACAAAATAGCAATCTGAATGTGTTATTATCTATGTGTGTTCTTATTTTCGGTTTTCATATGTTTTTATTTTCTAACAGTTAACTATGACTAATTATTACCATATAAATTTCCTACCATGCCCACGTTTGTGCAAACCCTGTTAATGTCGTCTCACACCGAGTCAACTGTATGGTTTCACCCACTTAATATTACAAATATATTACGCTGCTCTACTTCTATCTTCCATTTCGTGGACTCATTTTACATTCCAAACAACACACAGGGATTTTGTTTTATCAAAACCTCACATTTTCAGGACAACGAAAATATTGTCTACAAAATTATTTCTATTTATATTGTCAAGCTTTAATAAATCACTACAGGATACCAAATATTTGGCTAGAAAGGATTATGGATGATTGCACTTCTATTAATGATGAGCATAGCGCAGAGCTTCAAAAATAAAATACGACATAATGAACAAATGGTTGCCGCAAATACGCGCCTCAGAAAAATGCACATTGTTTTTGTCTTGCACGTTAAGTAGGCTGAAAGCATGAAAAGAAGCCGAGTAAAAACTTTTCATTTAATCTGTAGTATTTTAAGTAAAAGATCATGGAAGATTTATTAATCCTATTAATAAAGCTAGGAGTATGCATTGCATCATGGCTAGTAAAGAATCTTCTACAAAGGGGTTAGGCTGTAACCGCCACCCTCAGAGATCCAGGTAACTCTGTTATTCTATTCTAACCCATAATATAACAAGTACAGTAAGAGTTAATTGAATTATGGTATTCGCTTAAAATTGGAGGAGATAGGCAAAATCTTGCCCTTTGTTTGACCTGCTAGGGGCAGAAGACAGGCTTAAGCTCTTCCCAGCAGACCTCTTGAAAGACGGTAGCTTCGATTTTGTAGTGGCGGGTTGTCAAGTAGTTTTTCATGTAGCCACTCCTATCGGTGCTAAAGATCATCAGTCATTGGTATTTATAAGCAAAACAAATATTCTAGTCTTGATTGGAATTATTTGCTAAGATTCTATAGATATTAACTTATGGTGGGGTGCAGGAAGATTTCGTTGTGCCTGCTGTAAATGGGGTACTGAATATTATGAAGGCTTCCACAAGAACTAAATCTTTTCACATCATGTATTGAATGAAGAGGGAGAATTAGCCCATTCATTCCTTGATTAGTCACGTTGGAGCCCTCTAAATTTCCTTAAATATCAAACATCTGCAATGGCCAGGTATATGATTTCCAAGACGTTAAATACGGTGCTGATAACAATCATGAAGTGGTAACCATCCTACCGACTTCTTGGTTAAAGTGCTGTTGACCCTAAGTTCTAAATAATACAGATCACACAATTATTTAATAATTAGTGTGATTTTTGTTTAAATTGTTTTTTAAATAATAAAGCGATTATTTAGATAATTTTAAAATGATTTATTTATTTATTAGAAAAACATGTTCACATACAATTTAATAAATATATTACAGTTAATTTTTATTGTGAAAGAGAATGATTCGAATAATTTGAAGAAATAATTTTTTTTTATTATTCTAATTTTTTTTGGGTTATACTGTGAATTCCTTATTTTATGATTATGCAGTAGTTTATTTTAAATATTTAAAAATCATCAACTCATTCAAATCTTGGTTGGGGTGGTTGTTTTTGTTTCAGATCTCTATAATAATTGATCATGTCAAACTCTAACAATCTTCATATTCCAAAATTTAGTAGAACTGATTATAATTATTGGAGCATCAAGATGAAGAATTTTTTATAGGAAAAGAATTATGGGAGATTATAGAAACTAGTTATGATGAACCAACTAATTGTGCCACTGTTCTAGCTAATGACAATCAAGCCAAGAAAAAAACTAAGAATAAGAACTTATAAACTTTATTTCATATTTAAACAACTCTAGATAAGAGCCTATTTCCAATATTTATAGATGCAAAATAGTGAAGGATGCATGAAAGAATTTACAAGAAGCTTACCAAGGTATTGAGTAAGTCAAAGTGGTTAGATTACAAACATTGAAGAGAGAATTTGAAGGTGCAAGACGCTGAAAGTCTGTGAGATTTCTATGTAAGACTAAAGGATGTTGTCAATAAGATGGCTATACTTAGAGAAATGTTGAACAAAGAGGTTGTGGTAAAAAAAGGTGTTAAGGTCTCTAACACCAAGGTGGAATAATGTTGCCATCATTATTGAAGAAAGTAAATATTTGACTACTCTTGAGTTTGATCACGTAGTTGGATCTATTGTGTCCCATGAAGAAAGACTAACGAACACAGTAAATGAAATTGATGAGGATTTTTTTGCCTCAAAATGAAATATCATAAAGAATACAAGTATCATCACTCGCAATAATAATAGTTATGTACAAGGTAAAGACAATATCAAAATAAATCAAGGATAAGGTAAAGACATGAATTACAATTATTTAAGAGGATACAGAGGAAGAAGAGGTGTTTTAGCTGCAAGAGGAAGAGGCAGAGGTAGATTTGATAAGAGAAATATTCAATGTTATTACTATCATAAGTATGGTCATTTTGATTAGGAATGTAGATTAAAATAAGTAAATGAAAGTAGAAGTGCTAATTATGCTAATGAAGATGGTGATGCTTCATGCAATTTATTCATTTCATATGACAAATCTAAAAACAATCCTAATGAGGTTTGGTATATAGATTCAGGGTATTCCAATCACATGTCATGGAATAATGTGTTTTTTTCTATAATGGATAGAAGTTTCAAAATTAATATCAAACTTGGGGATGATATGATGTTCCAATTATACCTATGGCAAGAATATTCTCCCATTGACAAGAATCAAGGAAATAAGGTGGTTACAATTATACCTATGGCTAGGAATATGATGTTCCCTTTGAAGTTTAGATAGCATAGTTAAAACCTTGAAAATATGGCATATGAAAATAAAAGTTGGTTATGGCATCTCAAGTATGGACACTTGAATTTTCAAAGTTTAAAGTTACTAACATCATAATAATTTGTTTATGTTTTGCCAAAGGTTTAAGAGCATAATGAAGTTTGTAAAGGATGTGTTAAAGACAAACATGCAAGATAAATGTTTCCAAAATGTAGTGCATCGAGGGCCTATAATCCATTTCAATTAGTTCATTCTGATATTAGTGGTCCTATGCAAAAAATATGTTTGGGTAAATCATTATAATTCATTACATTTATTGATAATTATTCAATAAAGTGTTGGTTTTATTTTTTAAAGTAAAAAAGTGAAGCATTTGATACATTTAAGAGATTTAAAGCACTTGTAGAGAATGAAAGTGGTTATAGAATAAAGTGCTTAAGGATTGATCATGGAGGTGAATTATGTTCAAAATATTTTATGAATTATTTTGATTTAAATGGCATCAAAAGGAAACTCACAACTGCCTATACCCCTCAGCAAAATATTGTGACTAAAAGGAAGAACCATACAATGGTTGAAATGGCAAGGAGGATGTTACAAATGAAGGTCTTGAACAACTATTTTTGGGGTGATGCATTTACTACAATAGTATATATTCTCAATCAAGTCCCATTGGTGTACTTGAAAATATGACTCCATACAAAGCATGGTGTGAAAAATGCCTAATGTTAAATATTTCAATTTTTTTGGTTGTTTAGCTTATGTTCATGTAGTTGATTAGAAAAAGAATAAATTAGATCCAAAGAGTGAGTCTTATATGATTTTTGGGTATAGTGAAAAAATCAAAGATTATAGGCTTTAGAATCCTATCACTAATAGTGTAGTTGTGTCAAGAGATGTTATTTTTGATGAAGGGGGAGTGTATGGTCATGAAAAAGATAAAGACAATATTGAGAAGTATAAATCTATTTTTATTGATGGTATTTATGATGATAGTGATAATGAGTAAGCCACTATTACTTAAGTGACAAATACTAAAATTCTTATAAGTAGCCCCTCATCTAGTGCATGTATTCTAAAAGTTTCAACTTTAAGTTTAAATCCATTAAATATCCCCTCATCTAGTGCATGTATTTAAAGCCTAGTTCCATCTTTAAGTCCTAGTTCTTCAAGGAAGGTAAAATGCTTGAGTGAAATTTATCAATGTATAAAAATCTAAACATATGAAGAATGTCCAAGTGGTGAGACTTTAAATTATGATTTAATTACACAAGCTGATTTTAAACCATCATGTTTTGAAGATGCATGTACTAATGATGTTGGTAATCAATGCAAGAAGAAATGGATTCCATTCATAAAAATTATACTTGGTAACTTATGAAACTTCCACATGACAAGAAGTGTATTAACTAAATGGGTCTACAAGACTAAGTACTATAGTGATGGTAGTGTTGAAAGACACAAGGCACATCTATTTTCAAAATGTTTCACTCAAAGATATAGCATAGATTATGAAGAGACATTTTCACCTATTGCAAAATAAAATACCATTACAATTGTTATTTCACTAGCAACTCAAAAGAAATGGAGCATAGATCACATGGATGTGAAAAGTGCCTTATTGAATGGGTACTTAGAAGAGGAAGTGAATATACAATAGCCATGAGATTTTTTAGTACAAAGTAAAGAAGACCAAAAATACAAGTTAAATAAGGCTTTTTATGGACTCAAAAAAACACCCAGAGCATGGTATGAAAGGATTGATAGATATTTTCATCAGAATGGATTAAAAAAGAAAAAGTGAGCCTACTCTTTGCTACAAGCAAGAAGGTAATGATATCCTTATTTCAAATTTGTACATTAATGATTTTTTGTATGTAGAAAACAATTCTAAGATGAAGGATGAATTCAAAATTGTTATGATGAATGAATTTGAAATGAATGATTTAGGTCTACAAAAATACTTTTTTAGGATGGAGGCTTATCAATTTAAAGATGACATTTTCATTTTTCAAACAAATTACTATGTAAATGATATGTTAAAAAAATTTACTATGGTTGATTGTAAACCAGTATCCATTTCAACTATTCATGGAGTTATGCTATGTAGATAATATGGTGTTATCCTAAATTTTCATTGTATGATCAGTTGTCTTTGATAAAGGATGTTGATTTTTAAGACACATAATCAATCCTCTTTCCACTGCTTCTAGTGCCAGTGTTATCAGGGTTTGAAAGAGACTACAATCAACCAAAAATATTTGTGGTATGTGCTTCTTCATACCTTTTTTTAATGTAATTCTATAATAATCCACTTAGAAGAGGCTAAATATTCTTCTGTATATCCAATCATAAGATTCCAAACATAAGGTATTAGAGTAGACAAGGGTAAGTGCATAAAGTTGGGGGACAAAAAGTGGCCTACCCATAGACATGATTTTCTTGAAATTTCATAAATCTGAACATTTGTAGATAATTTGATATATCTACACTCCAAATTTGAAGATGGTGTAAGAACATGAAATATATCATTTTGAGTATAGTTTCTATAACAGTATTTTTTTTTTAAATGGTTAAGTATAACTAGGTCAAACATCTACAATTTGAAGAGTAACTCCTATTTTTTTAAGAAAACAAAGTAGATAAATGACCATGTGGTACACCTTTTTTTTTATCAGAGATTAATATTCTTTGAAACCCTTTAGAGAAAATTTAGATAAGTTCTTCCAGTTTTTTACCTATATTGTTTTGCATTTTTTCAATGAATATTGTTTTTATGAATTTTCCTAGTAAATAGATCCTGAAAACTGACAAAAAATGGACAACCATCCGTGTGATGCACCTCACTACCTAAAAAAAAATGAATATCATTTTTTTTAAATGTGTGGAGAATTAGGCCTAGTTTGTGACCATATAACTTATTTTTCACTTGGATTAATGAAAGACAAATTACATGAAAATGTAGTGGTGGCCTAAAAAAGGTAGATTTAGAAATCAACATAGTTTGAAATATTAAATTAGTCCAAATATTATAAAAATTATACTTTTTGGAAGGAGGATAGTGTGTTCATCATGATGTTATTAATTTTTTAAATTTTCACATTAAAATTCAAAGTGTATTTGATAATCAAAGTTGAATTTTTTTATTTTTTTTCATAACTCTTAGACTCGATTGTAGATTGACAAATCCAAGGCTTAGGCTTAGGACTCCAAGCCATTCCCAAGCCAAAAGGTATGAGATTTCAATTTAAATTCAAATAAAATGATCACATTTATAACATTATTGTGGTATTAATTTGATCACATTATTAATCATGTTAGTAATGTGATCACATTACTTGATAACATGATCACATTATATATTCATAATACCTTATATGTTATATATTCATAAAACCCAATTTTTCTCTTTACCTCACATTTTATATATGACCTTATATGATCTTGATCTCCCTAATAGTAGTTTTATTTCATGTGATATGGGAAATGTCCCTAACCTTGGATAATGAATTAAGGTGTCATGGTATCACATTAGACTTCAAAAAATTTATAGGTATTTTAATATTTTGACTTGACCACTTATAGTGACTTGGTTTTAAGGTGTAACTCATTATACATTTTATGATATAACTTATATTATCATGAGATGTCATCAAATGCATTTTTAAAACATATGGCAGAAACTTAGCCTTCAGAGTACCAATCTAGTTGTGCATTTAAAGTAAATTGGGGTTATTTTGAGCTCTTTCAACCTAATTGCATGAATATAAAATGTGATTTGGGAGTTGATCAACTATAGTTTCATTATCTCTATTGAATAAAATAGACATAATTTATTTATATGCAATTTCTACATGTATAAAATGTGGTTTTGAGCTCAATAAACATGAAGTCATCAGTTAATGAATGCAAATGTCAATTAGTTCAATTGTGGAAGTAGTTAGGGTCAAAATGAGCCACGTGAATGTATTTTAAATTGTACATTCAATGTGATTTAGAGTGAAATTAACCCTAATGTCATGTCATATATAATTAACTAAGGTTTTGATTCATTTAATCTAGGAGCCATTTGAGGCCAACTTGAACCCCTTCAAGAGCAAGATATGATTTGGGGAAAAATTGAGTTTGATTCTACCATGAATTGATCTAATTAGTCAAATTATGAAATTATGGGTGTGATTTGGGCAAAGTTGAGCCCTTAAACCAAATTTATGGTTCAATCAATTATATAACATGTATACAACGTGTATGGCTTAGCTAACCCTAATTTTATCAAAAATACAAACATGAAGGTAATTGTCACAAATAGGTGAAAAACACTTCAATTTTTCTTTAATTACCTTAGTGATTGGACCCTATATCTTATATATTAAACCTATACCATTTAACTTAAACCCTAAACCCTATGCCATTTACCTTAAACCCTAGGCCATAAGCCTTAAATGCCAAACCATTTAAATTGTAGACCCTAAACCAATAAATTTAGCCTCAGTTAACATCTTTTATATATACTAATAATTAGGTTCACAAGAATGAATTTGGTCAAATCACATCACTCATTACCATAATTAACTTGATTGTCTCAATCTATGATGATGTGGGAGTTAATTGAGCCCAAAATTGCATTCTTTATTCATAGATATAGGTTCAAAGATCTCAAATGTGCCCTAATTGCCATCATAATTGTACCTTATATACCTTGAAACCTAATCCATAATCCCTAAACTCTAAACCATAAATATAAACTCTTTGAACCTTGAACTAATCATTTTAGCCCAAATTAACATCATTTAGACTAAGAATTAAGTTCACATGGATCATTTTGGTCTAAATCACATGATTGATTTCCCCATTTGACTAATTCACTCAATTTTCATGATGACATGGGGTATAATGACAACCCAAAAACACATTCTATAGTCACAAATGGGTCCAAGTGATTCAAATTATCCTTAATTATCTTTGTGATTGACCCTGTGTACCTTAAACCATATATACATTAAAACCTAAGCCTTAAACCATAAACCCAAAACACTATACCCTAAATTATAAACCATAAACTTTCCCTATTAACCAATTAATTTAGTCCCAATTAACATTCTTTGTAGTAAGAATTAGGTTCACATGGCATAGAGTGATTAGACATTATATATAGGTCCTTAAACCTAAACCCTATGCCCTAATCCCTAATCCATAAAATATAAATTATAAGCCCTATGCCCTCATGCCCACTACATGCCATAAACATACATGCCTTACAATATAACTGATTTTTTTATGAGATGTCATAAAATGCAATTTTGAAACCTATGGCCAAAACTTAGCCTTTGGAGTGCCAATCTAGTTGTACATCTGAAGTAAATTGGGGCTATTTCGAGCCCATTCAACCTGATTGCATGATTATGAAAAATTATTTGGGAGTTGATCAGCTCCAATTTCATTAGCTTGATTGGAGCAAAGAAACATTATTTAATTATATGCAATTTCTACATGTATAGAATGTGGTTTTGAGCTTAATAAACTTGAAGTCATCAACTAATGAATGTAAATGTTGATTAGTTAAATTGTATTGGTAATTAGGGTCAAAATGAGCCACATGAACCTATTTTAAATTGTACATGATGTGATTTAGAGTGAAATAAAACTTAGTGTCATGTCATATACAATTAACCAAAGAGTTGATTCATTTAATCGAGGAGGCATTTGAGGCCAATTTAAACCCCTTCAAGATCAAGATATGATTTTGGGGCAATATCAAAAGTTTGATTATATCATGAATTGATCTAATTAGTCAATTTATGCAAATTAGGGGCATGATTTGGGAAAATTTGAGCCCCTAAACCAAATTTATGTCTCAATTGATTATATAACATGTATGCAACATGTACATGGCTTATCTGACCCCATTTTTATCATAAATGCAAATATGAAGGTAATTATCATAAATAGGTGAATAAGCGGCTTAAATGTTCTTCAATTAGCTTAATGATTAGACCTTATATCTGATATCTTAGATGCTAAATCTTGTACCATTTACCTTAACCCCTAAGCCATAAGCCCTAAACCCCAAACCCTTTAAAATATAGACAAAGGGCCTAACAAATAAATTTAGCCCCAATTAACATCCTTTATATATAGTAAGAATTAGGTTCATAGGGATTAACTTGGTCAAAATCACATCACTCATTGAACCATAATTGACTTAATTATCTCAATTTTTGATGATGTGGGGGCTAATTGAGCTCAAAAGCTCATTCTTTACTCATATATATACGTTTAAGGAGCTCAAATTTTCCCTAATTACCTTCACAATTGTACCTTATATACCATAAAACCTATACCCTAAGCCCTAATCCTTAAAATTCCTATTTTCTAAAATCTAAACCATAAATATAAACTCTTTAAACCTTGAGCAATCATTTTAGCCCAAATTAACATCATTTAGACTAAGAATTAAGTTCATAGGGCTTAGTTTGGCCTAAATCACATAACTAATTACCCCATTTGACTAATTCACTCAATCTTCATGATGGCATGGGGTAGAATTACAACCCAAAAATACATTCTATAGTCACCAGTGTATCCAAGTGATTCAAATTATCCTCAATTATATTTATGATTGACCATGTGTACCCTAAACCATATATACATTAAAACCTAAGCCCTAAACCATAAATCCTAAACACTATACCCTAAATTGTAAACCATAAAATTTCCCTATTTATCAATCAATTTAGTACCAATTAACATCTTTTTTACTAAGAATTAGGTTCACATGGCATAGAGAAATTAAAAATTATATATAGGTCCTTAAACCTAAACCTCATTCCCTAATCCCTAATGCCTTAAACATAAATTGTAATCCCTATTCCCTAATTCCCAATACATGCCACAAATATACATGTCATATGATTTGATTTTATTGTGAAATGTCATAAAATGCATTTTTTTAACCTATGGCCAAAATGTAGCCTTTGGAGTACCAATCTAGATATGTATATTAAGTAAATTAGGGATATTTCAAGCCCCTTCAACCTAATTATATGACTATAAAATGTGATTTGGGTGTTGATCAACTCTTATTTTCCCCAATCACCTTCATGATTGTACCTTATATACCCTAAAACCTATAACCCAAGCCCTAATCCTTAAAGTTCCCAATCCATAAACTGTAAACCATAAATATAAACTCTTTAAACCTTTAACCAATAATTTTTAGCCTGAATTAACATCATTTACACTAATAATTATCTTTTTAATTGACCTTGTGTACCCTAAACCTAATCCCTAAACCATAAACCCTAAACACTATACCCTAAATTATAAACCATAAGCTTTCCCTATTTACCAATCAACTTAGTCCTAATTAACATCCTTTATAGTAAAAATTAGGTTCACACATGACATACAGTGACTAGACGTTATATACACCCTTAAACCTAAACCCTACATGCCCTAATCCCTAAACCTTAAAACATAAATTGTAATCCCTACTCCCTAGTCCATAATCCCTAAACCCTATGTTCTAATCCATGTATCCATAATCAATAGTACCTAATCTATATTAAGCATAATGTGATCATGTTATTCTTAATATAAATAAAACTTGGTTCTCAATGTCTATGTTTAACCCCAACTGATTATTAAGAATAACATGATCACATTATTACATAATGTGATGTGTTATTCTTAATATACAAAAAATGCTTCTCAATATTTATGTTGAAGTAGAACCTAGTATCAAGAATAATGTGATCATGTTATATAATGCAATCATGCTGTTATTATTATAGACTAAGCTCACTTTTCAACATCTATTTTTTACCCAAATCAATAATTTTTTCCCCATAAACATTCTCTACATACTTTTATGGGCCCTGTGGTACCTGTGTACTTTTGACCCCACCTTTGAAATGTTGTCAATTATCCTTGATGGGTGATAGATCACATTTAAGGAAAAGGAAGATATTTCAGAACTAAACACTAGAGTAATTAGAATATTTAAGAGATAAAAACAAGATACTAATGAAAAAACTTAATGGTAGACAAGGTATAAACCTTAATCTTGATGCACCAAATGCCATAGATAATGAGCAAATTGAAATTGATTAATTAAATAATTATTAAATTGACCATAATGAATTGAATAATGATGAAATTGACCATAATGAAATGAATAATAATGAAATAGATAATGTTGGAAGTTTACATCCAAAGTTCCAAGTTTTATATTTTGTTGATGATGAGTCTATGTATGATGCTTCACCCCCCATCAATGAAGAAAATTTTATGGAAACAAATAGTGATGAAATTAACCACCAAGAAAATTTTATGGAAACATATAGTGAAGAAATAAACAATGAAGAAAATTTCATCCCACTTCTAAAAAATTAAAGTAGTAATGATTTTGAAATACCCAATCAATAAATTCCACCATTAACAACACCTCCAAGAAATATGCGTAGAAAATTCAAGTACTTAATTGAAGTCGATGAAAATATTTTAGAACTAATGCATAACAAAATGTCTAATCACCATTCAAGAAGACTGGCTCAACAAATTTTGGATACTTTATTTCATAATTTGGATTATGATAGTCAAAGATGTCAATTATTTGTTTCATTGATAAAATTGATTAAGATGAGACCTATAATGTACACATTAGGACTAAGAATATCTAACATGAATGAAGAAAACAATGAAATTGTTGTAAATCTACACATTGCATATCATATTGTAGGCCAAAAATCATGCACCCAAGATTTTAATACTACCCAACGTATAATTACAACTTGTAAAGTAAGTGACCAAATAGGAAAAAAAATGAATGGTTTCAAAAACAAGCCAAACACATAATAGAAATAGAAAAACATTAATGAAAGTAATTAAAAGATGTGAAATATTTAAAGAACCTAATATCAATGATCTCTGCGAATTATTTGGTAGACTTCCATGAAAGGACAAGGTTATAGCCAATACTCTCAAAGAGTTACTTGATCCATTTTAGAAAGACAATACAAGAGTTTTTCCTAATGCAAGAGATATAATGAACCATAGTTCTACGACCATAATTTAAACTTTGACAACATTTATTGTCAGTGTTTATGTGCTCCAGAATGGTAGTGACAATGCATTTTTTAGTGGATTTGAACATTTTGGTAGTGTGATAACATGTAATTTTTCTACCTATACATCATCAAAGTGATATATTCTCAGGTGGAGGTTCTAGAGGCAGAAATGGCAGTTGAAACTCAAGAAGTTACTTGTTAAAGGCCAAAAATTTACATTTTTGGACTCATCACTGCAACTTATCCAATGAATTTCTATCAAAGGTTATACTTGGATTAAAGATGTAGGGGATGGATATTATGGTTCACAAAAATGACTTATAGGTTTCATTTTATGTGTGTTTTAACTTAAGCTAAAAATTGCATTTTTTTTGTATTGAGAAGGGTGTTTTTGAGGCCATAATCGGTGGTGGGTTTGTCAATCAAGGCTAATGGGAAGGTAATAACCCATTAATAGATATTAACCTTACCCTAAAATGTGTTTTTAGTGTTAGGTTTTGGTTAGGAAGCATCAAAATAATAAGTCTACTAAGCTCTCAGCCTACAGAAATTCTGAGTAAATATGAAGTAAGGGTTTCATGAGTAAAATGCCTCTAAAACTCAAAAAATTGAATAATAAGGTATAATTTTTTTTTGAGAAGATAGGGAATTGATATTATTACTTATTACAAGTATCATTGGTATGACAAGAGGTTTCAAATTGTAGGTACAAATGATTATTTTTGTGTACACCTGTAGAAGACCATTTTTGAGAAAGTTGTGCATAAGATAAGATGATTTTTTGGTTGATTTGAGTTATATAAAATTAGGTAAGGGTAAATACATGTTAAAATATATAAAATACTACTATAAATATAATTTTTAATAGCTACAAACTATATTTTAATAAATTTACCTATTGGATCAACAACTAGGTCTAGAGACTTAGAAACTTAAAAAGATAGAATTTGACAATGAGAGCTCAATCTCTTAGAGACCTGTAGTTGGTTGATTTATTGTAAGTTTTGACACCTACATATATCCTTAATTTTTCCTAATGCCTATCCAAAGTGTCTTAAATAATATTATTTAAATAAGGAGTTAAGATAAGATAAAATAGATATATTAATGTCTAACAAATGACCATAAAAATAGGTCAAAGGAACTTTAGATAACAATGTGTGAAAGTAAAAAGTGGGAGAACCAAAATATTCCTAAAAAATAAAAGAAAAATATAAATCCCTATAAAGTGGTAAAACTGAAGAGAGAATAAATTTGAGAGATTGGTGACTAGTTAAGAGCATACCTAATGAGTAATTGACTAGTTTAAAAAAAGATTGTTTGAGAGTGGATTTTGAATCAAGTTGAAAACAAGACTAGATAAGTGAGGTTGAAATTATTTATAATCTTATATCTTATGAATAGGACTTTCATAGCCTTATTAAACATAGAAGAGTAAATGATGCATTAGGTGTTATTAGGGGATGATAAAGGGTTTTGGCCAAAGATGGATCATTGTATCATGAGTGAATATTTTATTTTAAGTTAGTAAGGTTACCTTTTATTAGACTAAAGACATTATAGTCAAGTTTAGGTAAATTTTCATCTTGAAACTTTAGCAAAGATAAAGTTATAAACATGAAGTATACTATGTACATGGTCACAAAAAGGAGTTGAGTATAGAAGAGGTATTGACAGAGATTACTTAAGAGGTGAGGGAAAATATAGATAACAATAATCATAGAGGCATAAAAGTAGTAGGCATAGTTTCAATAAAATCTATTCAAAAAGGCATTGGATCCAGGTAAAGGTGAAAGATAAGGTAACTTATAGGTATAGTTATTCGAGTGAGAAATTTTTAGGGATTTATGAATGATTTTATGTCTTTGCATTATACAAGTTTGAACATGATTGGGTATGGGTTTTAAGTGTAATCAAATTGTGTTAATGATCAGATAAAAATTTGTAAATGGGTGATGACAAATGCCAAATAGATAAGAGTGTCTTTAGTCATTTCCACTACACAATCAAATAAAAATTTTAATTTAAAAAAATATGGGAGATCCAAGATTTATAGCATTGAAAATTAAAAAAATTTAATCCTCATTTGTGTACAACATTAAATACAAGATCTAATAGATAATAGTTTAGAAGATCAAAATAATACTATACAATAACATTTTAAATTAAAACTGAATATAAATTAGATAGATTGCCATGATAGGCATATAATATAGTCGCATGTGTACAATTTCAGTAATACATAGATTGTTATGATATGCACACAAAAAATTACATCTACTAGCATAGTATCTAATTTTGTGTGAATGGTATATATGGATATATAGTGCCAAAAATGCATAGGCATACAAAAAATCACATTTCATGTAAAACATCTTATTCATCAAATAGCCTTCCTCTCTTTGCCTTCCTCAAAGAAGACTCTCCCTAGGATTCTTTGTAAGTAGATGAAGATCCCTCTAATGCCTTTGATTGCTCCAAGTTCGGACTGTGGATCCTACACTCATATCTCACTTGTGGCTAAACTTGTTCAAATACAAGTATTATTATAAATTTAACATGAAATAAATTTAACCAATAATTAAGAAATTAATTTTAAACTAAAATAAAAAATCATATAAACATGCACTTAATGCAAGATCATGGTTATGTTCAATCTATTTTTGACACTCAAACAAGTCAGTGGCAAGCTCAGCAATTTAAATAGGCATCTAAAATATAGGAGAAACATGAGAAGTTTCCCTACTAATCATCTGACTGGGACTATTAAATGTCATAGGATAACCTTACATATATAATACATTCACATAAGTTATATTTACCCCAAGTATGTATTAAAATTATTCATAAAAGTCTATTTTTACAATTCAAAATTACAAGTTAATATATACCTCTATCAGTGCCTATGCAGATGACATTGAAATAATAATGCCTATGTCTGTCTTGGCTCATAGTGATGGTGTAGTGTCTACTTGAGCCATCAACTGTTCATGTAAATAAGGTCTCACTATATATATATATATATATATATATATATATATATATATATATATATATATATATATATATATATATATATATATATATATATATGGCAAGTTTTTCTCAATATAAATCAAGATATATATGGCAACATATTTCAATGAGCATATCATGAAATGATATTGTACACCAAGAATCATAGAAGTATAACTACCATGCAACATGAAATAGCCAATAATAATAAGTAGTTTTCATGTTTGAGGTAATATTAAAATTATAATGCATGTAGGAAGTGTGAGTGGAAGAGTAGGAGGTGGAAATAATAGTATCACTTCAAGAAGGCAGAGTGAGGGAGAGAAAAGAAATAAGAGACATATTAAGAACTCTATCCTTATTTTTAAAGATTATTTGGATAGAGTAAAATGTAAATAAGTTTCTAGTGGTTTATGATCAATCCTGTGGTGTTTATATCTCTAGTTATAGAAGATTCAAGTTAGTAGTCTATAGGTTCAATTTGGTGAAACCCATGTTTCAATACTCTATCTTCAGGCACAGTCATAAAGCAGAGAACATAATCAATTTAAAGTGTCATTATAAATGATTGAAAGATGAGTAAGGGATATAGGAGCTCTATGAAATTAATGTAAACACATTTAAATTCTCAATAATATTGAGAATATTCCAAATACATGGGAAGATTATATACAACCTAATTAGTAACAATTCTAAGTTTGCATATTCATAAAGAAAGACCATATAGTGTTCTTGGAAATAGAGTTAAGGATTTAAGGTATTGTGAATGTTGTGGGATATTATTTTTCCATGTGTATGATTCTTTTATTTTCTCTCAAATGAATTTAAAGGGTCTTAAAGGTTTCTTTTGTCTTATTTGTTGACATAGTCATGTTGGAGGGATACAGAAATTCTGTAAAACTACTTGTTGGGAGTGATTTAGTATTGAGAAAGGAAAATTAATAGTTTTAAATATGTGTGGGGTAAGGTAAGATCTATTTCAAGCCTTAAAATATTTGATAAGTGTCAAAATGTCATTCTATCTCATTTATTATCCTCTCAGGTAGGTGTAAGACTAAGACAACACAAGTTAGGGTTTGAAGCTAGAAAATGAGATAATGAGTGATTTAACCAATGAAAAGTCATTAAAATTTGTGGAAAGGTTTATTTATATAGGATTAATGGTATTTTTAAGGTTTAAACTTGATTTGAGTCCATATGGTATGGTTTCATAGTCAGTAGCCTTGAGTTAGGCCTAGGAAACCTAATTAGTCCTTAGGGGTGTTGAGCTAGGTGTTCACCAAAGAGAGTTAAATTATTAAAGTTTGCATGGAGATATGTGATTAAAGGGGTATCTAAATTTATGTTTGGTATGGTTTAAATATTTGTATTTTATTTATAACAAGGAGGTTTGCCTTAAAAAAGGGCTAGTAAAAGGAAGGTGTCAAAGAGGAAAGAAGAGTTAAGTAAAGAGTTGAAGCTTGGGGGTTGTATGGAATGGTTGGATGCATGAAATGAGATGTAATTGAGTAGGTATATGGTCTTATGATTATTTTGGAAGGAAAAAATCAAAATAGCATGCAAACCTATGAAAACACGTAAGAAGATTATAAATAAAAGAGCAAGGATAAAGAGAGAGAACATTAAAATAAATTATGAACTAAGGAGGTTGATGTTAAAAGGAAATATTTCATAGGTAGTTGATTAGTAAAATGGCTTCAAGTAGAGAAGAAATATTCAATGAATATAAGGAGGCTTAAGAGGCATGTAGTAGGTAAGAGTGAACAAGAAAGACCTAATAAATGCAAAGTGATCAAAGAGATACAGAGGTTAAAGATAGAAGATAAAAAAGGACAAGAAAATATCAGAGCTAGGTATTTATAAGATGTAAGTGTGTGTTTCCATACATATTATGGAAACTTGTTATAACCTATGCATCAAGATCCTTGATAAATAAATTTAATTTAAACTAACAAGGCAAATATACATAGATCATAAGATTAAATCAAAATTTTACCTTTGTATAAGTAAAAGGCATCATCCTAACAAAGATAAATGCAGTAGTGGATGGGCAATAGTTGGATCCAAAAATGTAAATAATGGTTGCGTCAAATCAAATGATGAAAATGTTGACTATGATGAAGGCACCATCACTTCTTGGGACATAAAAAATGGCATATATTATTCATTTTTTATGTAAACTAATTATTAGTTAAATTAAATTTACAAATATAACTTAAATTTAACATGATATTTTTATAAAATATACTTTCATATGTGCAGTGGCTGATGTCTACACACAAAATATGCATACTAAAAACTCATCACTCATAGGAATATTATCAAATCCCTTTGAATGACCAATGCCATCATCATCAAAAGGTCCAGTACACATAGCTCATAAGAACTACAAGGGTGGGATTAGGTATGCACACTAGGTGGCATATCTCTAACATCAGTCTATGAGATCCTACTCATATGTTAAATGAGTGTATCAGTGACCAAACTAAGAGCATGTAGAGTGTCGATTTATATGACATGTTTAACTACATAGGCGATCTCAGGCTCAAGTGACTTTTAGATATGGATCTTTGTAGGTCGATTAGGCACATGACATGTACCTAGTCTTTCTTATGTAGATCCTTTTCATTGGCCATGAAACTCACTATAATCAAAATATTTAAAAATCTCATTGAGGAAAAATTCACAGTAGAGATTCCTCAAAAAATATAATGGGACCTCATAGTTGTCACATGGCGAATTATTAAACACCGTCCACCATCGGTCTTAAAAATTACATGTGATAAAATTAGGTTGGCAGTAATGGATTGGAAAATGTTTAGTAGTTATTAGAAATTATGCATTGGTGGTTGGGTCAATGAATAAGGTGAAAATGGAGGCTTTTGATATTTGTTTATTCTTGACCTCAAGTGTTGACAATTTATCAACATAATAGGCCCTACAACTATCCTGATATGAAGTCCATCTATTAATTTTACTTGTTATAGAGTCAATTTGACATAATAGTGTCTTTAGGGAATTGGCTAGATGGGTGTAGTGGGTGTTGGTGGAAGTGGGATCCCTCATTCTCTTAATTATTTCTTTAATTTCAATTTTATTTCCTATAATATTGTCAACTAGACTCTCTTGACTTCCTAGGGGATTTTGTGGAACTATAGGAGGGTTAGGTAGATGGATAGGAGGAGGGTTAGGAGGAGGAATAAGAGGGTTATATGGAGGGTTAGGAGAGTTATGCATAAGAATATGAGGGTTAGCAGGACAAGCTATTCAAAACAAATAAATAACCACTAAAAATTAGAGTTAAATAATGAAAATAACTAAAAATTACTAAAATTTAGGGTTAACAAGTGTATATTTTTAGCACTTACCTCTTCTATGTGGTAGCATTGTTAAGTAATGAATTTCTAGGACAAATTCTGGTAAGGTTTTATCTCTCTCACCCAAATTGTAATCACAAAATTCAAATTTAATAAAGGTAATGAA
Organism: Torreya grandis; assembly: GCA_037957365.1. Taxonomy (NCBI): domain Eukaryota; kingdom Viridiplantae; phylum Streptophyta; class Pinopsida; order Cupressales; family Taxaceae; genus Torreya; species Torreya grandis. The sequence continues at coordinate 359,531 of JARHVA010004962.1, read as the reverse complement.
TTTATATGAGGAATTTTGCATTTAGGTTTTGGTTTTTATTTATTTTTTATTACACAGGTAATGTGATCACATTATTAACGTAATCAAATTATTGAAAATAATAATAAAGCAATCATGTAATAATGTGATCATATTATTATTTAAAATAACATGATCATGCTACTTAATAATGTGATCACATTATGGATTGTTAATTACCTAGCCATAATTTAAATAATATGATCACATTAATTAAATAATGTGATTACATTAATTAAATAACATAATAACATTATTTAATAACATGATCATGTTACCAAAAATGTCCACGGAATTATCCCCCAACTCCGTGCACTTACCCAAAAATTCCATCTTCTATTATCCCCAAATCAATTATCACCTTGAGTCTAGATGGATTAGTAACCTATTCCTTAATAATCAGAACATACATACCTTTTACTTTGTCCAACCCAATACGCACAAACATAACACCCATACCATGATTTGTATATTGTCCAACATCTCAAAAACATAATGCCGACATATATATTTATATATACACATGCTTCAATTCATACATCAATTGATAGCTATTTATTGAATAGAGATACCTATATTACCATTTCTACCATTTGTGGACTATAAAAGTGACATATTATAGAGGGTGACTCATTGGTTCATAATGGGCATGAGAAGATTGTATAAGACAATTTTTATGTCAATCCCTTTAGGGCTTGAAGGCATTATTGTTTATTGTCAATGGGAGATTCTAGGGCTACGTAAAAACCCACCAAAAAAATTTGTTAGCTCAATTTTTTGATGGGCCACCAAAATACATGAATTGTAAAAACTTCCAAAAAGAATGTTATTTTATCTTAATAATAATTTAGAGATGGGTTGTACTAAAATAATCAATAAGGTATCTCAATTGGTTGTATTCTTGATGTAGGGCTTGATGTATTCATAGTTAAATATAGGAATGTTACCTTTGAATGACACTTTGTTAGCTTGACCATACATAATCTTGCCCACATATTTAGTCTCAATTTTTCTTCTCATAATCTCCACTAAAACCTTTTTCTGGATATCTTTTTCCACCGTTATCAAGATCTCTATAAGCTATTAGGTTGGTTCCAATTTATCACGGGTGAAATTATTCATCCCCATCAACCTAATAAATATTTGATCCAAAAATAAAATAAAAGATACCTAAAAATGGCCACTTAAAGCTCTCAATTATATTGTAAAATGTAGTTGTTGGGTATTGCAAATATGCATGGATTTTACTATAATTAACTCTAATTATGGTCCTGTAGAGGGGCCAAAGAAAGGAATTTATTTATGCTACCACCACCTATTCACCTTGTGATACATGTTATCAACCTACTTCATCTTGTCATTTTTTTTGCCTAGAAGTTTCAACTACACTCTTTGTAACATATAAACACATACATTTTAATCTTGCACTACCTCTCTCAGTCACTACTTCATTTCAATATTTACATATTTTTATTACCTAATAATAAATAAAATATTTTATATTACATTGATATTCAATGGGAACCTTTGGATCGCTAATAGATGGCTAAGATTTGATCTCTATATACTAATACATGATGCCATTTCAATGAGGTTTAAGGAAATATTAGTCTTCATGTTTGAATTAGAGAAGGATGTATCATGTCAATTATTGGAAAATGTGGAGTCGATGCACTTATGATGTGGAAATTTATGGTTGAGATTAATTAAAATGAAAATTTTTAGAGCATATTAATAGCTTTATTTTGTTTTTGTGCTTGCCTCAACAGAACATTCACATGGAATCACTGAATTACATAGAATGTCAGCATCTCAATCAATATTTTATAAATAAAGATATAATAGATTATAATGATGGGAAAACATAAATATAAATTAGTGAGATCATTTGGCTAATCAACCATGATTAAGGGGCATCCATGCCATCAAATTCACCTATGACATGAGCCTAACCTTAATCTCTTTACTCTTTATGTTGGGCACCTAGAGGGATTTGCACCTTGGTGGATGGATATACGCAACCATCATCCTCACCAGTCAAACTATGACCCTTTTGGTTTAAATATCATAGTTATATTTATAGATTCTTCTGAATTTACCATGGCCCTTGAGTTACAAATAATATATGGGTTGTAAGCTTGTGGTCACAATCTGGGCTAGTCATAATTTTATTTTTGAGGATATTTATTCTCAATAAATACTCTTGATATTCAAAAAATGAACGTGGAATCAAATTTTGATTTTTTTGCATGAATTAAATTTAATAAAGGGTTTAATAGAGGGGAACATATAGGGTGTTCGTTGTGTGAGCAAGGAGCGTTATGTTGTGAAGGTGATGCATAAACACAATTTTGATCTTTGTTAGAGAGTCAAAGCTTTGAAATGGACACAAAGGGTGAATGGTATACCCTATCTTTCTTCTCTCTTTATGTACTTTGAGTCTACTAATTATACCTTTTCCACTACCAAATATTTCTTTGGAGGAAATATGAATGTGTTGCATCTTAAACACTTGATTCCAATCTTTTACAAATCAGCCTCAAAATATATTTTATATTATAATATTTATAAATTCCATATTTTTAATATATAATAATATTATATTACATCATATAATTACTAAAAAATAATTTAATCATATTATATATGAAAATATATAATATATATTATTGTATAAAATATACAATTAACATAATTATATAAATATATATAATAGCATAAACTAGTAGTTTGCCCATTGGTGTAATTTATGATGACAAGGATGTAATTTTCTATTTTGGTCGAGTGGGGTTTTATAAATAAAATTAGTAAATTCATAGTTTCTCCTAACTCAAAATCCATGATTGCTAACCCCATTTGACATTTCATTCACTAAGTAATAAGAAAAAATAATATTATATCTATGGTGGAGGGGATAATGGAAAATGAGGTTATGTGTTACTTCATATATCACAAAAATATATTATACAAAGATGATAAATTTAGTTTAATGATGAGTTTGAGAAATGATAAAAGTGGTGGGGAAGGGTAAATCCATATATATATCATGGAAGTGGTGAAATATTCCAAGCTAAGCTAGGTGGTGATTCTAAGGGGAAATGACATGGTATTTCAGATGATATCATACACCATGGGGCCCATATTGTAAACAAGACCCAAAATAAGCACATTTTTAACATTAACATGGCATTCACCCATTACAGAGAGGTGTGGAGTTTTTAAGATTGAGACATATTTGATTGGTCATTTTCTATTGTCAAGGGTGGAAAAAGATGTCATGAGCACTGATTTGATTGCATTATGGATCAACATCTAATATATAGATCAAATAAACACTACAATTTTGTTGTTATGAGGACAAAAAATTGAAGTTCTAGAATCTATATCATATCTTTGCTTCATCCATATTTCCAATATATTTACATTACATAAATTGCATTAACCAAATTAACATAAAAAATCTGATACTCAAACCCTTGGAAGAAAATATGGACACAATTAAAACCTATCTTCATAAGCATTGTATTTTTCTTTACTTACAAAGAAAACATAAAACCCATTTACTGGATAAGAAAAATATATTTTGGAAAGATTATCAAAATGAATATATAAATAATTTTACTTAATGCTTCAAGCATAAAATGTGTGATGGGGTCAATACTCATGGGTTTTGATTGATGCAAAACTACCAATTTATAATCTTTCACTTTACAAAATTTTACTTTACCAAAATAAAAAATTATAGCTCTATCGACATAATTGGTATTGTTCGTTATAGTTGTTGTAGCCTTCATAGAGGAAGTTATAATAGATGGGGTGGTGACTTATGTAGTAAATGAAATCCATGTGGAGATTAGAAATAAGATGTTAAATTTTTATTAATGTAGGGATAAATTTATAAAACCAAATATAACATAAATATTTTATGATGATAGGGTATTTATAGTGATGGACTCAAAGAAGACTAGTGAAATACATATGGAAATTTCAGTGGCATGACACATATCTCAATGCAATTAATAGCTTCCACCAAATTGTTTGTTAAAAATTATTTTAATATCCATGGTTTGCTTATCTTGTATCACCTTTTGTGAATAAATATTCAAGCAACATTAATATGATGTTTGTGGTGGAATATGATGTGTGTTCCTGCATACACTTATGAGTTGTCTAGGAAGAATATGTTTTATTTTACATTTAGTAGGAGAAATGATAAATCATTGGGAATGGGAAAGACCATATAGACCATGAAATCTATTTAATATTTTAATATGAACTGGGTGGTGATGGTATGGAGCAATGACATGGTATTTTAGCTTATGGAATCAAAGAATCCTACCTAAATACATATGCAAAGTATGTCATGTATGTCAATGCAATCTATATCCTCTATGATAATTTTTTTAGTTACCCAATACATGATTTAAACAAGTGTCACCTCAATGAACTAGATGTTTTTTTATTTATTTTTCCAGCCACATATTTTTATAGCCATCATATGTTTGAAATTGTTTTGTTAAGTGAAAGAATTTGAAAAAGTCCTTTTATTTTGTGTGTGTGTGTAGGTTGTGTTTTATTACGTTGTGAGGGTTATGAATTTATGTTTTAATAAAGCATTGTTTTTAATTCTAATGTGTATAAAATGACATACTACATGCATGAATGAGACATAATTTAATGAACACTCTTATTAAAATTATAGGTGAAAATTACATTGATGTTAAATGTAGTGAAAGATAATTTTCCTTGAGCCGTAGATCCTCTTATTTTTTGGATTGTACAAATCATATTTCATTATATAATAGTATTAAAATGTAAATTTAGGGTAGATAGGCATGTTTTGGTGTGAATAGGGTTATTTTATTATCTATTTCTATTGTTAGGTGTGAACAGAGTTATTTCCCTAATATATTCCACTATTTAATTCCATTCACACTTTATCTAGTTAAGTTAATTGTTTTGAATATTTGTCTCAACTCAAAGGATCATCGAACTTCTCATAATCTTGTGAATGATTGGTAAGAGGTATTTTCCATAATTATTCCACTTATAAGCTCATTTTAATAATCAATGAATACATGTATTTACAATAGATTTAAACATGTATTATGAATTCACAATAAGAATACTATTTATTCTTATCAATCTCATTCTCTAACATATGAGTGTTTCCCGTAGGTCTCTTAGATTCCTTTCCTAGTCTCACATGGTATCAGAATGGATTTAGTACCTTGGGTAGTCTCGTAGGAGTTTGAGATCTGTCAATTATTTTCATTATCAACTACACTCTTTTTTTGCATCCTTTATATGGTCTTGATGATTAGAATGGTGTGAAAGGAAGAACCAAATTTAGAGATTTTTATTGTTGAGTGTTTATTACAATTTTATTCTGGAGCTTGTTGGAGCACATCGGAGCTCATCATTGTAATTAGATCAACCAAAAATGATAGATGTTCCTCTTATTTGTTCCTAGTTGGATATTAGAGACTCCATTTATAGACAATTTTATAGAGGTTGTGTCCTAATGTGAAGGAGCTCTGTGAGGATCTAAAAGTTTTTTGTTTAAAATTATATTTTTTAGCCTTTAGATCATTTTTAATTTCTTAGAAAAAATACTCTTATATTTTGTATCTCCTCAAAATATCTAGTCTAAGCTACACTAGTCTTTTTATAAATTTTATTTTATTTTTTGACACGAAAAATAATACTATATTGTCAAAAAAAGAGAGAAAAAATTATTATTTCAAATTTATGCATGTTCGCTAAAATGGTCATACATTTTCCATCTCTTAACAAAAATTAAAATTTTAAACTGATATACAAATCTGAGAAGAATTCACACAAAACCCATAAATAGTTTAATGTTATCCATTTTAATTGGCATATAAAGATGGCATGAAAAATGAGAGATATGAAATATTTTCATAAGCTTTTAGGTGAGTTAGATGGAATAAAACACCCTTCATACCAAAAAAACTTTGTTTAAACTCTATTTTCAATATTTTTGTTGCATCAATAATCAACATATGCAAATCCATTTAGCCTTAAATCTGTTTCTTCATAGTTTTTTTTTTCACATACAAAAAAACATTCAAATAGTTGACCATATAACTTGGTCAAAGTTGGTATGCCCACCCAACTTATTGTGAGTTTTTTATTTATTTTTTATCACAAACATGGAAAATACAAAACATTATAAAAAATAGATAAAAATTTTGTAAACACATATAAATTTAAAATTCAGTCAAATTTACAACTTGGTCAATACTAGTTTTTCCCATGTGATACGATTCCTTAGTCAAAGTAAACAAAACTCTAAAATTGGTGCAAGATTTCACTAATTTGGTAGGAAATATTGTTAAACTTGGAAAATCTCTACATTTAGTATCAGTTTGATTAAAATTGGACAATCAGTGGATTTATTCCCCTCTTCATTACAGATGGCGAATTTGTAGTTTAACTTCACCAACAAATATTTTGAGTTCTAGACCTCTGATTGATGATATTTTTTATTTTGGATAATTTTTTGCTTTCTTTGCAATGGTGTAGTTAGTTTCTAACCTTAATAAATGGTTACTCAATAATTTGAAATTTTTCACAAACACTATATTAGTGTTGTCTAATTTGGACCATTATAAACTCTATTTAGGATCATTCGAAACCCATTTTCAATACAAATTTTTTGAAAGTGCATTATTTTCATGTATTTCATAGTGGTGCTCTCAGATTGAATCATTCTATTGAAAAACTGTATTTTATGCATCATCACCTTCTTATGGATATTATAACACATTGAGATCAACACCACTTAACAATTGTTTGTAAGTGGAATTTTTAACTGCACTATTTATAAAGCACCAAAATCATCTTTGTTTGGGGGGATTCTTCATTGAGTGAATTTAAGGGCGTTGTGTCGATGGACTATGCCCATCTCTTATCTTATTACTTGTGTGATTTTATTTTTACCATGGATTATCCTAAATTTCTTATTTTAACTCAATACAGTTACAACACATGGAAATCACATGTTTGGAATACATTAATGGGAAAATACTACACCCACTACATAGAGGGCACATTTTAAAAACCCACAAATGTTAAAGAAATGAATGTAGGCTAATTGAACACACAAAATACACTTGGTTACTTACACACATTGATTTCACTTAATCTTTTATTTCACATTGATCAATGTAAAACCCCTGAGGGGCATGGGATATTCTTAAAAAATTATAGGTCAAATATAAGAGGTTAGGGGATATCAAATTGCTCAGTAATCTGGCACTTATTTCTATGCATAAAAGCATTTACCTTGTATCCTTTTGTCAAATTGCTAACTTTCCCAAAACACTCAAGGAAAAAACACTTAATTTGACCTTTTATCTTATTTTATCTATTTATGCATTCAATAGAGATCAATAAACAAATTTAATCAAAATGCAAAAAAAGAATACATAAATAGAATCAACTCATGACAAACACGTGATAACAGAGTTTGGTAATGCCTGTCTCCAAGTTCACTTATAGTACGAACTGATCCATTTCCTTGAAAAGTGAGTACACATTCAACCCTCAAAATTTTCAAATAGATACTCTAAGACTATTTACAAATCAACAATAGACCTTCAGAAAGTCTCAGAACCCATGGACAGACCTTCCACCTTACTTTCATTAATGCAATCTTGCAATCCTATGGATTTTAGCCAAAAGTCTCAAAAATGGACTTACATAATTTATTTAATAAAATCATCACAAGTATTTCAACATATTGTTGAAATTGTCTAGGAAAATTCCCTAGTTTACATCGAGAAGTGAAAATGCCTTTAAGCCCTTCAAATCTTGAGATATATACAAACTGGTCTAAATTTTGGCCAATACACAATCTGTTGAGGCTTGTGTTTAAATACAATTTAGCCTATTTTATATATTGGTTCAACCCATGGGTTCAATGGTAGGAGTGTAACCCTTTTACCTGAATAGGCATGGTTCAAATCTCCTAATGGGGTAAATTTACATTTGGTTACCACATAATTCGTGGTTGTTTTTAGCTCTGCCAATATATAATCCCAAATTCATGGGGTGATAAGGTAACAAAGGATTTAAATAGCCTTACCTCCATGATAAATTTTATGTCTTAGGCCACATACCAATTTTTACTATGTCCATTTGAGCCAATGTTGCTAAGCTGACGTGGATCCGTTGATTGAACCTTTGGTTAGAATTTGAGGTGGCATGTGATAAGTTTGTGGTAGTTATATCCCACATACTTTGTGGGGATTAAAATAGACTTGGTCTATCATATTTGGAATGTCATATGCCAAATATCCACTGTGGGCTTGGAATGTGGCAGTTTATAAATTATGGGTTTCATGGTGACTTGGCCCCTCATGTTCCACTTGACATGATAAATAATATAGTCTATAGGTGACTATGAAATTTGAGCATGGAATAATAATTATTGGAAAGCCACATGGTGGATTGATGACCCACCACATGGACCACTCTCTATTAGACACTTGTCGACATGCAACTGGGTGCTCCATAATTCTATCGGTGGTAGGGTCCCCCTTTGAGACAAAAGTAGACTCCACTAGCTATGGTCCTCGTAGCTGGCCTTTTACGCCATCTACATACGCCTATCAAATATGAAGTTGAACAAACCCAAAAAAAATCTCAAACTTGTTGCCACATGTTATCTCTTAATTTATCCACTTGGCATGCTCAAATTATGCCACTTATTTCTTTATGACACCTTAATTTTGTCTGTTGATTTGGAACTTCAACATGCAATATCTTACACATACAGACTCAAAATCAATCCATTTAAATTACACCAAAAATCTCAAGATGTGCTCTACATTATGAAATTACTTTAGATATGTCCCATGATCATCAAATTTTTAGTTGACCAACTTTGACCACCTTTGACCTATTTTGACTAAAACTTTGATTGGCTGCACAAGGAGCATATGAGCTTCATTTCCTACATTTTGCATATCATTAAAAAGGTCTCAATAGGCCCTATATAATGGTACAAGTTTAAATATATTTGAGACCTTTTGTAAATTGTCCTCTAGATCAATCCTCCCCATTAAGAAGGCTTTTTGTCCTCAAAAATCTAGTACTAGACCTGGTACTTTAGGTGAGGATCTTTACATGGCTCTGGTTCTTAGAAATTGGCTTTGAATCTGATGATCCCCTAGATACCAGTTGGTTTTGAAGATACTCCAATGGGTCTTATTGGTCTATTCAGGTTCCATAACTATACCTACAATGTGTGAAACAATCAATTGATCACATCTTCCATAAACCCTCTGTTGTTGCATGGCCATCAATAGCCTCTACATAGAACTAGGATTTTTAATGTGTATCCATGTCTTCTTTTGATGCATGGTTTCAATGGCATTTACTCAAAATTACACATGGTTAATAGCACATCCATCAACATTCTCTTATACTACATAGCCTTAATGGCCTCTATATAGAAGTATGTGTGTGGAACTAGTGCTTCTTGGGTCTACTAAATTGTTCTCTATAGAATAACACTTGAAAAAACCATGAATATAGCATACCCTAATATGCATACACTGTTGTTAATGGAAAACATCTACCAAAATGTGAGAAGACAACTTGAGTATGATAAACCTATCACTCAATTCTTCTCTACATGTGACTCCATAATATATAAAAATGTAATTTTTATAATGCATGTATATGTAGATACAAACAATGCCTCTTGGGTCTTTTAACAACTATGCATGATGTATGTCACAATATTGCCCATATGGGTCTTATTTATACATCCTAACTAGCACATTATTTATGCTAGTTTTATGAGTATATATAAATGGATAAAATACTCAAAAGCCTTTAACTACCACCTAAGATTCCTTACCATCTATAGAATCTTGGTGTGGTCCTAACTCCTTTACTAGTCACTCTATGAATCATCATGTGGATTGCCTTCAGGTTACTAATGGTATTTTGGTACATACAGGTTTGATGTCTAAGTAGAATCATTATGGTTGGGTTTAGAGACTTGCCCTATCTCAAACTGCATGATTCAAGTGTGATCCAAGTGAAGATATATGCCATCATCTATAAAGGATGTTTTTTGAGTGAAGAGATATAAATTTCCCATAACCATCTCATCGATCTCCAATGGGATGATATTGAGAGTCACCATGTCTGAGAACTATCTCCTAACTATAAATATAGCAAGGTGCAACAATATGTTTCCATAACTTAGATAATGCCATTTCATGTTATAACTATTTTAGCATGCGATCATGGTAATGTTGGCAAGCCCAATCGATGTACTACATTAGAAATCACATAACCTATTCTAATGTCCCCATGAAAAACAAGTCTAATGACACATCCCTCTAAAATAACTAGAATTCTCTATCTAGAATCTCTCATGGATCGTAAGATAATATCTAAAGGTCCTGATGGTGCCCTATATCAAACTAGGGATTATGAAGGTTGACTGGTACTTGGAATATTAGGAACCTTTCCTCTACCTATATTCCTCTATTAGAACCATTGTGATGCATGATCAGGATGTCACAACTAGTAATGTTCTTCCATAGGTCCATGTCTCAAGCAATGATTACAGATTGGATTGGGTAAAGTACTGAGATCATCTCGATGACATTTCTTCCATCTTGACTCTTCTACTAATTGATCAAAAAGAGAATCAACTTTCTACTAGAGTTTAATGATCCATTGATCTTGTCTATGCAAATGTGCACTCACGTTCACCACCATCATATTTAGTTCTACCATCCATTATGTGTGTTCTCTTCAGCATGACATAATAATTTTTATCATCGTGCCTAATAACAAAAGAATCATGGGCAAATACATCCATGGTTACAAATCCATGGCTTCAAACTGGTCCCAATAGCCACACACACTACAAAAAAGTTGTTAATGATAGGCAAGAACCACTTTGATACTAAATTTGATCTGTAAACTGACACTTATTTCTATACGTAAAAGTGTTTACCTTGGATCCTTTCATCAAATTACTCACTTTACCAAAAACTTAAGGAAAAGAAACTTAATTTAACCTTTTATCTTATTTTATCTATTTATATATTCAAGAGTGATTAATAAACAAGATTAATCAAAATATGGAAAAATAATACACAAATAGAATCAACTCATGACAAGCACATGATAACGTAGTTTGGCAATACCTACATCTCTAGGTTTGCTTATAGTATGAAATGATCCATTTCCTTGAAAAGTGAGTACACATCCAACCCTTACAATTTTCAAATGGAAACTCTAAGTCTACATACAAATCAGCAACAGACCTTTAGAAAGTCCCAAAACCCACAAACAGACCTTCCACCTTACTGTCATCAATGCAATCTCACAATCATGTGGATTTTATCTAAAAGTATCAAAAATGGACTTAAAAAATGTCTTTAATAAAAAAATCACAAGTCCAACATACCATTGAAATCCTCTCGGAGTCTAGGACATTTCCCTAGATTACATCGAGAAGTGAAAATGCCTCTAAGTCATTCAAATCTTGAGATATATGCAAACTGGTCTAAAGTTTGGCCAATACATAGTCTACCGGGGCTTGTTTTTAAATATAATTTATCCTACTTTATATAGTGATTCAACCCATGGGTTCAATGGTAGGAGCGTAATCCCTTTACCCAAACAAGCATGGTTCAAATCCCCTAATGGAGGAAATTTGCATTTGGTTACCACGTAATTTGTGGTTGTTTTTAGCTCTACCAATATATAATCCCACATTTGTGGAGTGATCAGGTAATAAAGGATTTACATATCCTTACCTCCATGATAAATTTTGTGGCTTAGGCCATGTACCACCTTTTACTATGTCCATTCAAGGCAATATTGGGAGGTTGACGTGGATCCGTTGATAGAACCTTCGATTATAATTTGAGGTAGCATGTGATAAGTTTGTGGGGATTAAAATAGACTTGGTCTATCATATTTGGCATGTCATATTCCAAATCTCCACCATGGGCTTGGAACATGGCAACTTAGAAACTATGGGTTTCATGGTGACTTGGCCCCTTGTGCTCCACTTGACATCGATAGGTGACTATAAAATTCAAGCATGAAATAATAAGTGGTGGCAAGCCATGTGGAGGCTTGAGGACCCACCACATTGACCACTTTCCATTTGACACTTATCGATGTGCAATTGGGTACTCCATAATTTTATCAGTGGTAGGGCCCTCTCTGAGACAAAAGCAGACTCTACTAGCTACGGTCCATGTAGCCAACCTTTTACACCGTCTACATATGCTTGTTAAAGATAAAGTCAAACAAACCTAAAATTTTACTCGAACTTGATGCCACATTTCACATCATAATTTTTCCATTTGACATGCTCAAATTATGCCACTTGTCATTTCTATGACACCTTAATTTTGCCTGTTGGTCTGGAACTTTAGCATGTAATATCTTGCGCATACACACTCAAAATTGATCCATTCAAATTGTGATAAAAATATCAAGATGAGCTCTACATTTTGAAACTACTTAAGATACATCCCATGATCATCAAATTTTAGTTGACTAGATTTGACCACCTTTGACCTATTTTGACTAAAACTTTGACCAGCTACATAAGGAGCATACCCCATAATTGCTTGCTTGTTGTTGTTATCTATATGGATCGTTGGATTTTTGAAATCATATGTTTGGTTATGTGTATTCATGTAGTTGGGAACCTATGATAGTATGGGATATCATAAGGTATTACAGTATAAAAATGTGTTGTACCCAAATGGTACATACTATAATTATTTTGCCTAAACTCATATCTACATTTGAATGGTTTACTATATACATATTGGTTAATGTTGTGGATAGTGTGTTTTTTAATAGTTGGTAAGACTTTGTGTATGCGTGCATGTAACCTTTTAGAGTTTAACGAATGATGTGTCGGTATGTTATTATGTTCTATGTGAACTATAACCTTCTTTATTATATATAGTTACGTGTATATTTGTTTATGTTTCCATGATTTTAAGACTACTTTATATGACTATTTTTTTAAAAACCAGTAGTTGTGTCTTACAATACTAGACTATGATAATATAGGTTACAATAGGTGTAGTACGATTGGAAACAAATTATGGTTGTTGAAATCTATAGTTAGGCATGTTTTATCTAGGTGGTATAGACTGTAGTCATTATTTCTAGTATGAGATAGAAATAATGTATGTTTGATGGAATAAATGTATGCTTTTATTACTCCTATGATTGGTATGTTATATGTTGTGTTTTCAAATCAGAGGTAAAATAAATGAATCTTGTGGTTGAATTTTATTTAACCACTATGATTTGTTGATACAGAGTGAGTGAGATGAATTTCATTGGCTTACTGGTATCACAATGACAGATGAAGATAGTCTGATCAAGTGGTGTGTATGAATTTGATTGATCTAGATCATTATTATTTACCATTTATAAAAATTTAGACCAAAGTATGTTTAGTGATACATTATCATTTCATGAGTATGATTCACATGTTTGTGTGATATCTTGCAATAGAATGGATCTATATTATACACTGCATGTTTAATTTAGAATCATACAACACATGGGTACCTGCTAGTCTCTCTATATTTGTACATTGTCACTATCTAATCATTCATGAAGAGAGGGTCATTCCTTGATGGAAGATTGTGTGGGGGATCATTGGTTTATGGTTGGTGTAAAAAATCACTTGAATGATGCTCTCCCTCCTCACAAGAGTACTAATCTTGAGGTGACACTTGAGATTTCCACCAATACTAAAGAGTCTGGGGATCTCATGCTTTAGGGAGCCATGTATCAATATGTACATTGTATTATATTATATTGTATTTATCATTGAGTATTGTCATGAAGAGTTGTAATTACTCGTTATTATAAATCAATAATGGTGGTTGTAGACTTATTTCATTTGGAATTGAGTTAATGTAATTAATTTCTATATTCACATTATGACATGTACCCTCATGATATTAATGATTAGTATTATGTGATTTATTATGCTTGTTGATATTATTAGCTTGTGTATTTCTTATGGTCTTTATAGATTCTCATGACGTAATCTATATTTGGTATATGTTTTTTTTAAAGCACGTATCTCTATGTCTAACCCAATGGGTTTGTTACAGTATTATTTATGTATAAAGATGTAACATATGTGTATGGCCATGGTTAGATGCCATATACAGTCATAACACTAATAACATGATTTATGTATCTACTCTGTCACACATGCACTATAAGCACATTGTACCATTCCCTATTCTTTCATATTGAATACAAACCACACTTATACAAGCACAAGACTTCTTTACTTAAATGTGTGTTGTTTACTTTGTCAAAAAATAATTCACATATCTACTTTGCATAACCATACGTGTTATCTCTAATGAATTGTCATCCCCTATGTGCTAGATCCTGGGCCTTGTAACACAAATCGCCTTTCTTTTTAGATTAATGATTTGTAGGGTTCATCCTTCACCTCAAAATGGAGGCATACATAGTGGGATTTTCATATAGAGTTAGTCCTTCATAGATAGATAATTCAATTTTTTAACAAAAAATAAATCAAATGGGCACAAATTGATTCAGATTGATATAGTTTGACACAAGTTATATGACTCAGGTTTCACAAGCTAGAACATTGGGGGCATATGCAAGGCATATATGAGATATTCTATAGGATTATGAGTCATAGTTGATATATTTTATAACATTAAGACACATGCTATATGACTTTGAATGCACATGTTATCAGATTGAGAGACAAATTATGTCATTCTATACTTAGATTTACTTAGACTTACTTGATTTTAATTAAGTTTTCTTCAAGAATACTTAGATTGAATCTATAATATATTTTTTGTGATTGATTCATATTACTCAGATTTACTCAGACATATTTAGATTAAATTGGAACCCATTTTGGGTCCCATTCTCATAAAATTCTAATTCATAGTGTGGTTGAGGTTAAACATCCCTCAGTTTTTTAAGCACTTCTTTGTCTCCAATTAGGGTTAGAGAAACTATCTTCTTAACTTGTGGTTTTAACACTAGCATCTCCTTGGTGAATAATCACCCCTTTCTCTAATCACTTCAAAGTTAATCTTGGATCACATACATATAAGTGTATTTGTTTATTGGTTTTTAAATTTCAAATATTTCAATAATCTACATTACTTCATATTTTCTACCATAAGTGGACACAAATTACTACATGTTTTATTTTAGGTTTTACATGGAGAAATCTCAATACTCAAGACATATTTTATGACACCAATGTAGTTATTATCAAGTACCAAATTTATTACTCTTTCCCTTTTGATTTAGCACTTTCAATACTATAATAAAAAGGGATCATCTATAGACACTTAACAATGTCAATATTGAACAATCCTTAACATACATGACTTGTGTTTACACAATTAAATATTCTTCACTCGCTCTCCTATCTACCTATGGGACCCACATTCTAAAATTTTTATCATTAACACATAGGATCTCCCTCGTATGTGCCTAAAAATTTTATTATCTTAAGAAAATTGTCACTATTCCACATATCCTTGTTTTCTCTTCCTTGAACATATATGATAATAATATCCAAAATCAACTACCTTAACCATAGGTGTCTATGGTTATCCTTAATGACTATTTTTAAAATTAAATCACTTCCCTTGGGTTATCCCACACATTTCGTATGTCAATTCAATGGAAAATATCAAAATAGATAGTTACGTATGTAAATGACTAGCCTAAAGTCTTATCCAATTGGTCACTACTTGAAAAACCACTAGCACACTAAAGAATACATTTGTACATCCTTGAGAGACTACCCTAAAGCATCCAAGTCTGAAAACCCCTTGAAGGAATAGTAGCTTAGCCAAGTTTGAATACTATTTCAAGATCAAAATCAAATGTTGTCAAAATCAAGTGTCGAAAGCCACACATGATTACATGTACACTATAGAATACCACTATTGAACACACACATAGTTATGTGGGAGAACAATGTGTAGTTTGAGCCCTCTTCAGAGTATTGAAATGTAATAAACACTTAGTGCCTCAATGGGGGCTGGTTGGGGACATGCAAACCATTTTGTCTAACCTTATCTTATAGGTGAAACAAATGTCAAAAGTGGCACTAGTGTTTCAAAGTGAAGGAAGATGAATTTTAACTTACACGCAAGATTGAGCCTCTATACAGTTACACATAATTCATATTTATAGGTGGGTGTAATAATTAGTGATGGAATAATCTAACACTTTTCATAGGGACATACCTAGAAAATAAAATATTATTCATATTACCATAAGTGTCCAAATATTATTGTATATGTCCAAGTAGGTTTTGATAGCCACTTTCTTGATTTGAGCAACCAAAGATCCATTTTAGGGCATTACTAACAATTGTACATTACCAAAGACCATAACATAACTAAAAAAAATTAAGTACCCTTTCCCTTTGGTCATTTATATAAAGAGTAAGTTCAATGAAATTATTATTACTTTATCTTTTACATTTAGATATATGTAATTTAGACATACTATATACAATCTAAATTATTGAAAATTTTTAGCTTTGTTTAGATAACTAAATGTAAAATAAGATAGAACCAGTCTACCCAAAAAATTGATTATGTTTTATGGCTAAAAAATGCAAATACAATCATAAAGCTATCAAATTTAGTCCTTGCACACAATTTCACCTTTCAATGCATGTGTACGGGGTGGTCCTGACTCCCAACATAGGCATTAATATTATCATGTTTATTATCCCTAACATGGAAGGATATATAAAATTTGGCTTTTGTTAAATAGAGATTAAAATATTTATATTTGAACCAATTAATACTTTGTAATTTTTTATATGGGTATATTTACTGTATTTAAATGTCCACATTTACATATTTCTTAAGAAAATTTATTTGAAAAATCATTTATTTATATATTAATTAGTATAAAGGTTTTAAATATTATTCACTTGTCTAAAAACAAGTGACATCATCAAACACTTTACAATATTTAATGTCACTGGTGTAGACACTTAAAATCAAACACTTCATGTTGATCTTAACCTTCTTTGCACTAATGCCTAATAATCCCTAATTATCTCTATTTTTATCTTATCCTAATTCCACATTACTATTCACTATTCATGGTTTACTTTTCACATCTTTATTTAGTGAATTAATCCAAATCAATCAACTAATTCTTCCTTAATAAGAAATTAAATGGATTTTGAATATTCACAATCTCTATAAATCCATAAATCAAATCAACCTCCAATCTCCAATTTTATAATCCACCTCCAACTCCATTATCCTCCATGATTTGTTTTCCTATAATTTTATAATCCATCTCCAATATCATTGTCCTTCATTATCTATTTTCTTCTAATTTTATGATTCTCAAATTCACATTTCCTCCACGTGTCTCTTATTATTCCCTTATTGGATCCACATGTCTTCCATGATTTTAATTTAAAAATTATAATCATTCTCCACCCTTTGATCTTAATTCAAGATGGAAGGTTCACATTAATTTTAAAAGTATATAAATTGGAGGTTCTTCCTCCAATTTAAACAAATTTCTCTATTCTAGACTTGCTATGCAGGAATCATTCTAAAAACTTCAATTTTTTCAACATCTTCAACCTCTCATACCAAAGCCAAATAAAAATCAAGTGTAGATAAGGGAAAATACTTCATAAACATGGATTCAACATTGTGAAATACCTCTAGTTATAAAATTCTAGTTCAACCTCCTTGAACCGATTCTCAAACATATCTTCAAGGGAGCTAAACGTAATTATTGTTTTATCTTTCCAATTTTCATTTCTTATTTGATTACTCCATAGATCAACCTAAGGATTAGGCTTGAGAAGTTATGTCTTATATATTTTTTTTAGATTTATCTAATAAAAAATTTAATAATATCTCTTGGATTCCTAATCTACATAATGTCACACACGATGGGACTCAATTGGACACCCCACATCTTCTTCTTATTCCAATCTTTATTTTCTCTTTTCTTGTATTAAGCAAAAAAATGACTGGTAAAATTGTTTTAGTTTTTAATTGTTTCACTATTTTTCTCTAAATTTTTATACGTGTATTTGTGTTTATGTTAATACAATTATCTATAAATTTTATATCAATATGATCATTATTTTAGGAGAAATGCTTAAATAATTCACTATCAAGTTTTTTTAATAAAAATGACTATTAAACATGTCATATCTTCTAATTTACAAAATATTTTCTTCTAATTTTTTTTATAGGGGGGCATATTTGGCTTATCTTAATGCTCTCCAAATTTCATAAAAATTCAAATTCATTCACAACCAAACCACATTCCAATGCCAAATTAAATATATTTCGGCCAAATCCAACCATTTTCTTGAGCCAATCACATGCCAATTCAAACCACTTCTTGTCTTTCCACTCAATTTCACACACATGTCAATTGGGAATGATAACATCATGTCATCCATCCTTTCTTTCATTTGAATCAAATCTATGACAATTTTCCCTCTTTGTGGCCAACCAAATCAAGACCACCTATGACCAATTTCAAATCAATACCATTTTAACCAATTTCAATCTATGCCAATTCACTTTGTTTGGGGCCAATCAAATCAAGACCATTTCAACTAATTCCTATCTATAATAATCCAATCTATTTGGAGCAATTATAATCAAGTCTATTTTTCCCTATTTGGGGCCAAGCCAATTACATTGAACCAAGATCACCTTTTTTGGGCCTATTTCAATCTAAGACCAAGACCACCCTTTTTGGGGCCTATTCCAATTGCATTAAGACTAATTTCACCCTCTTTAGGGCCATTTTATTCTAAACCATTTCCTCTTACATGTATACTTTTTTATGGGGTATTATTCCAATGTTAATTTGAGTCATGGAATCTTGTGATCCTAAACCTATTCTAGCATGGTCAATCTTGCATCAAAAAGTAATAGATCAAATCACTCAACTTAATCAATAAATAGACTTACATCTATTTTAGACACTTCATTCATTAATCCAAAATCCAGATTTTGGTCTTAAATCCATAACAAAGACAACATACCATTTTACATTAACAATATCCCCAAATATGTCATCTAGTACAGACTATGAACAATAATAAATGGATCAATAACTATTTGAAAAAAAGAATGAATATCTTGTTAGAGTATGAGAAATGGGTGATGAACTTCTAGATGGATTTTATATAGAGGACTTATGATATTTAATTAGAGATCTTAAAAAGACACCAAAACAAAGCCAATAGTCCAGACCTATTATGCCATTGCCCCTCCAAGGACTAGTATCTATTGAAAATTCAAGGTTATCCAAGTCTAATAGCTACTCGATCAAAATATGTCACGATCTCCTTCCCAATCATAATCATATACGTCAACTTCCAAAGCAAGATAAATATAATCAAACCAATGATGACATTTTTGTCAAATCACCCATCTTTGATCAAATCCAAACCATTAACGATCCACCTGCATTTCATGAAGATCCTCTATTTAACATAAGAACCCATCTTTGATGAGCCCATATTTGAAGAACCTATTATTGTTGAGTGAAATTCCTTTATTCATCCATTACCAAATATCCTCAATTTCTAAATATTTCTTCATTTTAAAGCCTTTATTTCCAATCAAAAGGTGAACAAGGTACTTATGGATAATGTAATTCAGCTTTGCAGTTACATTTAAATTAGAATTAGGTTCTATTTTAGAATTAGTATTAGAATTGGATTAAATTATAGAAATAATATTAGACTTAACATCAAAATCAATGTCAATCTCAACATTGGATTCAGATCCCCTTGAGTCAAAATCACAATCAAATTCCACACCAGATTCACAATCACCTTCAGTAGCAACTTCAACATTAGCATTGGTATCAACACCACCAACAACAAAAGATCAATTTGAAGATGTTAGTGATTCTTATATAGATTTTGAGGAATTTTCCTTTGATATTGATGGAAGTTCTCCTAGTATCTTTTACAAAGCTTGTGTTGCCTTTTCCCATTCCAATGGCATTACACATACCTTTACCATTAATCAACCTAGCCATTATATGGTCATACCACTTCCCACAAATTATTGGGACTGATTGAATAACATATTGTTGAACTTATTCCATGGTGACATTTCAGTGGTATAATTTCTAGGGCAATCAAGATAACATTTAGGAAAAAGATAAATCTCCTAGTGAAACCTTGCTCAAATTTCTAGAGGACAATAAAAATCTAAAATTAGCATCTTCTAGTGAAATATTATTTGAGGCACTAGACAATAATCAAAATAAAAATTTAGAAGCCTTTAGTGAAACCTTGCTTAAGGTGCTAAGCGATAATCAAAATGAGTTATGAACATCCCTTAGCGAAACCTTATTCAAGGCACTATTAGATAATTTAAATTAGAAAAATAATGAAGAATTTGTTGGTGAAAACATCTACAAGACAATAATAACTGAGTAAATCAAATATGTATCACGTGATGAAGACATTATTAAAGTTAATATTGGCCCTACCATAACCAAAGAGAAGTCAAATTCAGAATCAACAACATTGTGTGTTACTAAAAATTCTAATCTTCATTTTTCCTCCATATATTATACTTTCCATTTTGATCCTATTATTATTTTGAGGCCTATATTCTATTATTTGATAAGACCATTTATCCCATGATTACCCTTATCTACCCTTATTGGTAACACTCTTTTTTCTAGATGTTATTAGACATCTTATCTAGAGGTTTGGAGGAAGAAGAATCAACAACCAATTAAGATCATGAAAGCAACAATATAGTTCATATCGACATCATGATTCAAATAGAGAAACCATTCCATGCTAGTATTGGTTAGACAACAAAGGGTCCATATTATGCATCTTGTAATCTTTTATTGAGTTGAGAAGCTAAAAAATCAAAAACAAATAAAAAAATCAAAAGAGAGAGAAATCATTCATCTAATGGTGAAAACCATGCCTATGGTGCCCTTAGACAAGTATCATGATGGAAACCAAGTTTTTGGCATCATGTGTAACCTAATTATTATCTACAAGTACCTTGACACTTGGGGGAAAACTATCCACATTATATCCCATTACGTTTAATCCATAGTGGCCATTGTCATTCCATTACCATTCCATTCATTTAATCATATTCAACCCAACCCCATCTTATTGTGACCATTAATTTTTCCCATCTTCACCTTGTTACAGAAGTAAAAGGTCTATGTAAGACCTATTTGGAAAATATGTTTAGCCTATTATCTATGCGATATTTTGATGAATGGACACATTTGGTTCTCAAGTGACATGGGTCCTTGGAGATTCCTAGTCATTTACCTCATTTTCATTCATTATTATTCAACCCTTGCCAAATCTTATGCCATTTATTTTACCACTATGCCATTCCTATTTTCCATTGTACTATTAATTCATAGTTTAAACCTTATGGATTAAACGACATTGAACTAAGGCCCATATGGGACTATGTAGGTAGCACTAAATTATTGAGCTCAACTCTGGTCAACCCCTTATCACAGACCCTTTCCCCTTTTTTAAGTTATTTTATTCTATTTATTCATAATTCAAACCATAAGGGTTGAACTACATTGACTTGAGGTCCATTTGGACTATGTAGGTAGTGCTCAATTTTTGAAGTCATCTTGGTCACCCCCTTTTCCATGGTCTCATAATTTTATGAGAAACCATTATCTAAAACTCACCATTTTATGAGCTTATTTATTTCTAAGTTCTTTCCCTTTTTCAAGCTATTTTAAGCTATTGATTCATGGTTCAAACCCTATGGGTTGAACTACATTAATTTGAGGTCTATTTAGACTATGTAGGTGGTGCTCAGTTTTCCTGAGGTGAGATCAATCACCCCTTTCCCATGCTCTTTGTATTTAACGATCATTTTAAGCCACACTCTTTCCATTTTGCAAGCATCCTAAACCATACTCTCATTATTTTATGAGTTAAACCATTTTGCATTTTGTAATCCTCCATTAATTTAAGATGTTAAAAATATTAAAAACATTCAAACATTCTAAATATCCTAAAAATCAAAATGGGCTTACATATACACAAGAGATATAAAGCCACAAAATTCAAAAATATTTGTATTTTTCTAAATCCAATTACAATCCTTAATCCAATATTTTTTAATTTCTCAACCATTATTGGTATGTGTCCTTCCCAAATCTACCCCCACTAGGGCAAACTCATTATTGGTTCCAATTATTTTAGCCACCTAAAGATGTGTCCTTTCCTTCCATATATCCTTGTTTTGGGGCGCCATCTATTTATAATCATCATTAAGCCTTCAAACATGGAATTAAAATTGGTTAAACAACAAGACACTTTATGTTGATTTTATTGTCAAGTTTATGTGTGTGTGTTTTGTTTTGCTTGCTTATTTGTTTTTCTTTTTCTATTATTTCTTTGACTTGGTCTAATGTGACAATAGGGTCATCATCATGGTGCTTCCTTTCATGCAATCGTACTTGAGTCAATCCATTGGCATTTGTCAACATTATCATCATGGTATTTATCATTGGTGTGTTGTTGTCAACTATCTATTAGATCAAGGGTCAGTCCTTATGCACATTATGGTTCAGGCAACATGTTGTTTTATATCATGATACATACTATTAGGTGTTATATCAAAAACCAAGTGGTAGAAGTCTCATCTGTAAACAAAGGATATCCTTGTCTACTACCTAAAACACACTACTTGAATCACATGACTATATTATATGATAATAATGACACATCTATGCAGATACAAAACATCATAATCATTTCCTTCATTCTCTCCACTTCCATTTCTAGGAGAAATACATTGTCCTGAGATCCCTATGGACTATGTAGTCAGTGCTTAATACCAACTAGTTTATGAGGTTAGCTCAACCACCCTTATTTCATTATTATTAACATCTGTAATCCTACTTCCCATGACCCTACTCATCCCTATGATTACAAATCAGTTCACATGCAGACCACTGACCTTGGTTATCTCACTTAGAGTCATAGGCCACTTTCTTGGACCTCTCCCATGCATTATTCCCATCCTTTAACCATTCTAGACATTTCTCATGCTAGAAGGGCTCTCTAGGGATCCCTAAGGACCCTTTATAGAGCAATTTAACTAGCTTAGGCCTCGATTTGACCTAGGCCATATATTAATAAGGAAACCCATGGCCTAGGCCACATGTTTCATTCATGAAAGCCATAGCCTAGGTTGCAACCTTGGCATAACGCATGAAAAGTCATGGATTTGGTCCAAAATGGTTTAAAATGGCTAGTTTTTTTACTTGTTGATGGATTAGGGTTAGATATAGGCATGTTTCCTCATTCATTCACTCTCTTTATTAATTATTACTCCAATTTTGCTACATCTCAACTCTGAACATCTCCATTGATCATCTCACATTGAAATCTTTGATACCTCCATGAATCTTTCTTGATTCTTGCTGGCACAATTATTTTCCTTATGAAAAGGGATGCCCTAGTTTGTTGTTTCTTCCATTAGTGATTCTCTTTGCTATTTATAGTGTTTAAGAAGCTTGTGTATCTATCCTTGCCTCCTCAAGACTCCATTTCACCTATCACTTGTGTTTCTTGCATTGCTTCTCATAGATTGGTGGTCTCTCCTTCATCTCTTCCACAGCTTTGGCTCTTGGTCTGGACACATCCTACATAGCCTAATCTTCTTCCTCTCTCACCTCCTAGCTTGGATAATCAATTGGTAGAAAGTTTGAACATAATTTTATTTTTATATGAGGGAAATTTTCTTTACAAAGTAAAAACTCTTTACTTATTTGTAGTAGTATACATGTTAGGGTTTGTTATGTTTTAGAAAACTAGTTGTTTGATATCTTGTTTAGCATAGTTTCTAAAGTTCCTTTTATTTTTTCATGTCCAAAGATTAATTTCATTGCTTGAAATATTCCTTTATTGTATGTCATTGCTCTCTATAGAATCTTTTCTACACTTCTCTCTCTCTCTCTCTCTCTCTCTCTCCTATCTCTCTCTCTCTCTCTCTCTCTCTCTCTCTCTACCTCTCTCTCTCTCTCTCTCTCTCTCTCTCTCTCTCTCTCTCTCTCTCTCTCTCTCTCTCTCTCTCTCTCTCTCTCTCTCTCTCTCTCTCTCTCTCTCTTTCTAAAACTAGAAAGGTTGTATTGTTAGAAGACAATAGTATTACATTGAATGATAGATAAAATCTAGGATAGGCATGCTCTTTAACCCTTGATTTAAAATGTATTTATTTCCCAAAATATCTTTCATTCAACCTCAAAGTGTCTTAATTATTAGATTTACATTTTGTTAGCTATTTAATTTCATTCAGTGTTGTTGTTTCTTCCTTGATTTAAAATGTCTTTATTTCCCAAAATATCTTTCATTCAACCTCAAAGTGTCTTAATTATTAGATTTACATTTTGTTAGCTATTTAATTTCATTCAGTGTTATTGTTTCTTCCTTATTCATGCAATCCCTAGTATAGTTTTAGCCACTTGCTTCACTGTGGTTTGACCCACTAGAGATTCTACATTCTTTGTGCATTCATTTTTACTAATCCCAACCTATTTTTCAAGTCTATGTATAGCTTGGTATAAGCTGGAAAACTGGATAGCCACTATAGGCCTCATATAACCCATACAACCCGTGAGCCTTCTAACCTCTTAGTGGTTTGCTTTAGCACCTTGCCAAACACTAGTTGTTCTATTTAGATTCTTGGAGCTTCTTTCTAGCATGCTTGATAAGACTTCACATATATTTTCACACTAATTATATCCCATTTATATCTCTCTTAGCCAATTCCCCTCTATTAGCTACTAGGACTTGCTTTCAGTTGTGTTTCATATCTCACCTTGGTTGTTGTATTATGTTGTGGTTTTGTGTTATTCTCCCTTTTAGTTCTCCTTCGATTTGCCTTTTCTATTTTATTTTGTTTTGCACTTATTTTATTACATCCATGGCTGACCTCCCACCTTTGGGACATTATTCCTATCAGATTTAAGATCTCACCCCTGAACTAAGTCATGAGCAAGCTATAGTTGTAATGAAATTTCATAGATACTGTAGGACCTAGGATCCTCCCTCAACCTAGCATGGTATTCTAAACCCTCTAACGTTCAATAGGGAACAAGATTGGTAGGACTATAACCAATAGACTTAGTCTCATTTCCACCAGTCTAAAATTCATTCATCTAAATATGTCATTACTCATCATCATGTTGTATCTCACTCACCCATTCAAGGTTATGAGGATCATCTTACCCAATTAAAACCCAATAAGTTGTGAGCAATCATTGACAACTGTTGTATACATATTTAGGTTAATTAAGTGCATCCTTCTCCCCCTAGGAGCCCATGGTGTATGGCCTATAGAGATAAAGGTGGTACCCATTCTTTATCGAGTGCCTTGACTAGTTCTCATGCAAGTTCCACACCTCTTTCTCAACAAGAAACCCTTTCACAAGAATAACCACATGTTGAAACTATGTATCATAGGTATTCCCATTAAAGAAGATATATTCATCATGAGGATTACTCCCATCCTCGTATCCCTTCATTTAGAGTTTTTTATGAACATTTTGAATTCAATCATCACTTACAGAATAGAGATCTATGGGATGTGTATTGAGTGCATCAGTGGCCACTAGTTGACCCTCATTTGATGGCACGTGACTAGCATCATGGAGATCTTGGTCATAATGACCATTTCCATGAGTATGACATGTCTTCCCATCATCCTCATGGGGACCATCACACTTCTCATGGCCACTTCCCACCTCATGGTAGAGATGATTTCCATTATGATTGGCCTCCTTATCAGGAGCCACCTTGACATCATGCTCTCTATAGCCATGGTTATGATGATGCCTATGGACATAGGCCACATAATTACCATCATGAGCCCCCTTGTGGAGCTTGTTTCCAACCATCTATCAACCATACCTATGAGGATCTCCATCAGAATCCTCTATCCCCTTGGGTACGTGTTATTCCACTTCCTATTCGTATCCCTGAACTACCAAATTTCAATGGGAATTGGGACTTCAATTCTATAGATCATATTACGACATTCATCATGGTGTGTATGGGTTTGGAATAGGATGAAGGCATGATATTGAATATCTTCACTCATTCTCTATGATCTGAAGCTCGTTTTTGGCTCTAAATTCTCTATCTAGTTTCTAACTCCTTCTGGATGAATTCCTTCAATATTTTGATATTTTTAGACCATTTAAACTTGACATCTAGTCACTTACCTCAATGGCATAGGCCAAGGGTGAGTCAAAATTTAATTTTATGTGTAGATGGCATGCAACCATTCATACATACAAGACTAGGTTCTTATATGTGAAATCATTAAGGAAGGAGGTTCACCTTGAGGTCCTCAAGTGTGAGCCTACCTCTTATGATTAAGTTGTTAATGAGTGTCTAATGATCTTAGTGTTTGAGGTGCATGCAATCATTCGAATCATTCCTTCATAAATCCTTGCATGATTAGAACCATAATGTGATCAATGATGGTGTCACTAATTCTCCTCCTATGAAGAAGTACAAGAAGGATAGCCATAAGGTGAATGTTATGAGTAAGAAGCCAACTAAAAAGAAGGATTTTGAATCCAACATAGCAAAACATTAGATGATGTTTCCTTATGACCCCACCAAGTTTTGCAATCACCATCAGATGAGGGGGCATGATGATGTTAGTTATGCTACCCAATAGTATGGTGGGAAAGCCTCACCTCTATTTTAGAGTTGTCCTCTTGCTGAGCCTAACCATAAGTTGGATGTGTTTAAGTAAACTCTACCAGACCTCAATAAGGAGAAGAAGAAGAAATCAAAGGCTAAGGCCCCATGTTCTTTTTCTTTCTCCTCCAACTCTTTTGACTCCTCTTCTTACGCTAACCCATAAGTAAAATCCAAGCATGAGAGTAGCAAGGTTGTTTATGCTATTAACATTGCCCCTACTAGTTATAAGTGCCTTATCAACATGCACTCAGATCGAGCCATCAACCTTGCTAGAGAGACTAGTGGTGTTGGGCCTCTTGCCTAGCCCCTAGGGTAGGGAATTCCAAAGTCAAATTTGAATTTTGACATAACATCCCTCCCCAAGCTAGATAGAATATGTACTCTATCATAGAGAAGTATTAGGGCCTCTTGAGTGGGATCTGCATCTAGGACCTACTTTGCCATTGCCCTAAGCAAAGGGACCTCATCTTTGACAAGATTAGTCTCTATCATGAGGATCTACTATAGGATGATGTTGGAGTATTGTTTAACTCTGATACACCTGAGCGTCCTCATCCTCCTATTCTCTCCTTTGACCCAGCTTCCTTGCTAGATGCTTTGATTCAGGCTAAGAGGGCTCAGTTCACTCTGTATATTGATACTTTTGTTGATTATTACCATGTTAAATAAGGTATTATTGATGAAGGAGTTGCCTTGAATATCATGCCTATTCATGTATTCGATAAGCTCAGAAGAAGCTTTATGATTATCACCATAGGTGTGATAGTTTCAATAATGACACAATCATACTAATGGGAAATATGAAGCTCTACATCAAGTTATATCCAAAGGTAGTTAGAATCAATTTTTATGTGTTGGACCTTGATCTTTCATACAACATGATTCTTGGCCATCCTTGGACCACTACCATGCAAACCATCGCTTCAGCCACATTTCACATGGTCCATTTCATGCATGAAGGGGAGGTTCATACCCTAGAGGATGACCCAGATCCCTCAATTTTGCTCTATGTAAAGATAAAGCACTTTGGTGAGGCTTTGGTTGTATCTTCATGGGGTTTTGTAGGTACCCACACACCCCTCACTACTGAATCTCACTTTCTTAAGGATGAGCTTTGTAACCCAACTAACTATCGATCTATGTTCATCCCTTCAGATTTTGGCACACATCAACCGACTCCTGCTTCAGCTCCATGACATCAAGCCATCCCATCTCTATTCAGAGATCTCTTCTAATATGTATCTATAGATGTTGAGGTCCCCCTTACATTGCATTTTTTCCATCAGAGTATAGGCTCTCTCAACGTGTCTCCCACTAAGACCACCAAAATAGCTAAGTTTGATCTCGAGTGTTGTTTCATTCATGTCATGGTATGAAACATGTTTAAGGAAAGAAAGGCTTACACCAAGCTCATGTGGGTTTACCATAAACATTAGTATCCCCTTAATCACCTTGGTTTGGATGTCTCTCTTACTAAAGATCCAACTCTAGGCATTCCCTCAATGAAAGTCCTCATAGTATAACTTGAAGTGTTAGACCAGTCACTCCCTCCTGCTCCCAAGTGCTTTGAGGAAGGTAATGTTATGGATGTTGTATGATCCATAGATGTCAACCTTGTTACTTCATCGAGTCCCAATATCATTAATATTAGTGCAAGCCTTACCCCAAAGGAACAAGATGTTTTGGTCACCTTATTGCACAAATTTTTAGAGGTATTCACTTAGGAATACATTGATATGAAGGGCATGGATTCTGATATCATCATCTATAACCTTTTTATAAACAATGGAGCCCACCCTATTTGCCAAAAGCAACAACCAATGGCAGCAAAAGTCTCCTAGCTAGTCAAGGTTGAGATTGAAAAAATCATCCAAGTTGGTTTCATTCAGGCTATTGACTACCCTTGATGGGTTTCCAACATTATTCCAGCTCTCAAGAAGAATGAAACAATTTGGATTTGCATCAAATTTTGGGATCTCAACTTGGCTTTACAAAAGGATAATTTTCCTACTCCTTTGATTGACTAGATTGTTGATTCCACCACTAACTTTGACATCATGTCCCTCATGGATGGGTTCTCTAGGTACAATCAGATTTGGATTGCACCTGAAGAGTAACACAAGAAAAAATTCATTATCCTGTGGGGTACCTTTTATTCTACCATCATGCCTTTCAATCTGAATAATGTTGGGGCTACACATCAGTGTGTTATGACCCAACTATTACATGGCCTTATCCAAAAGATCATTATGTGCTATGTAGATGATCTCGTCAACCAATCTCATAAGTGGTATGAGCATATGTGAGACCTCAAGATCATATTTGAGTGTCTCTAAGAGTATCACATTAATCTCAACCCTGAGAAGTGTATTTTCAGCATTTTCACTAGAAAACTTCTTGACTTCTTCACTTCACAAAGGGATAGTGAAGTGGATCCTGAAAAGATCAAATCAATCCTTGAGATGCTCCCACATGTAACCTTATTTAGCTACACTCTTTTATTGAAAGTCTCAACTTCCTTAGACATTTTCTTGAGGAGTATGCTCATAAGTCCATACCCCTCGCATGTCTCTTCTGTAAGAACACACCATTCTTGTGGTTTACTAAAGTCCAAGTGTCTTTCAAGGAATTAAAGTGAATGATTCATAATCCTCCCATCTTAATATCCCATTGAGGGGCATGATTCTATCGTGTACACCTTTTTCATTGATCTTTCCATTAAGGGCATGTTCTACCAAAAGGATGACACTAATAGAGACAGAGTAGTTTATTATATCTCTCATATGCTAGTTGACCCTGAGCTCAACTAATTGATATCTAAGTGGCATTTCCTCTCCCTCATCTTTGCCACAAATAAGTTGAGACATTACATATTGGGTCAAACTACAAATGTGATTGTCCAATCTAGTTCACTCCACTACTTGCTCAATAAGACACATTTTGCTGGTAGATTGTGAGGTGGATCATGCTTCTTTAGGATTTTGACCTCTGCATCATTAAAAAAAAGTCTACCAAGGTCTTTTTTATGGTTGGGTATGTCATCGTTTTCCCACTACCCAATCATAAAATAGATTTGGTTGATTATGCCTTTCTTGATGAGTTGGTCTATTTGGTCAACCGTGCTGAGGTCTCTAAATGTGATTGGTATTGGGACATCATCTATTACCTTGAAGACCAGTCTTTCCCCATTGATGCTCCATCATAAAAATGTCATCAAATCCATAAGCTTATCATTCCCTATGTCATTATTGGCATTGTCTTTTTTAAGAGAGGTCTTGATGGTGTGTTGATACAATGTCTCACCCTCGAGGATGTTCCTCTCACACTAGAGGAATCCCACAGGTGTATTTGTGGTGGTCACCTGAGAAGGCATGCCACCACTCAGTGTATTATTAGGATGGTCTACTACTAGCCCACTCTTATTAATAATGTCATCCAATATGCTAAAAAAATTAAGATGTGCCAAGTTACTAGGGATGCCATCAATGCCCCAATATGCCTCTTATACCCCATTTCCAATCCTTAGCCTTTCTCCATGTGGGCTCTTGACTTTGTTATAGATTTAAAACTAGCCTCTTTTGATGGCCATCATTTTTTCATCACTATCACTGACAATTTCATGAAGTGGGTTGAAGTCATGCCTCTTAGCAGCATGTGTGGGAAGGCCATCACCAAGTTTATCCTAAACTAGATTATTTATAGCTTTTGAGTTCCCATGGTGATCATGGTTGATAATGACTCAGGTTTCCAAATCCATGAGATGCATGATCTCACTAAATGCTCTAGCTTCAATCTCAGTTTCTCATCCACCCGTTACCCTTAGGGAAATGGGCAAAAATAATCTTCAAATAAAACTTTGAAGAAGATGTTTATCTGCACCACAGCGCAGTCCAAGAGGGACTAGAATTTCATGCTCTATCCTACCTTTTGGGCCTATTGGACTAGCTTCTAAATGGCCACAAGGGAAACCCCATACTCTCTCACGTATGGGTCCAAGGTTGTTCGTCCCTTAAAGGTCCTAATCCCTTCACTGTGGGTTAAGACCTTTGGAGCCCCTTTTGATGAGGAAGAATGTGCCACTCACCTTTCTGAGCTTGAGCAGTTAGATGAGTGATGCTTGGATACTCTTGAGCAAAACCATGCTTACTAGCACCATCAATGCACCCAATTCCAAAACATGGTGTGCCCTCATCCTTTCAAGGTAAGTGATATAGTCCTCATTTTTAACATCAGGTACCATAAGAAGGGAAATGTTGCTCACAAGTGGTTTTGCCCTTTTATTATCACTACCTCTCTTGATAATGGGGCATATCATATGTTGACTCTCAAGGGTGAGCCCCTGCGACACCTAATCAATGGGTTTCACATTAAGACATTCCATGTCTAGGGCCAACATGGCCATCTAAGGAAGTTGCCTATGGTGGTAAAGTGATTCTTTCTTCTCTTCTCTCACCACTACCTTCATGCCATTAACATATGTGTGTGTGCACATGATTTCTTAATTAGCAATGTCTACTTTCTAATCACATTATATCTAGTAGTCTACATTAGATGAAGCATACATATCACACACAAAATCATATACACACATGTGCTAACCATGAGAAAGGGATGTATCACCAAAAACATATGTTTTTATCTAGTACATCACATGGGCTCGTAGTCCCCAAAATATGCCTTAGATGTGGCTACATATGCATGTCCAATTAGCCTATCACTATGTGGTATCCATGCTAGTCATACTCTAGGTGGAGATCTAGATCTTTGACCCTTGACCAATCAAATTATAGTCTCCTATAGTATAACTAGCTAGTCTACCCTCATTTCAAGTGCCTCAGCTCCTCGGGTTTACTCTCAAGCTAGCTTAGCCCATAGCTGATTGATCTCAGCACCTACTCTCGCTAGTCTCACCTTGGTCTCCACCACCACTATCATGTGCTTGAACATATATGCTTCATGCCATCCTAACTTGACCTCTAGATATGGAATCATATGTCATGCCCTCACCATATTGAGTGAGGCTCCTGTACCCACATCTTAGAATCAAGTATGTGGCTCTACCTTGACTGGCGTATGTGATACTCACTCTATCAATGATGTGCCCACCACATCATGGAATATCTCCCTCAGTAGTAGGTCTACCTAAGGTCCAATCCAACTAGGCTAGTCTCCTACACACACACATAAAGCATATATGTTAGCTACATATACGTCTCTCACTTAGAATGAGCATAAAAATATAGTGTTATCTAGAAAATACACTTGTCTTACTTGGTAACATGGATGGCCTCTATGGTACCCCTATAATTCATGCTCCTTTTGGTGGTGGTGGTCCTCACCATATGGATATCTCTTCACCACTTCCCTTCTTTCTCTATCATCGCTGTCAACTATGCTCAGCTCTAGCTAGCTTGGGCTAAGCATGTCTCTCTCTCATCACTAGAGCTTGCCTTATGAGATGAACGTATGGCCCTTATGGACCTTGAAGCTCCTTTATGCCCACATAGACCTCTATTGTTGCATCATTTGGCCATATCATAGGCCCATATGGATCACATATATAGCTCACTACTACATCTAGATCCAGGGTGGTTTGCAAGGGCTCAACCCTATCTACAAACCATGTAGCCCATGTTGTGCCTATCTCTAGTTTTAGGCATGCATCATTGATGTATGTTACTCTCAACCTCATCAGTTGGAGCCTCTTGTAGGCCCAAGCCATGAGTAAGCTAGGTTGTGTCAGTCTGCTTGCCCTTGTACATAGAATATGATCTAGCTACTTGTATATTTCACCCAAGATGTATTGGCCCTAGGATTATCTTTGGCCTCCTCTATGCATTGGACAAATCATGTCTATGATAGTGGTATTCATCCAATATTCTATTTGGTGTAGAGCCTCTTGACCAAAATACTTGTTAACACTATCATGAGTGGTGGAACCCCCGGTGACTACTGTGTGATATGAACCCCATGGCTATTTTACTTGGCATGGGGTCCTACCATGTTTAGTTTTGCTACCATTACATCATGTTTAGGTGATAAGTATATCTCTCTACCTATAGGCTCTACCCCATAGATTTGGTAGACATCCTCTATGCTAAGGATGGCCTCTAGCTTGGGCCCCAATTAGAACACATGCCTCTTAAGTATCCATGTGATGACCAATGCATTAACTAGGTATCTAGAATAATGTAGGGATGGTACATGTACCATCTTCCAAATTCTTGTACTCTATAGGTATGTTTGAGTCTCTACAAGTAGAGCATCTACCTCCTCAACTAACCATAATGAAGCTCTCTCCTAGTTGGGCACTTCGTAGGGCCTATTCATCTATGTTTGTTTTTCTCTCACCTATGAAGGCTCTCCCTCCTTTGGTATGATCACTCTACCACATGTCTACATAAGTGAGAAACATGCAACCAAGTTAGCATGCTAGTCGTGAAAAAGGTATAATTGACTTTAAAACATGTTTTTTATTTATTTTTATCTTTTTCCCCTCTTTTGCTCTGCTCTTTGCCCTTTCTAGAAGTTGTTAGGCCTTACTGGGTTTCCCAGGGCTCTACCTAGGCTTTTGCTTCCCAAAGCCACAAATTATTGGGAAAATTCATGACCTTGCAGTGGGGAAGGCTATATTTTTTTATGGCATATGTGGGGCGTCCTAGGGAGCCCTTGCACTCCCCAATTCTCCCTCTCTAGGCCATGAGAAGCCTCTTGTTGGTCTAATTTTCTTTGTATGCTCAAGCCCATCATTTTCCACCCTTGTTTCATCTGATTTATCTATTGAATCATCTAGAATGAGTGAAAATAACATTAGGGCCTCCCAAACCTCAAAATTTTGAATAAATTTGAAAAAAAATGTTTAAAGGACTTACCCAAACCATCCTATGCATCCCTGGCATGATTTCATGTCTTTGTTCACTCTTCTTAGGCTTTGGGTTACTTTAGGTCTCTCCTTAGGTTCTCTCAAAGTGAAAACAAGAGTGAAAATGACCTCTTTTCTCTTTGTTTTCCTATTTTTAGCCTCTTTTTTAACCTTTTAGTAGGCCCTTTTTGATGTTTTTGCCTATTGGTGCATTTTAGATTATGATACCTTTGTCTTAGAGGTTTTGGCACTTTTTGAGTGCATTGGTGGCCTCTAGTTTTCAATCCAAGGCTTCTTTGGGCCTACTCTGGCCCATTTTGGTCCTCGAGACCCCTTCTCAAGTTCCCACCGACCTCTTAGGCCATGCCCTATTTTATAGCCAGCCAAGAATAGAACTTACTTTATGTATTTATTTTAGTTAGTCTTTTCACTACTTTCATGCAATCAATCCATTTTAAATCCCTCTTTGTTTTTTTTTCATGTTTGCATGTTACAAGTGTTAGTTGGTTATGGCAGTTTAGGACTTACTCTGGTCTTGTCGACTGATCTTCATCTTCGTCAAACTTCCTCCCCACTTACCTTCATTAACTCTTCCCATAGTCAATATTGGCTAATTATTGTGATTGCGGCTTAGTTTCATTATTTATTTCCCCATGCAACTCATTCACACCACCCTACTTTGAGATAACCTATTTGTGGTTGCTCATCCTACATCCTCAACCCCCATCATGGTGCACCTCTCAATGGTGATTCACACAGATGGTGGTAGTCAGGGCAACCTAGGACTTACGACTATAGCTTGGGTTATTGATGATCTGTGGGGCCATGAGCTTATTAAAGTTGGTCATTTCTTGATCAATAAGACAAATAATGCCATTGAGTATCATGAAATCATTGGCACTTTAACCAAAACCTATGAGTTAGGCATGTGTTATGTACATTTTTTCTCTGAATCACTCTTAGTCATGTCTTAACTCATTGATGTCTAGGCTATCATTAGCTATGAGTTACTCCCGCTCTTCGAGCCAATGCATGACTTACTCTCTTTTCTTTAGGACATCCAGTTCATCCACATCCCTCATAGGGAGAACACTAGGGCTGATTCCTTAGTGAATGTCATTCTAGATAGTATGATTTGATTTGATATCACTTATGTTTTCATTTTGTAAGAGCTAGAGTAGGAGTTGAAACTAGAGCTAGATTTGGATTCTGGATTACACAACATTTACACTTTCACCCATGGATCATGTCATCGACATCCTTTCATTATTGTCCTTATCTACTAAGTGCAGATAATTTTTTTTGGAATCTTTTTAGTTCTTTATTTCCTTTACTTTTGTGTGGCTTTTAGATACTTCACAACACTCCTTGTTCATTTAAAAATTGATTGCTCGTACCTCGAGGGCATATGTAATCATACTTCTCATGACCCTAATCCTCCTTATGACTACACATCAACTCACATGTAGATTATCAACCTTGGTTATCCCACTTAGATTCATAAGCCATTTGCTTGGACCTCTCCCATGCATTATTCCCATCCTTTATCCATTTTGGACCTTTCTCATGCTAGAAGGGCTTTCTAGGGACTCCCGGGGACCCTTTCAAGGCACTTTGACTAGTTTATGCCTCTATTTGACCTAATCCATGGCTTAGGAAGGAAATCCATAGCCTAGGTCACATGTTTCCCTCATTAAATCCGTGGCCTAAGCCACAACCTTGGTAGAAGTCATGTAAAGTCACGGATTTGGTCCAAAATGATTTTTTTAAAATGGCTAGTTTTTTTAATTGTTGATAGATTAGGGTTAGATATAAGCATGTTTTCTCATTCATTCACTCTCTCTATTCATTCTTACTCCACTTTTACTACATATTCATTGATCATCTCACATTGAAATCTTAGCTACCTCGCTGAATCTCTCTTGATTCTTGCTTGGCACAATTATTTTCCTTGTAAAAAGGGATGCCCTACTTTGTTGTTACTTCCATTGGTGATTATCTTTGCTATTGATAGTGTTCCTAAATCTTATGTATTGATCCTTTCTTCCTCAAGACTCCATTTCACCTATCACTTGTGCTCCTTACATTGCTTCTCACATATTGGTCTCCTTCATCTCTTCCACAGCTTTGGCTCTTGGTCTGGACTCAACCTACACACAGCATGATCTTCTTCCTCTCTTGCCTCCTAGCTTGGATAATTGGATGGTATAAATTATACACATATTTTGAGTTTGATATGAGGGCACTTTGCTTTACAAGTTGGAAAACTTTGCTTATTTGCAGTAGTATACATGATAGGGTTTGTTGTGTTTTAGAAAACTAGTTGTTTGATATCTTTCTTAGCATAGTTTCTAAATTTTCTTGTATTTGTGCATGTCCAAAGATTACTTTAATTGCTTGAAATATTCCTTTTTTGTATTCCATTTCTCTCTTTATAATATTTTCTGCACTGAAGGATAGATACACTAGAAAACTTATGTAAACCATCTCTCTCTCTCTCTCTCTCTCTCTCTCTCTCTCTCTCTCTCTCTCTCTCTCTCTCTCTCTCTCTCTCTCTCTCTCTCTCTCTCTCTCTCTCTCTCTCTCTCTCTCTCTCTCTCTCTCTCTCTCTCACACACACACACACACATTAAAACAAGAAATGTTGTATTGCTAGAAGACAATAATATTGCATTGAAAGATAGATTAAATATAGAATAGGCATACTCTTTAACCCTTATTTTAAAACATATTTGTTTCCTAAAACATCTTTCATTCAGCCTCAAAGTGTCTTAGTTGTTAGATTTACATTTCATTGGCTATTTCATTTCATTCAGTATTATTGCTTCTTCCTTATTCATGCAATCCCTAGTATAGTTTTAGCCACTTGCTTCACTATGGTTGGATTTACTAGAGCCTTGTGTGTACTTTGTGTGTTTGTTTTTACTAGCCCCAACTTGGTTTACAAGTCTATCTATAGCTTGGTGCAAGCTAGTAAACTGGATAGCCACTATAGAACTCCTGTAACCCATAGAATCCCTAAACCTTCTAGCCTATTAGTGATTTACTTTAGCACCTTGCCAAACACTAGTGATCCCATTCAGATTCTTGGAACTACAACATGCATATTATTCTCATCCCATCACATCATTCTTCTTTATCATCTCTTTCATTACCATTGAGCATTCTCATGTCCTTGACTTTTTATGGATTCTTCATTCTTTGAAAACTCATTATACTATTGTGCCTATGTTTTCACCTACTTATCATTAATCTATGTAATAGGTTACACCATTGAGATATGTTTTTAAACCAATCGATCAATTACCTAATCATAATTTATTAAAATTAAACTCTGGCCTACTAGGTCAACCCATTTAGATCAATCAATGATCAAATCTATTCTATAGGGGCAAATCATTTCAATCAACACTCACATCTGCCTTGTTGGGGCACATTATTATGACTAACCATGACTATCCTCTTTGGGATCAATTCACTCATTCAATCTTTCTTCTAATTCCAAGCCCACAACTTTCTTCCTATTTGGAAAAATTCAAAGTGTGCCACTTATTTTCAGATGCATCCTTCCCACTTCCCCCCACCTTGGGGTCAATTCAATTCTATTATTTTCAAACATTGGAAATCAAAGCGTACCAACATTAGCTCAAGTGGCTTAATTTTTTCCATAGGTTAATCTATTCTTCCATTCTAGCTTTTTTCTCACTTTTTTGAGATCCCATCCACACCCTACATGTGCTCTCGATGGGGCATCATGGATCGCTAATTATTAGTTCATCTAATATTTTAACGACTTTTTCATTCTTTGAAAAGTCATTACCTTGTTATATCTTGCAATGACTTCTCAAAGATGGGGAAAATGTAGACACTTAAAATCAAACACTTTGTGTTGATTTCAACCTTATTTGTACTAATGTCAAATCATCCTTAATTATCACTATTTTTCTCTTATCCTAATTTCTCATCAATATTCACTATTTATGATTTACTATTCACATATTTATTAAGTTAATTAATTTAAATTAAATAACTAATCCTTCCTTAATAATAAATTTCATGGATTTTAAATATTTACAATGTCTATAAATCCATAAATGAAATTAACCTCCACCCTCCAATTTTATAATCCATCTCCTATTCCATTGTCCTCTATGATTTGTTTTCCTATATTTTTATAATGCACCTCCAATCTCATTATCCTCCATAATCCATTTTCCTCTAATTTTATGATTCTCAAATTCCTATTTCCTCTACATGTATTTCCTATTATTCCTTGATTGGATCCATATGTCTTCCATGATTTTAATTTAAAAATCAGGATCATCCTCTACCCTTTGATCTTAAGTCAAGATGGATGGTTCACATTCTTTTCAAAAGTTTATAAATTAGAGGTTCTTCCTCTAATTTAAACAAGCTTCTCTACTCTAAACTTAGTATGCAAACATTCTTTTAGAAGATTTAATTTCTTTAACATCTTTAACCTCTCATGCTAAAGCTAAAGTCAAATCAAGTATAGACAAAGGGAAATGTTGCCCAAACGTGGAGTCAACATTTTCAAAGACCTCTAATTCTAAAAGTCAAGTTCAATCTCTTCAAACTAGTTCTCAAACATATTTTCAAAGGATGTAAAAGTGATTGTTGTTTTATTTTTGTAATTTACATTTATTGTTTCATTACTACATAACTCAACCCAGGGATTATGATTGACAAGTTATGTCTTATATTTTATTTAGATTTATCTACTAATAAATTGACTAATCTCTCTTGAATTTTTAATTTACAATAAACACTTAGGCTTCGCACATAAAATTTAAGCAAAACTCAGCAAATAACATGTTTTGCTAATGTTACACAAGATTTCTCCATGCCAAAGTCATTAAGCCCAAGTACCCTACCAACTATATTTT
Organism: Torreya grandis; assembly: GCA_037957365.1. Taxonomy (NCBI): domain Eukaryota; kingdom Viridiplantae; phylum Streptophyta; class Pinopsida; order Cupressales; family Taxaceae; genus Torreya; species Torreya grandis. The sequence goes on along the minus strand of JARHVA010004962.1, from coordinate 320,914 downwards.
TACAATTATTAAAATATAATAAAAAAATATAAATATATACTACAAAATATTTTAAATAAAAGATAATAATATAAAATAATGTATAGATGTGACTGATCGTAGTTAAAATTGACAAATATTTATCAAACCACAAGAACTCTGAGGACGAGCCTATGCTGCACAATCACTTGCAAAAAGGGTTATATATATACATACATACATATATATATATATATATATATATATATATATATATATATATATATATATATATAGATATATATATATATATATATATATATATATATATATATATATATATATATATATATATATATATATTGCTCAAAGCACTAAAGCTTTGTTTTTCACGCCATGTGTGGAGTCTAACTAAGACACCAAATACCCAACTGTACATAGAATCAATAAACCAATACACTAAATTCTGTTGATTCCATATTAGTTTGTTCATTGTGGATATTATTGAATGGATATGTCAGGAAAATCTTAATAAATCTCAAAATATTAATCGTAGATAATAATGAAGTTGTAACAAGTTCATTCCTAAGAGACCACTTTCAGCTCTTTTCAAAATTCCATTTCCTGGGTGAGAGACATCAAATATCAACCCACCCAATCCATTTACATATGGTCCATGTCACAAATGACATCTAACACTTCCTAGATCGCTTGTTTCATTCTCATGACAATGTTGCAGTTATTACAAGGGGGACACCCCTCAATAGCGTGGCCTTATTCAGCGTGCCATTTAGAATATTCTTCCATTATAATGACTATAACATGGGAGAGTTTAGGAGGACCCCTAGCTAAGGGGTCCATGAGTTTAGGAAGGTAGCTTTTAGATGCTGCATGAGAATTGTGTTCTATGATGGCAACTCCTAAAATGGAATAGCATGCAAATTTTTAAGTAAAGTTCATTTAAGCATCGATTAAATTAAACTTACTATAGGCTGAATGGCATAGCATTCGCACGTAGTTGATGACTATTATGGGAGGGTTGAACAGCTGAGATGATCATTACTGTTTGCATTCCTGATTGCAGACGTAGTGCACAGTGCCTAGGCATAGGCGTATAGCGTCTTGCCATGTCTGAGAAGCTGGCTGGCCTGTATTTACCTTCAAGGAAACTTCTCTATTACAAACTATATATACTAATACAAATATCTTAAACATAACTATTTAAAGAGTATTTGATAGATATAAATTTTGAGGCGTTTATCTTAGATTTGTTGCATATGTAATTGATTAATGATTTTATTATCTTTTTTCACAATTTTTTTTATAAATTAGTGGTATATGGTCTCAATTTAAGTGTATCATTCTATCACGCTCGAAAAATATTTCTAAAAAAAAAGGTTCTAAACTCCTCCATATGTCCAAGATATTAAATTTTTTTAATCAACTTCAAACAAAAAGGAAAAACTTCCATAAAATGATTAAATATATCTCAATTATTTTTAAAAATAAACCTAACTTATTTTCTTAATGTCATAACTAACTTAGATGCCAAGACCTCCCAATTATTAACTCTACTCAAATGATATCTACAAAGCCTAGAGCCTTGTAAGCTGCTTTCCTCAAAGCTTCATTATTACAGCAACACACATCTTCATTTTGAGGATGGGCTCATCCAAACTATACCCAACTCTAATTATCTTATAGTTTGAGGGTTCCATTGGCATAATTCAAAGCTTGTTCACATCCCCTTCGCATTGATAGAAATCACCATATGCTTAAGGGACGTCGAATTTGTCGTATTTGTTCTTTGAAACCTAAATTCAAGAATCATTTTATATTTAAATATTTTCCTTACTTTAAGATTAATGGGTGATATTTTTGCCTCTTTAGGGATCTGTACAACTGTGTATAATAATTAGAGATGTTTGGTTCTCTTCTTTCGAGAGATATTTTATAATCACCAAAATTTGACTATATATTTTTTAGATCACCATGTGTCATTTTTTGTTCATTCATGAATCTTTTTTAGAGATAATGTGTAGTAATGGGTCCCCTTTCATATTTAATGAAGGCAACATTTTTCAATTTAAAGCTAGAGGACATATTAAATACCACCACATGTGTTTTTTTTTTTTTTTTTTTTTTTGTTGATGTTTCATTTTTAGAGTGAACTGATATTAACGAGGCCCATTTTACATATAAAAGAGGATTTTTTTTTTTCTAATTTAAGGGTAGGGGACACATTACATCACCATGTGTCATTTTTTTGTGTCCATATTTCATTTCTAAGGAAACGTTGTCTAAAAGGGATACCATTGACATGAAATCAATGCAACAGAGAAAGATTTAGGGTTATGGGGAGAAATTAGACCACCATGTGTTGTTTGTGTGTGTTCATATTTCCTTTGTAGATAGAAATTCACTTAATAGGGCTCCTCTTTCATGCAACATTGAAGATTTAGTGATAAGGGACATGTTAGAACACCATGTGTCATTTTTTTTATGTTCGTGTATCCTTATTAGAGGAAACACATTATAATGGGTCCCCTTTCATATTCATGGGGGGCGGGGGGGGGAACATTTATCATTTTAGAGCTGAAGGACATATTAAATACCACCACAAATTTTATTTTTTCCATGTCAATGTTTTGTTTATAGAGTGAATTCATAGCAATGGGGCCCATTTCATATGTAATCAAGACATTTTTTTCCAATTTAGGGGTAGGAGACATATTAGACCACCATATTTTCTTTGTGTGTTCATATTTATTTTCTAGAGATATTTTGCCTAAAAAACCCCATTTCACATGCAGTCAACACAAGGGATGAAGATATATCATTATGGGGATAAAATAGACCATCATATGTTGTTTTTGTGTGTTTTATTTTCCATTATAAAGTGAAATCGACTAAAGAGAGACTCTCATGTACTATCTAGGTAATCAAGGAAAACTTGGGGGAATGGGACACATTAGACCACCACGTGTTATTTTTTTGTGTCCTTTTAAAATAAATTTTATTGTAATAGAGTCCCTTTCACATGCAAAGGAATTTTTTATCAATTTAGGACTAGGGGACATATTAAAGACCACAACATATTTTGTTTTTCTATTTCTAGAATGAAATCAAAGTAATGAGGACCATTTCACATACAACATTGGAAGGTTCAAATCAAATTTTTTTGGAAGATTTTTTCTACCTGGGTGCCATAGTATAACTACTACAACATTAAAAAATTTAAAAAATTATCTGTTGGCATCAAAATTAAATTTTAAAGGTTTTAGTTACATCATAGCAAAATTTGAAGGTTATGCCTAATATAGGAAACTTTCAAAAGGTTAATATATAGTTTGAAAGTATATTAAATAAAAACTTGATTTAGTTAATTCCTATTTTCCATGTAACATTTGGGGGGGGCACCTTCCCGATTGTATTTCACCAAAAACAATAAAAATTTGGAATATGTTTTGAAAACATAAAATTCATGAAAGGTCTTATGTTGGACCATGCTTCCTAGAGAGTAACATCCTAAAATGATCTTGCACTAATGTATTATGTTCAAAATTATGTACCTTATTCCCAATGATAACCAAAATTATCCTAAGATATAGACTACATTTCATTGGCTCATCCTATATGTATCCCATGTACTAAAGCAAGGTTAAAAAACATGCATTATATTCCTTTTTAGTATTGGATTTTTATAGAGGTTATGGAATGCATTTACTCTATCATTTAAGTAGATATCCAACAAGTAGTGTTGTCTTTCCTTAAAAGTCACCCAAGTGACTATGGGCATATCTAAATTCACAATTATTTATTGATAGTCCCAACATAAGGTTGCTTCATCTAAAAGTTGTAAAATAAATAGCATGTCCATACTATTTATTGAAAAAAAAAATTATCCCAAAGAACCATTTCATACCTATTATCCAAGCATTAGCTATTCATCCATTGAATTTAAGACCCTTTTCACTTCATTTATTTTGCAGGTAATTCCATCCAGTATTTGATGTGTGTGACCATTGTTATGAGCTCCGCCAATGGATGATATTCCATGTAATATATTGTTATTTATCTCTTGTTGAACATTATGTTCGTAATCACACTCATGGAATTATTTTATCATATTCCTTAATTTTTCCCTAGATTCAATGGCATACTTGAAAAAATTAAAAACTAACTCTTACTTCCCTTGGCAATGTGATTGTTAACCCAAAACATGGTATAGATAGCATATCTTTTTTATATAGCACTATATGTTGATTCTTTACCATTATATTTTATATAAAAAACAATTAACCTTCTACCTTAATGATCAATATTAATCTATATAGCATTATCTACAACAAATTCATACTCCCTTCGTGAGAAATAACCATTTACTTTCATATTGGACTGTCATAGGCAAAATAGGGTATATGGGTATGTCTTACTCATTTCTATGTAGGTCTATATAGGTTCAACATGTTCAAAACTAATATCATAATGACTCACAACTGACCAACCTAGTGGAATCACTTCAAGCTCCTTGGCTTGATTGTGACCTACAGTCATTCATCCACCTGTAACCTTACACAAATGAAAACATATTCATGGCCTCAAGGACCTTAAAGGATAACATGAAACTAATTAAAATCACATACATTGAATGTATATTCCACAATAAGTCACTTTATAGGTCAATAAGTCAATACCAACTAATAGGTCAATAGGTCAATAGGTCAAAGTTGTCAAAATTGTCAAATTTGTCAAAGTTGTCAAAGTTGTCAAAATTATCAAAGTTGTAAAAATTTTCAATAGATATTAATTAATTAATACCACCTAATAGTTCAATAGGTCAATTTCCACCTAATATGTCAATAGGTTAATAGGTCAATAGGTCAAAATTGTCCAAAGTTGTCAAAATTGTCAAAGTTGTCAAAGTTGTCAATAGGCCAATAGGTCAAATTTGTCAAAGTTTTCAAAATTTTCAAAGTTTTAAAATTTTTCAAATTTATCAATAGGTCAATAGATCAATTACTCATTAAGTTTCTAGGTCTCTAGTTTAAGTTGTCAAAGTTGTCAAAATTGTCAAAATTCAAGTTGTGGTTACAGAACTTTGGTTCTGATGCTTCTTGAGTGAAAAATGACACCACAAACACATCCAAATGGGTAGATAACATATATTACCAGGTTCTTGGCCTCCTTTCAGGTTCAATATACAAACCCACCACCCAGTTTGGCCTCAAGAACACCCTTCCCAATATAAGAAAAATTCAATTTTTTTACCTAAGTCCAAACATACATAAACTAAAAATTATAAGTCATTTATATGAACCATCATATCCTTCCTATACATATTTAATCTCTCTAACCACATCCCAAATAAATCAGGTGGAATCTTCGATATCAATTCGTTAGACAAGTTGCAGTGATAGGTATGAAAATGCAAGTTTTTGTCAGTGAACAAGCAACCTCTCAAGCTCCAACTAGCATTTATACCTACAGGACCTCCACCTATGAATATATCACTTTTATCACATCTATATAGCCAAATTACATGCTATCACACCACCATGACATTTGAATCGACTTGGAAGTGGATTTTCACTATGATTTTCGAGAGCGAACACATTGATAATAAATGTTGTCAAAGTTCAAGTTGTGGTTGCAAACTCTAGTTCTGATGCTTCCTGATTGAAAAATAACACAAAAAATATGTTTATGGGGGGAATATAATATCTAATATTAGTTTCTTTTCCTCCCATCACGCCCAATCGACAAACCCACCACCCATTATGACCTCAAGAACACCCTTCCCAATACAAGAAAAGTGCAATTTTTTAGCCTAAGTTCAAACATGTGTAAAAAATAATATAAATAATTTCCATGAATTTTTAGATCCCTCTCATACCCATTTAATCCTTATAATTTCATCATAGATCACATAGGTGGAAGCTTTGAGATCAATCTATTGGACAAGTTGCAGTGACGGGTCCAAAAATGCAAGTTTTTATCAGTGAACAAGCAACTTCTTGAGCTCCAACTAGAATTTATACCTTTGAAACATCCATATAAAAATATATCACTTTGATCACATATAGATAGGAAAATTACATGTTATCACACTACCATGATGTTTAAATCCACCCAAAAGTGTATTTTCACTACTATTTTGAAGAGTAGAAAATGTTGTCAAAGTTCAAGTTATGGTTGCATAACTTTGATTCTGATACTTCCTAAGTGAAAACTGACATCGCCAACATATATGAGGGGGTGGATAATGTCTAGGACCAGGTTATTTACCTCTTGTTAGACCCAATAAACCAACCCACCCCCATTTTGGCCTCAAGAACACCCTTCCCAATACAAGAAAAATACAATTTTTTAGCCTAAGTTCAAACATGCATAAAACAAAAATTGTAAGTCATTTTCATAAACCATTAGATCCCTCTCATACCTATTTAATCCCTATAATCTCACCCTATATTAATCAATTGGAAGCTTTGAGATCAATATAGTAGACAAGTTGAAGTGATGGGTCAAAAAATGTAAGTTTTTATCAATGAACAAGTAACTTTTTGAGCTCCAAGTGGCATTTCTACCTCTAGAACCTCCACCGGTGAATCTATCACTTTTATCATGTCTAGATAGGAAAATTACATGTTACCACTCTACCATGATGTTCAAATCCACTCAAAAGTGAATTTTCACTACCATTCTAGAGAGCGTAAACACTAACAAGAAAATGTTATCAAAGTTCAAGTTGTAGTTGCAAAACTCTTATTCAAATGCTGCTTGAGTGAAAACTAACACTTCCAACATGTCTAATGGGTAGATAATGTCTAAAACCAAGTTCTTGGCCTCCCATCAAGCCTGATCAACAAACTCACCACCCATTTTGGCCTCAAGAACACCCTTCGCAATACAAGAAAAATGCATTTTTTAAGCCTAAGTTCAAATACCCATAAAACCTAAGCTTCTTGTAGCTTCAAGAATATATAATTATTTATTGATAGTGCCAACCACGTGAAGATGTAATCTTATATGGCACCACTAACCAAAAAAAATTTGTTAGTAATCAATTAAAAATAAATTATATATATGTAATAAAAATATTTGGTAAAATTGATTACATCTACTTTTGAAAAGTCAACATATATATGTACTTTAATCCAAAAAACTACTAAGATCTTCACTAACCTTGATAGTATCAAGAGTAGATTCATGATTTGACTCCTGAACTTTCCATAGTTTCCTGTTTAATGGCCTCCCATGATATTTTTGTAATTGAACATTCATTACAAGAATCAAATTTGAATAGTATAGTATCTTCCTATGCATTTCAAACTCTTCAAACAACCATTAATCTAATGTTTTTATAGGATATCATCAAAACCAAGTTCCAGTGACTACCACAAACCCAATGGGATAGTCAATGTTTTCTCCATATATAACTTGGAAAGTCAATTTTTTCTTTCTCTCTACACACTGACACAAGTAATAATCAGTGCCTTCTTCATTATCTTCATCTGCAATAACTACAAAAACATGCCCTGTATCACAAAAAATCATTTTTAATGACAATATGAAGATATATTTAATAATAATAAATTGTAGATAATGAAAAAAATTATACCTAGCTACACTAGATTAGATACATGGTCAAATTTATTTGATAATGTCATATTTGTAAGTTGTAATGCTATTGAAACCTGATATGTGTTGATTGGAATTAAAGGTTTGGGACTCTAATCATCCTTCCACTCTTGTGATTCACACTTATTGCAAATAGAGTCCATGTATGTAGAACAAAAACATGCCAAGTGTCTTGTATGAAAAATCTAAGAACATGCATTTGAGCTACAAAATGAGCGAAGGTCACTTAAACCTGTTAGAGTCATAAAATCCCCATACTTTACCAATTGTTCTTCCTCCATTAACCAAAAATGTCTACGAACAATAGAATTTGGTTGAGCACCATGACACATTCTCATTACACCATTCAATCATATTTTTTACATCTATCAAATGAACACCCCCTTCAAATTTCAACTCCTTCCTTGCAATAACTCTTTTTACACATGGATGATGAAAATGATGAAATTATTGAAAATATATATGATGCATATCATAATATAGGTCCAACATCATGCACCAAAGATTGTAATGTTACCCGACATTTCAACTCCTTCCTTGCAATAACTCTTTTTACCTGACATATACTTACAACTTGTGCATCAAATTGATTGACATATTTGACTATCATACTCCAAATTATTAAGAAAAGTATCCAAAATTTGTTGAGCCAATCTTCTTAAATGGCGATTATACATTTTTTTATGCATTGGTTTTAAAATATTTTCATTGAATTTAATTAAGTACTTATCTTTTCTATGCACAATTCTTGGAGGTGTTGGTAATGGTGGAATTTGTTGAGAAGGTGTTTCAAAATTATTATTACTTTCATTGTCTAGAGGTGGGATGACATTTTCTTCATTGTTAATTTCTTCATTATATGTTTTCATGAAATTTTCTTGATGGTTAATTTCATCATTATTTTTTTCCATTAAATTTTCTTCATTCATGGGGGGCGAAGCATCATATATAGACTCATCATCAACAAAATCAAAAACTTGGAACTTTGAATGTGAACTTCCAACATTAACTAATTCATTATTTTCAATTTCATTATTATTCATTTCATTATGGTCAATTTCACTATTATTCATTTCATTATGATCAATTTAAACATTATTCAATTGATTATATTCAATTTAATCATTGTTTAATTCATTGTCATCTATTGGCTCGTTATCTATGGCATTTGGTTCATCAGGATTAGGGTTTGTACCTTGTTTACCATGAAGTTTTCACATTTGTAGCTTGTGTTTCGCTCTCAAATATTCTAATTCCTCTGGTTTTTTGTTCTTCAATAACTTCCTCTTCCTCTCCAAACATGATCCAGAACCCATCAGAAGGGATAATTGACAACTTTTCAAAGGTGGGGTCAAGTACATAGGTATGTAGATCTCGCAAAAGTACACAAAGAATGTTTGTGGGATAGAAGTCTCGATTTGGGTTAAAATAGTTATTGATAAGTGAGCTTAATGTAAATTAATAATAATGTGGTTGTGTTATGTGTTTTATAAGGTTCTAGCCCATCTAACCCATTGAGAAGCTTGTATAGGCAATAATACAATCGCTTTATTGTTGATATAAGCTTTGGGGTTGGTAATTGGCAATGAGAATCGAGTGTTGCCTATGTTAAAAATAATGTAATCATGTTATTAAATATCATGATTTTGTTATAATTAATATAGATAAGATATTTTGGATTAGGGATTAAGGCATTAGTGCATAGGGTTTATGGATTAGGGATTAGGGATTAAAATTTATGTTTTAGGGATTAGGGATTATAATTTATGTTTTAGGGTTTAGGGATTAGGTCATGTAGGGTTTGGGTTTAAGGGTGTATATAAGGTCTAATCACTATATGCCATGTGTGAACCTAATTTTTAATATAAAGGATGTTAATTAGGACTAAATCGATTGGTAAATGGGGAATTTTTTTGGTTTACAATTTAGGGTATAATGTTTAGGGCTTAGGTTTAGGGTACACAGGGTCAACATCTAGATTGGTCAGTTTCAAAGGCTTTAGCCATAGGTTCAAAAAGTGCATTTTATGACATCTCATGATAAAATCATTTATATCATAAGGCATGTATGTTTGGGGCATGTAATGGGCATTAGGGCATCATGCTTACAATTTATGTTTTAGGGATTAGGGATTAGGATATGGGTTTAGGTTTAAGGACATGTATATTAATTTTTCTAATCACTCTATGCCATGTGAACCTAATTCTTATGACAAAATATGTTAATTGGGACTAAATCGAGTGGTAAATAGAGAAAGCTTATGGTTTACAATTTAGGGTATAGTGTTTAGGGTATCATGCAAATTGAGTGAATTAGTCAAATGGGGCAATCAATCACGTGATTTAGGTCAAACTGAGCCTTGCAAACTTAATTCTTAGTCTAGAAATGATGTTAATTTGGGATAAAATAATTGGTTCAAGGTTTAAAGAATTTATATTTGTGGTTTAGAGTTTATGGATTAGAAAATTAAGGATTAGGGCTTAGGGTATAGTTTTTAGGGTATATTTATACAATCTTATAAGTAGTTGGGGCAAATTTGGGAACATTTAACCTATATCTATGAGTAAAGAATGTGAATTTGTGATCAATTATCCCCCACATCATCACATATTGAGATTATGAAGTCAATTATGGTAATGAGTGATGCAATTTTAACTAATTTCATCCCTATGAACTTGATTCTTACTATATATAAAGGATGTTAATTAGGATTAAATTTATTGGTTTAAGGTTTAGGGTCTATAATTTAAAGGGTTTGGCATTTAGGGCTTATGGATTAGGGTTTAATGTAAATGGTACAAGGTTTCTAGGGTTAATGTTAAATGGTACAGGGTAATTTAGGGCTCAGATATTGGATATAGGCTCCAATCACTAAGGTAATTGAAGAACATTTGTGCTGCTTGTGACACCTATTTATGACTTGATTACCTTCACGTGCATTTTTGATAAAATTAGGGTCAATTATGCCATTTACATATTACATACATGTTATACAATTAATTAAGCCATAAATTTGGTTTAGGGGCTCAATTTTTCCTAAATCACATAGGGAAGTGCACAAATTGACTAATTAGATCAATTCATGATAGAAGATCGATCTTTTGATTTTTCCCCAAATCATATCTTGCTATTGAAGGGGTTCAAATTGGCCTCAAATGCCTCCTCAATTAAAAGAATCAACTAGCTCCTCCTCTTTGGTTAATTAGGTTAAAGGGGCTATAAATAGCCCCAATTCACTTTAGATGCACAGCTAGATTAGTACTCCAAAGGCTTTAGCCATAGGTTTCAAAAGTGATTTTATGACATCTCATGATAAAATCATTTATATCGTAAGGCATATATGGTTGTGGCATGTAGTGGGCATTAGGGCTTAGAGAGATCTTACAATTTATGTTTTAGGGATTAGGGCATAGGGTTTAGGCTAAACGATCTGTATATATTAATGTCTAATTATTAGATATGCCATGTGTTCAAACCTAATTCTTACTACAAAGGATGTTAATTGGGATTAAAGTGAAGTTGGTAAATAGGGAAAGTTTATGGTTTACAATTTAGGGTATAATGTTTAGGGTTTATGGTTTATGGCTTCTAGGTTTTAATGTATATACATGGTTTAGGGTATACATGGTCAATCACAAAGATAACTGAAGACAATTTGAATCACTTGGATCCATTTGTGAATATAGAATGTGTTTTCAACTTGTCATCATACCATGGATGTCATCATTCAGATTGAGTAAATTAGTCAAATAGGGCAATCATTTGTGTGATTTAGGCCAAACTGAGCCCTATGAACTTAATTATTAATCTAAATGATGTTAATTTGGGATAAAATAATTGGTTCAAGGTTTGAAGAATTTATATTTATTGTTTAGATTTTAGAGATTAGGAACTTTAGGGATTAGGGCTTAGGGTATATAAGGTACAATCATGATGGTGATTGGGGAAAATTTGAGCTCTTTGAATGTAGATTTGTGATGTGAATTTGGGATCAATTATCCCCTACATCATCACTGATTGAGCCTACAAAGTCAATTGTGGTAATGACTAATGCAATTTTAACCAAGTTCATCCTTGTGAACCTAACTCTTACTATATATAAAGGATGTTAATTGGGGATAAATTGATCCCACAAGCCTATTGAGCCTCAATGTAAGGAATTCCATCCATATGATATTAGTTGGGGATCCAAGTGCTCACCATATTAAGAAAATGAGTATTTTTTCAATTTGATATGCAATTCGGTCCAAAGGATCCATGTGCAAGGAATTACATTCATATATAATGGAAATTGGGGATTACATGGCCTTGATTGCATACCATATTGAACCAATCGAGTATTCAATTTTAGATGATACATAATTGGGGCCAATCGAGACTTGCCCAAGGAATTGTGTCAACATAATTTTAATTAGGTCCCTAATTGCACACCTTATTCAAATAATTGAGTGTTTGATTGAATCTACTATGAAATCAAGACCAATTGAACCCTCTGTAAGGAATTACATCCATCTAATAACAATTGGGATTCTAATTGTGCACCAAATTCAATTGAAAGAATATTTAGTTCAATATGATATATGATTTATTCAGTCTAAGCAAGCCTTGTGTAAGAAATTTCATCCTTCTACTATCAATAGGGGGCTCTGTTTGTCCCAAATATATAACATATTGAATCAACCAAGTACTTAGTTTAGTTGAGTATGCAATTATGGCCAACCAAGGCTCATGTAATTGATTGTTCATACATCTAATGTCAATTACAACTTCTTTGGCCCCAATTTTAAACTATATCCAGTTAATTTCAAGTATTTTTTTTTATCTTATACATAATTGGGGCCAAATGAGCCACACGAAAGTAATTTTGTCCATATTATGTTTCAATTAGGTTCCATTAGCCTTGATTGCACACCATATTGAACCAATTAAGTATTTAAGTTCAATATGAGATGCAATTGGGGCCACTCAATCCCAAAGCAAGGAATTACATCCATCTAATGTCATTTTGGGATATGATTACACCATGTTAAATCAATTGATATTTTTTTCAATACTATACACAATTGAGGATAACCAAGTCCTATGTAATTAACTGCTTCCACCTAGAATATCAATTGAGGCATTTTTCACCCCATGCAACAAATTGTGTCCATTCTACTGTCCATTGTGAATATTTTTCCCTAATTTCACATCATATTTAACCAATCAAGTATTTTCTTCAGTATAATCTATAACTAAGAGTAATTGGTCCCCGTGTAAGAAATTAGTTCAATATAATGTCTCGATTAGGGCTTTGATAGCACACCATATTAAATTAATTGAATATTTAGTTCAATCCAATACACAATTAGGGTTAAATGAGCCCTAAGAAAGTAATTATGTCCATATGATGTCAATTGGGTCTCTAATTTCACACCATATTATAAAAAACCAAGTATTTAGTTTAGTTTGATATGTAACTGGGGCCAACCGAGCTCCATCCAAATAAATGTGTCCATCTAATGTCAATTTGTGATCATTGGCCCATTTACACACCATATTGGGATCGAAGGAACAATAAATTGATTCATAGGTTAATACATCTCTAATTATCATTCAATGCTATCAATTCTTGATAATAACATTGGTCCCAAAAAATAATCTTAATCAACTAATATTTGATCTTAAGACTACTAGGCCTAGTGGCTTCTATTCAAGTTTTACGGTGTTGATAATATGTAATGTGATCATGTTATTAATATGATTACATTATTAAATACCATGATTGGGTTAATAACATATTTAATAACATGATTACGTTATTAATACGTTCATGGCATTTGAATTTGAATTCAATTCCCACACCTTTTGGCTTGGGAATGGCTTCGATTCTCGATCCAAAGGCTTGGACTGTCAATGTACAGCCAAGTTTTGAAAGGTATGAAAATAAACAATAAATTTCAAATTTGATTGCCAAACACACTAAGAATTTCAATGTGAAAATTCAAAAACTCAATACCGTCGTAACAAGCACGCTCTCCTCTTTCCAAAAATATTATTTTTATAGTTTTTAGACTAATTTAAGGTTTCAAACTATATTTATTTCTAACTATGCCTTTTTTCAGCCATTACATGATGTAAACATACATGTATATACATGTTCATGTATTTTGTCTTTCATTGATCCAAGTGAAAAACAAATAATATGGTGACCAAGTAGGCCTAATTCTACACACACTCAAAAAAAAATTGATTTTCATTTTTTTAAAGGTAGTTAGGCATGTCACACGGATGGCTATCCATTTCTTCATCAGTTTTTAAGATCTATTTACTTACAAAATTCATAAAAAAAAAAGTATTCATTAAAAAAATACAAAAAAATATAGGCGACATGCTAGAAGATTTTATCTAAATTTCCACAAAGGGTTTTAAATAATATTAAAAGCTTCTAAAAAAATGGTGCGCATCACGACCATCTATCTACTATGTTTTCTAAAAAAATAGGAGTTCCTCTTTAAATTTTAGATTTTTGACCTAGTTATACTTAACCATTTTTTGAAAAAAATGTTCTTTTGAAAACTAGACTTGAAATGCTACATTTCATGTTCTTATACCATCTTCAAATTTTGAGTGTATATATCTCAAAATATCTACAAAAGTTTATATTTTTGAAATTTCAGAAAAATCATGTCCACGGGTAGGCCACTTTTTGTCCCCCAACTTTGTGCACTTACCCCATGAAAAAAATCCTTTCACCCCTTTTATGATAATTTTATGCATCTGATGGGAACTGACCAACTGTGGAGATTTTGTATGTAGTACATTAAGTTCAAATGTCTTACCCTCTGAGTGAAAATACATGAACAACTCCTGGAAATTAATCTCTATCATGCCCAAGGTTGTGAGCCATTCAACTTTAAGACAATATTTCTCAACCCATTGGAATAAAAAACATCGGGGAATCAATTTTGTAGTTTCCCATCACAAGTTTTATACTTTGGAATTATCCTAAACATTTGATTATGCCACCATCTGCAATCATGCACTAAAATTATGGAGTAGGGTATATAAAACAATTTAGACATGTTACCAACTTATTATTGATGAGATTATGTGTATTATCTAAGTCAATCAACATTATCACCTTCTATTTCTTGAGGAAACCCAAAACCTTAAGATTTTGTGCAGTGTTAATGCCAAAAAATTCATGGCATGAGATAGTTGGTTGGGACACTTTATATTCTGACTCTGACACCTCTTCTTCTTCTTCTTTACCTAATGCTTCATCATCCTCATTTTTCCCTTTAATGTAGAATGATTTCTTCTCAGCATGTTTATGTCCTTTGCTCCATTTGTTGTCATGATTGAAACATAAACCTTTTAGTCATTTCTCTTCAATTTGTTGAGGTGTCAACATGCTAGGTTGAGGGAATGATGGTGATGAGTTGATTTGATCTTTGATGTTGGTGGATGACTACCTCTTGCTAGGTAAAAAATATTCCTTTGACCTATGAACCATGATAATATAATTAGATATAATAAGTAGATTAAACATGTACCTTATGTTCAATGCAATCCTTGAGACCTCCAAGAAACAAATCATTCATAGTCTCATCAGTAGTGTTCTCCATACGCAAAGATGGGTTCTAGAACTGATGAATATAATCCTTAACCACCAATGTTTGTTATACCTTTACCAATTGGCCAAAGTAGTTCTAATTCACACTATTACTATAGTGCATTTGCAACTCCTTAATAAAAATACACTAGGTGATAGTGAGATCCTTCTTTGTTTGAGTACACAACCATCAATACCGGATGAATTATTCAAGTCCCAGATATAAAGAGGCCATGGTAGCCTTTTTCCCAAATGAGATTTGATGTAGATCAAAACATTCTCCATTTGGTTGATCCATGTGATTAGATTCTTCCCATTAAACTTTCACATTTCTACTTTTGGAATCATGTTCCATGAATATAATGTATTTGGTGTTGGATTGGGTTGGGTAGAAGATCCACCATGGTTGGGTTGAGTATTGGTTATTTGTGGTTAATTTGGTGAGTGTAGACAAACATTATTTTTCTTACTAAATGTTTACATGAGATCATCCAATCATTGAATGATCTGGTTCACATCTTGATTGATCTTGTTCACATCTCCTTCAATCTCTGACTATAGGTTTGACATGTTGTAATCGATCTGGCTCACCTTGTCACCAATTGAAGAAAACCTTAGAATAGAAGATCCTTCAATTCTTGTGTTTGACTCCATCTACTATTTGGAAGAATTTTTATCCGAAGTTTCATAATTCTTGCCTCAACCCCTAGTTTGTGGTTTTGGCATAATAAGGCTTGACAATGCTAAACCTAATTTTCACCTTTAACCCAACCTTGACCAAGAGTTTTTGCAATGATGTCAATTTCCAATAAGAACATACTAATAACATACCCCCACTAGGATTTTTCAAGCTTTCTAAAAATGTAAATAAATTTGAAAAGAAAATCTCAAAATGTAGCCTGTAAAGCGAATTTATGAAAAATCTTAAAGTAGTGATAACTCACATAAAAATGCTCCTCATACCTTAATTATTTTACTAAGATGTCCTTGAATGATCCTCAAATTCTAGTAAAAAAAATTTAGTGAAATTTGCTATGGATTGCAAGATATAAAAGATTCTCTAAAAATAGGGTTTCACCCACTCTATGGCACAAAGTGAAGCTTTGATACCACTTGTAATGAAATTTCTTCACAATTAAAGTAGAATAACAATAATAAATCACAATATGACTGAAATAGAGCATATATATGAATAAATGACACGTCACTTTGAGGTAGCAGTCTTCATAGCCTTACAAAAAAATTATAATTTATAATATGATGATCAAGTACTAACCACTACCTCCTATTTATACTATACTTAGGCTATGGTTACTCCATAGGCCAATCTAACTAACCAAATGAGAACATAAAGAAATTTGATATGATAAAGAAAGGGTTATGAAAACTACAAGTTGGCTACACATATCCCAATACACACTACAAGCTAAGGGTGTAGCGATTCTCCAAAGCCTTCAAAACAAAGAAGGAAAAGAAGGAATGTCTTCTTCACCCCAGAACCACCTAGGGGGAAATTGCAATGCTTGCTAGTACTCCTTGACTGACCATTGCCACTATCATGCTCTTCACATCGGTCGTAAACAATTTCAAATAAAACACATGCTATGTCAAACATTGCACATTACTAATAATCTAATTACTTTTTCCATCATCTAGATCTATCCATTGTGCATAAATCTGCAAATAATGAAACACAACATAAATGCCCAAACAAATTGATATAAGAATTCCTCCATCAATTATGGGAAGAAGAAATGTTCCTACAACTATGGTTGGCACCTCTATTAGGTCAATTAGTAAACCATATCAATCCCAACCTCCACTTTGATTAAAACTGGGATTCCACTTCGAGTAAATAATATGTTGTTCAATTTTTTTGATTTTATTTGTTGCTCTAATGTTGTAGATGTTCAAACATTCTCTATATATGTGTGTTATTCCATGCAACACTTTTATGTTTAATCTTATTTATCAATGGAATGAAATAATTTTAATTATGTTCACAAGATAAGTGGTTTATGGGACGTGATGTATCTTATATGAATTTGGTTTGTTTTTTTGTTAATTTGAGTTAACATCTCCACCAACTCTTTTATTATTTTTTCCTCAAATATTTTTATTATAACACTAATTAATAAATACATATTTAAATCGTATATCCATGATAATGAGGACATTTAAAAATAAAATGAATCTTTTAAATGAAGTTTGAAATTTAAAATGACACTTATAAAAGAATTAAGTTTAAAAAGAAATTGCGTTTGAACTTAACGGAGTGCAAATGGAACTCTAGAGCATCGGTTCCTTCTGATTGAACAAGTTGTCACCCTGCAGTTTCCAAGCTGACAACCTTAGTCAAAAAGCAAAGAGATAACTAGATATTTATATAGCAAAGAATGACCGTGGATTGGGCGAAAATCGTGCATTGCAGCGATCTTACCCGTCCATGTTGTCAAGTACAGAGTTCCCCACTCTATATTGACAAGTACAGATAATGTTCCTCACTCTATAGATGGCGTAAGGGAATCCTTTCTTTAAACCATAAGGATTTTATCATTCCCACCATGGCAGAGAAGGGTAACAAGGGTGTAAAGCTAGTGTGTGTAACAGGAGCTGGAGGATACATCGGATCATGGCTAGTAAAGAATCTTCTACAAAGAGGTTACACTGTAAACGCCACCCTCAGAGATTTGATTGAATTACGGTATTCGCTCAAAACTGCAGGAGACGAGACAAAATCTCGGCCTTTGTTGGATCTGCCAGGGGCACAAGACAGGCTTAAGCTCTTCCCAGCAGACCTCTTGGAAGACGGCAGCTTCGATTCTGCAGTGGAGGGCTGTCAAGGAGTTTTTCATGTAGCCACTCCTACCACGATTAAAACTGAAGAGTCACTGGTAATTTATAAATGAAACAAATATTCTAGTGTTGATTGGATTTATTTGTTAGTATAGAGATATTAACTTATGGTGGGGTGCAGGAAGATTTCGTTGTGCCTGCTGTAAATGGGGTACTTAATATTCTGGAGGCTTCTACAAGAGCTAAATCTGTTAGGCGAGTGGTTTTCACATCATCTATCTCAGCAGCTTCTCCACTGAATGAAAAGGGTGAATTAGCCCATTCATGCCTTGATGAATCATGTTGGAGCCCTCTAAATTTCTTTAAATCTCAAACATCTCCACTGGCCTCGTATTTGATTTCCAAGACGTTAGCAGAACAAGAGGCCCTTAAATACGGTGCTGATAACAATCTTGAGGTTGTAACCATCCTACCAACCGTGGTCGTTGGGCCTTGGTTTACTGCTACGCCTCCTGTTTCCTCCGCCCAAACAATATTATCCCTTATTGGAGGTATACTTTATATTTATATTAGTGTGCTACACTACATTCAAGCTTCTATATGCTTTATTATGCGTTGTGATTTGGCAGAAAACGATGACTTCTACGAAATCCTAAAGCTCATAGAATTCTCTCTGGGCTCCATAGCAATAGTTCATATTGATGACATATGCAATGCCCACATATTTTTGATGGAGCATCCCAATGCACAAGGTCGCCATGTTTGTAACACTGATACAAAGAGTCTCAAGTGGCTCAAAGATTTTTTTTCTAAAAAGTTGAAGGCTTCACGCAAGTAAGCAAACAATTTTCAATTAATTCTTTAATGTCATGCATATATTTAATTGTAACAATTTTATTTTCTCGGATTGTACTTCAGGTTGGATGAGGAGGATGGGGTTGATAGATATGTGTCAGTTTCTTCCAAGAAATTGTTGGATATGGGCTTCTCTTACAAGTACAGTTTAGAACAGGCTTTTGATGAGAGCATAGATTGTGCCATGAAGAATGGAATTTTGAAATTGTAATATAAAATTTAGATTATTTAATAGGTTGGACTTGTAAGGATTAAATTAAATGATCGACTTCAAGTCTTACAGTATGGCATGTATCACATCTTCTAGTGAGTACTATATCCACTATTGTGTATTTATTGCAATATTTTTGAGTAAACTTATTTTGTTCATTTGTTTTCCTTATCTCAAAAAGCTCAAAAAAGAGAAGAGGTTGAGTTAAACTTTTACAATCCTCTCGAGTGGCATGAGATTGTTCAACACAAATTGAAGAGTTCATTTTAGTTATAAACTTATTCATAAACCATTGAAGGCTTTTACTATAATTTTATATATCATTTACTTTGTTATATTGTATTAAATTCAAATCCTATTCAGTGTTAGGTTTTAACTTCCTGTGCTTATACAATGAGTAGTTGGAGATTCTGAAATGAGAAAAGAAAATCTTGAACATTACTTTCCATATATACACAGCAAGATGTAAGTTAAAGAAAGTTTATAGTCAAAATATGTGTACTGATAATATATTTTGAGATTAATCAACTAGCTACTCAAAGCATCATGCTGATGGCATTGTTGACCTAAATGATGATTGAATAATGGGTCCATTTGGAGTGATTCACCAATGAGAAAAGAGACACCCATGTGTTATGTTGTCGCGAATTGCAAATTGTGAGTGCCTTGATTGTGATTGATCTCCAATTGCCCATAGAAGCACAATGGGTGGGGGAGCGAGTGGGGTGTGTTATCCCAAAGTTTCAAAATCTAGGCTAGCAGTTGGCTCTGTCTGTGGGATAGCATCCCCTAATGGAATGTAGGATAATCCCAAAATCTTCTATCTTTTTCAACAAATGCCTATTTCACCTTGCGTATTCTTATGAATGGTGTGTCGAAAGTACTCACATGTCCCAATCCAGTGAACTGACAAACATTTTTCCTACCCCAATCATATGGGAAATAAACATGCACAATCAGGGTAGATCACACTGCCTTTAAGAAATTTACTAGTCAGTGAAGGGAAATGCCTTAAAACTTTCCCACTAATTTTGAACTATGAGGATCAAACACTATCCACCACGTGACTGCTTGCTAAAATAGCATTTCAACACCTTAAACAAGGGTTGAAATGAAATCCACACATGAAAGATATGACCAAAATAGTGTATACTTCTTGATAACCTATGCACAAAAAATTTAATTAATTTTTATTAAAAAAATAAAATTTTAACAAGATTTGGATCACAAACTATGAACAATGTTTGTGATCATTTTCAAAAATTCTGATAATTTTAAATGGAGTGGTGGAAATTTAACTTGTTGCACTTGGTAGGCTTGTCTTGTTGATTTTTGTAGCTCGAAAGGTGGAATGTGGAATTTTTTTAAAATCAACTCAAGATTAGATATGCTTTAAAATAATTCGAGTTGGATTTTCAGCAACAGTAGTTTCTAGAATGTTTCTGAGTTTGTAAGGATGAGATAAATCCTCGTGTGATTTTATGTGTAAAAATAAAAAAGCCAAAGAAAGCATGGAAGCTTCTTTTTCTTGCATGCTAAGGAAAGCTTATTTTTCTTGCATGCTAAGGAAAGCTTCTTTTTCTTGCACGCTAAGTAAAGCAGCTAGGCTCTCTATAAAAGTAAGATTGATGTAGCAAACTTATACATTGTATTTTTTTGAAAGAAAAGTTTGCTGTTAGGTTGAATAGAAGATCCAACATTTGCAAGTTTTCCCTGCGTTGGAGTTTCCTGGGTATATCTGTGTTATTGTCTTTTTGTATTGGCTTATTGTTATTTTTGCTTCCATTGTTATTAGTTGTTAATTAACCAAGTTGTATTAATCGTTATAAATCAGATTTATGTCTATGAATTTATTGTGGAATTAACCTATTGCTGGGTTATAGAAATTAACACGGTATCAGAGCTATAAACTCTGAATACGAAGCCAAGATTTGTAACGCATATTTCAAGAAAAAATTTAGTTTTTTCATCTTCAATTCTTTTTGTGGATATGGCAACTAGCGTTCAATAAGAGGACAGGCTCAAGGGTGTGTCTAACTTCTTGCAGTGGAAGGTTCAGATTACATTTGTTCTCAAGGAGAATAGGTTGTGGATCTATGCTAGCATAGAAGTGACTCCACCAACAAATGATCCTATTGCCTTAGATTCACATGAAGTTAAAGAGGCCAAGGCTCAGAGGATCATCCTGGATGGAGTAAGAGATCATTTAATTCCTCATTTATCGGGGAAAGACACCGCCAAGGAGATGTGGGATTCGCTCACAAAACTTTATCAGAGCGACTATCAGAGTTGTAAAATGATGCTCAAGGACAAATTGCATAATACCAAGATGTCCAAAGGTGAGAGGGTGACCTCTTACTTGTCCAAGCTGACACAGGTCAGGGATGAGCTTCCTACTATTGGGGAGACGATTACAGAAGATGAGTTGGTGCGTATAGCCTTGAATGGTTTTTCAAAGCACTGGGAAGTGTTTGTCAAGTGTGTTGTTGGCAGAGATCGGCTACTTGATTGGGCAAGACTTTGGGATGATTTTGTTCAGGAGGAGATCCATGAAGGTGCTCATCGAGGAGATTAGACAAAGAAGGGTCAAGATGAAGAAAATCTTGCTCTTGCAAGCAAGGGTAAGAAGAAGTCCAATAAAGAGCAATCGAAAGGTTCTTCTTCCAAGAGTGGGAAGAAGAAAGATCTGATCAAGATTAAATTTTTTTGCTACCATCAGATGGGTCGCTATGCTAGTCGATGTCTGAATAAGAAAAATAAGGACAAGCAAAAGAAGCAATTTGCTGCTATAGCAGAGGTGGACGAGTTTGTGTCAAAATTTGAGAATGAGTTTTCAATCATTGCCTGTCTCTCAAGATCAATTGCCAACAGAGTATGGTATATTGACAGTGGGGCTTCTTGCCACATGATGGGAGTCAAAGAATGTTTCACCAAGTTGGAGGAGAAGAAGCTAGATTTCTATATTGAGCTCAGAGACAATGCCAAGTACCATGCAACTGGTATTGGCACCATCAAGTTTTAGAGGGAGTCTGGCAAACCTTTGTTGGTAGAGGATGTGTTGTATGTCCCTGGCATGACAAAGAATTTAATCTCAATTTCTGCCTTGGAAGACAAGGGTTACATCGTGATCTTTGAGAAGGGGATAGTGAAGCTCAATTACATTCCTACAGATGAACAAATTGCAGATATCCTGACGAAGGCCTTGATGAAGAGCAAGCTTGAATTATTTAGGAATAAGTTGGGTGTGGTGCAGAACACCTTCCTCACTAAGAGGGATTGTTGATTTTTGTAGCTCGAAAGGTGGAATGTGGAATTGTTTTTAAAGCAACTCAAGATTAGATATGCTTTAAAATAATTCGAGTTGGATTTTTATCAACAGTGGCTTCTAGAATGTTTTTGAGTTTGTAAGGATGAGATAAATCCTAGTGTGATTTTATGTGTAAAAATAGAAAAGCCAAAGAAAGCAAGGAAAACTTATTTTTCTTGCATGCTAAGGAAAGCTTCTTTTTCTTGCATGTTAAGGAAAGCTTCTTTTTCTTGTATTTTTTTGAAAGAAAAGTTTGTTGTTAGGCTGAATAGAAGATCCAACATTTGCAGGTTTTTCCCTGCATTGGGGTTTCCTGGGTATATCTGTGTTATTGTCTTTTTGTATTGGCTTATTGTTATTTTTGATTCCACTATTATTAGTTGTTAATTAATTCAGTTGTATTAATTGTTATAAATCAGATTTATGTCTGTGAATTTATTTTGGAATTACTCTATTGCTAGGTTATAGAAATTAACATGTCTTACTGGTAAAGAAAATGTGATATCTCTGACTAATTAAATGTCGACTTATATGACAAATTTTACTTTGACTCAACAGACTTTTTTTATTTGTTGCACTTCTTGAGTTTGGTACACCAATAAACATTCAACAGTGAGGCTAACATAGAAGTCAGGAACCAATCGAACTATGGCCCAGTGTTATGAGAGGACCATCAAACTCAATTACAATTGTTGATGCCCTACACACGGGCTTCTACTCTCTGCAAGTGCTTATTGTTTTTTCTCCTCCCCATGATATCATTTAATAATTACTAGTTATGCTGATAGGCATTATATAGTGGGGTGAACATTGCTTTTAGGAACAAATTAACAACAAGCAATCGCCCCATGCAATGGAGATTACAATTGTTGATGCTCTACACAATGGCTTCTACTCTCTGCAAGTTCCTCATTGTTTTCTCTCCTTCCATGATACCATTTAATAATTATTAGTTTCTTCGATAGGCGTTATACAACCATCAACTGAACAATTGTTTTCCTTTACATTGGTATAGCCTTTTCCATATCATGTATTCGCAGATACAAGCATCATCATACAGGTGGTCCAAAAGATAGAGCTTTACACGATAGTTGGGTGTTTTAATGGGCTATAACCACTTTTGGGCTTGCAATTTTGAGATATTGATTTTGCCTGTTATTTCTTAAATGGTCCCTTTTCTCTTTTTATTCTCAATTAAAAACTGTTATTTCTTAAATGGAAGGTTCTAGTTTTTATTGTTGCTTGTTTCTAAAACAGCGAGCTTGATTCACTGTGGTAACAGGTTATTAATTTTGTAGGAGTTCTATTAGTAGAAGAGAGTGGCCATTGCAATTATGAAACCCTCTTCTAGTGAATCCCTCTACATCCTTTTTCAAAATCTATATTGCCAACGCCCAATCAGGTAGGAAAAACCCTCTTGCAAGGCTAGAGTGAGACTCTTAGGATTTTACCTTTCACAATGTTAGAAACTAGAGATAATTTCTCCAAGTAGTTGTTTGCCTCCCTCATGCACATCATGCACGCAGTCTCAGTCTTCTCCCTTGCATGCATAACAGCAGTTCATTTTTGTGTTTATCCTTTAGTTTTAGCTTAGTCCGCACTAGTTAAACTTTAGTTTATTTTTTAGTTAGATTTGTTGTCAAATTCTATTTAATGTAATGGTTGTTCGTAGTTTCAAAAGAAGAATAATAAGAAAAAAAAAGAAACTTCTTGATTACCGTAGCAATCTAGGCATTTGTTATTTCTATTATTTTCTTTATTTTCTACAAATTCAAGCTCTGTTCTTTACACCAAATTGGTATCAGAGCCACAAGATCGTGGCAAGAGCACAGCTTAGGAGCTATTTGAGAAAGAAGAAAAGCGTAGAGAGCAGGTTTGTTGGAATGTGCCTATGTTATTTTCTTTATTGAATTCTTTATTTTTTGCTCTATTATTGGTAGTAGTCTAATATTTCTTTCACCAAAAAAAATAAAGAGTATGGCAATTAACAAAAAAGGACAGCGAAATACATAGATCAACACAGAGGTAAAAAACAACAAAATAGAAATTAAGAAAGGACAGTGAAGAAGAGAGTGAAGGAGAGCAGCGATTTGCGAAGCAGCAGAATTCCTAGAAGCGTACAAAGATGCCTGATAGAAGTCTACAATGAGCGTTATAGTAGTTTGAAATAGTCGACCAAAAGGAAAAGAAGAAATAGTATGCCTCTCCTCCACAGTTTGAATCTCTGACTGTGCAAGCTTGAGACATGGCAACAAATAATAGTATTTCTCAGCTCTAGATTCCTATTTTCAATGGTAAAAATTATGATTTTTGGGAAATTAAAATGAGAACATTGTTTTGCTCACAAGATGTTTGGGATTTGGTAGAAAATGGATTTGTAGAACCACATGATGAGGTTTCCCATCAAGCATTAACTGGAGCACAAAAGGAAGCGCTGAAAGAGAACAAGAAAAAGGATGAAAAAGCTCTATTCCTAATCCAACAGACAATGGATGAATCTATTTTTTCTAGAGTTACAGTAGCAACGAGATCCAAGTCAGCATGGAAAATATTGGATACTACCTATAAAGGTAATACAAAGGTGAAAATAGCTAAATTACAATCTCTTAGGAGAAATTTTGAAAATTTGCAAATGAATGATTCAGAGTCTATAGACCAGTTTATGGGTCAAGTATTGAATATAGTGAATCAAATTAGATCTAATGGAGAAACAATAACAGATCAGAAGATCATAGAAAAAATACTCAGGAGTTTACCTAGCAAATTTGATGCAATAGTTGTAGCTATTGAGGAAACTGTTGAAGGCGTAAAATTGCGCTAGATCCTAGCCAATCAACAATGGGAAGTTTCAAGCTGTGGGACGATGTGGCTTGAAACAACCTCTAGTTTTTAAAGATGCTGGTCTCTTCTATTTATAGGTGTTGGGAAAAGGGATAGGAGATTAACAGAAATGCAAAATGCAGGAATTAAAACCTATCTATGGCGATGTGCCTGAGCATAATCCTAATCCTAACCTGAGCACAGAGTGACTATTATAGGATTCTATTACATTTAAGAGTAGACAAGTGCATGATCAATGTAAAAGATTGGAATAACAGAAATAGAAGGTTCACAATAGGGGAGTCTTTTGCTGAGATATAGGAATTGTTAACAAAGGCATAGTGTTATATCTTCTCAGTAGAATCCTTCAATCACATAAAATGCACAAAAATCACGCACAGTTATGTAGAACTTCAGACTCCAAAAAATGAGACAAAAGCAAATAACATTTCCAATCACAACACTATAAAATCTATAGTATAGACTACTTTGCAAATAATAGAGACAACACCAACCAAGGCATGCAGCTCAAATTTCCTTAATTCATTCAGCCACATAAAGGGCATAGAAACATGTATGATTATATCAACCTTAAAAATCAAGAAAATTGAGACAAGAGCAAATGATATTACTGGTCACAAACTTTAGAAAGTCTAAAACTATGAGAATTCCCCCCCGCATTTTTAGATTTTACAATCCTGCTTATATAGCCTTAGGTGTCTCCTTTGATCACTTTCTTTCCCGTGCAATCTTCTTTGTCCTTCGCCTCTTTGGCCGCTCAACTATCTACTTTGCCTCCACTATTAGGGGACAAATAGACGGTGCCTTCAATGCTTGCAAGCCCCAAAAATCTATCTGATGCACTGTTTCATCTATTCGAATTAACTCTCGCCAAATTTCCCTGTAATAGGTAGACGAGCACTCTATTCTGTTAAGATGGAAGAGGATACTTAGCCAATTTATAAAAAACTCTCCTTTTGATCGAGAAGGCACCAAAGGATGACACCTACCCACTTCTGCTTTCTTTAAAATATCATTTGGGACCCGCCATAATCTTCATTCGATAATTAGGCTCGAAGGTGATCTCTCAGAAGTTGATACGTGGCGACCTCTGCTGCTCTTGTGAAGATACGTGGCATCTTTCACTTTTCCTGTTGGGGGTATGTGGTGCCTTCCACTTTTTGGGGATGGAGTATAGAGGGACCCGAAAGGTGACACTTAGTAGCCTCTGCTACACTTTGATACTTAGCAAAATGAACGACCCCTTTATGCATTGAATGGAAAGCATGGACCCAGGTATTGAAACAAAGGCTCTTGGCAGTCGACACGTGGTGGCTTCTATTGCTTCTTCAAAAGGTAATTCAAGGCCTCCACAACTGCCACCTAGTGTTTTCTGCTCTCTCTATCGCTCAGCTCATCGAAAGTCTTTATCAAAATAGAAAACATGGGTGCCTCTTATGATATGTAGATGTTGACACGTGGTGCATTCTATTTAACTACTACTAGGTACGTGGCATGATCTGTGGTTCTCTGAAAAGTTACAAAGAGGTCCTCAGAAGTCGCCAGTTGTCCATCTTCGTCTCCCAGAGGTTGACACATGGTCACTTCCGCTTGAATCCAATACTTAGGCCAAAATTAAAATGAAAAGAAACAAAAGGTAAAAAGGGACCGCGCTCTAAGGATGATACTTGGTAGCTTTCGCTACACTTCGACACTTAGGCAAAATGAACCCATCTTCTGCTCCAAAACTTTGCGACTTCACCCAAAGTGCCAAAATTTTAGTGCTCGACTGAAAATAATTGAATACGGTGTAGAGTAGGTAATTACTCTACAGTTATTGGCGACCATCAAGGCTTTAGAGCCCACTCAAAAAGAACCCGACTCCAGCTAGATAAAAATTTCAAAATTTATAGCTTCAAAAGAGCTGTCTGGAAGATAGACCACTCATGGTCAGATAATCCTTGCTTGCTCTGTAACTCATCAAAAGCCAAGTCCAAGCTAATGAGATCCTTATGGGAGAAGGTTTGCAAGACCTGGGCAGTGGCTTTTAGCTTAGATTCTAGCCAAAAAATAGGAATTAGAATAGTCTCGACCTCCAGTGCTGAGGAATCATCTTGCAAGCTCTGAAAAACTATCTGGTCCCTTTATTTAGCCAGTAGTAATAGTTTGAGTTGATCGGCCATCAGGATTGTCCTTGCATTTGGAAATGGGGAAGGCAAGCCTAGTTGCACCAAATCTTCAATGTGTTGCCTCATCTCACCGATGCCTTCCTTCACGACATCGAGGTACCTTCTATAACTGTTGGCTATGACATTTTGACAGAGCTCTTTACTGATCCATTTTGTGGGAGCCATTCTGTCGAGAATCCCCGCGGCTGCCAATGTTGCATCCCTTGAGCCGTGGAGCTTCTCCAGTAAAAAATGAGAGTCTGTGACTCTTCTAGAGATCATGGCTTGAGTGCTCTATACCAGATTCTTGACCCTCTTACACAGCTACTGTGCTTTGAGGAGGAAGGTGAAAATTGTCCTGAGCTGGAGAATCTCTAAAGAGATTCTCTCCCATGTTGACTTGTAAAGTCCCTTTACCAGCTGCACCACTCTGATATCTCTCAACCTATTGGTCAGCTCAATTCCTAGTTGCGCGGTCCGCTGCTGCTCTGCTTGGAGTTGGGCTTGAAAAATCACAGCCTTATATTGTTCTTCCAGCAACTTTTGTTGTGATTGGGTAACATCCAGTTGGAGTCCTTCGACTCTTCCCTATAGTGTTGCATTTTTCCATCTTAGAGCTGAAGCTACATCTTTCAAGAGTACAAGCTCTGTCTTCAATGAATCATTTTGAGCCTAAATTGCTCATTGAGTCTAGAGGGAAATAGTATCTTGCAGCTATTTCTATAGACTAGCTATTTCATTGTCCTTCTAGTTTATTTGTTCAGCCAAACTACTACAGTTTGCCTTTTTTGTGGCCAGGTCAGCCTCCATCTTTTACAGTCTCCTTGATATCCTCAAATAATCTTTTGTGACCACAGAAGTAGATTCGGTCATGGGCTTGACTCTGTCTTGACGCCTGAACAGGGACATGTCGATGGCCACTGCATTCATGGTGTAGTCTTCTAGCTGCATTTGTTCAGTCGGCTTGACAACGTTGGGCGACAAATGGGTCACCACCAGTTGTTGTTGGATGGGATCAAATTG
Organism: Torreya grandis; assembly: GCA_037957365.1. NCBI lineage: Eukaryota > Viridiplantae > Streptophyta > Pinopsida > Cupressales > Taxaceae > Torreya > Torreya grandis. Next base: position 292,538 of record JARHVA010004962.1, on the reverse strand, counting down.
TGACCTCAAATGTGGAACCACCGGTGCTTTATTCTCTTTACTCATCTTCTTCTCCAATCGGGCTTCTCTTGCCTTCCTTGCGGCATCAGCCTACGTCTGGGAGGTGGAAGGGGATGCAATATGTCCCCCTGTGAAGGGAAATCCTTGCGGTAGGCCGTATTGGAGAGCCATTGGTTGTGTAGGGGTGAGTTGTAGGGGCATCTTTCTGGGAATGAAAGGGGAAAAATAGGGTAATGTTAAGGCTTGAGGCATCAAAGATGAGGTGAATTGCAAAATGAGAATGGCAGCAGTGGCAGGAGGTGTCATTTGGCTGGGTGGAGGCATGGATTGAGAGGGAGGAGGGGGAGTAATTCCTACCTGAGGAAAAGTTGCAGTGCTCTACACTGGGCACTATGAAGGCTCTTCTTCCTCTTTTGGGTCCAATTGGAACTGCAACTTTTTCCTCTTCTTGGGTGTTTATGATATTCTCACCATCTCTAAATCTCTTATATAATAATCTGGTATGAACCTTTTGCAAGATAAAAACACGCTTGATGTAACAAATTTCACTAGGCATCACAATCACAATGAGAAAGATATTTTTCCAGAAATGCTTGAGATTTCGTAAACTTTAAAATTTGCTAAACGATATTTATGGGCCTATCAAGTCTCAAATAGCATTAAATTAAGGTGACTGTTAGCAAATCTTACTCAATCTTCAGGAAACAGCAAGGCGGACATATTATGCGGCGCAAGGTACCTTGGAGATTTTGAAAGATTTGGAGAAGCATTTATTGTAGCAAAAATAAAGAATTAAAGAATTCCTTAAGACGCTGACTTTGCATCTAAAACACTTATTTTTAAAAAAAGCGGGAAAACAAAAAGCAAAAAACAAAAACAAAGCGATGTAGGAATGGAAACTACCTAACTATATTTATGACAAATCCTTACTTCCATCCAGGATCAAAAATGAACTTTCCAATGTCTTATTTATGATAAGCCAACTTGTGTTGCCAAACCAGTGATTGCAATGGGTATACCTTTGATGGGATGTCCTTTGCGCCAGCCACATGAATTTGCCTGCACTCGAATGAGTCTAAGCAAAACCTGTATTCGACACCTATGAACTCTTCTTGTCCTTGAATGCCCATCAAATACTGGTTTTTCATGTTGTTAGGTGTCATCAAGAAATCATTGGGTATTGGTTCTTCACTCTGTGCCTTTTGATATCCATTATCTTTCAGCTCATCTTCTTTAGATTCCAACTTTATTCATCAGTATGCTCTTTGATAATTTCATCCTCTTGAAAGGATGAATCTGAAAGTTGGCATTCCTTTTGCATATTCAGTTGAGTCTTGATGCTATCTTCTCCATACTTGGCCAATCCATAGCCTTATTGCATGATGGTGTCATCTGTCTCAATGACTTGGTCAAGGAAGTATCCATGTTCCTCTGTATCTTCTTGCAAAGTAAGGAAAAAATTAGAAATGATCTCCTCCTCATCTGAAGTGAAGGAAAAAGCTTGCGTATTATCCTCTTGCTCATCAAAAGGGGAATCTATGGTGATTGCTTCCTCATCTGTACTTATGGAATCCTCTTGACTAGCCATGAATTGAGCATATTCTTCTTCATACTCAATTGCCTCCTTCAGAATATATTCTTCTTCAAAAGGGGATGAAGAAGAAGGTTGTGATGGAAAACAAGAAGCTTCTTGAGTAGGGGCGGAAGGGACTTGAGGGGAAAGTGAGAGTTTGGGATCCTCTTCCCTTACTGCTATTATAGGTTCTACATTATTGGGGAAGTGATCTTGATGGGTTTGACCCTGCTCATGAATAGGGGTGGCGTATGTCTGATATGGGATTTGTGGTGGTGGATATGAAGTTTGGTAGACTTTGGTAAGGCTGGTTTTCATGAACACTTAGCCTCTCTTCTAAGAACACAATCAATCCACACACTTCTAACATCTCATATGTAAGTTCTTTTCAATTTTCCTTTCAATGGGATCCCACTCACTTTTAATCAGATCTATTGCTTCCCTTACTTGATAGATGACATGACAAGGAATCTCTTGGCCATATCCCCTTCTGTTGTCAAGATCTAACACATATTTTTTAAATCCCAGCAATGCTTTCTTGAAGGTAAAAATGAGATTAGGCTGGGCATAAAACTGGTATAGCTCGTGGCCATGTGCATCCTCATTACTTGACATAATTCTAGGAGAAGTTTGTTCTTGGTTAAATATATAAGGAGAATAAGACTCATAGCCATGAGTTACAGAGTTATACATACCAAAGGGATTTCTTGATGATACTGCTTGATTGGTTGATGACTCAGATTCGTTGGTGTTGATGAAAACCTCCAAAGGCTAATTGGCTGAAGAATACACCAAAAAAATTTCAACTCTTTGAAAGAGTTGTCCCATCAGGCATGCCAGAAACTATTGAAGGCGTAAAATTGCACTAGATCCTAGCCAATCAACAATGGGAAGTTTCAAGCTGTGGGACAATGCGGCTTGAAACAACCTCTAGGTTTTAAAGAAGCTAGTCTCTTTTGTTTATAGGTGATGGGAAAAGGGATAGGAGATTAACAGAAACACAAAATGTAGGAATTAAAACCTATCTATGGTGATGCACCTGAGCATAATCCTAATCCTAACATGAGCACAGAGTAACTATTATAGGATTCTATTACATTTAAGAGTAGATAAGTGCATGATTAATGTAAAAGATTGGAATAACAAAAATAGAAAGCTCACAACAAGGGAGTCTTTTGCTGAGATATAAGAATTGTTAACAAAGGCATAGTGTTATATCTTCTCAGTAGAATCCTTCAATCACATAAGAGGCACAAAAATCATGCACAGTTATGTAGAACTTTAGACTCTAAAAAATGAGACAAAAGCAAATAACATTTCCAATCACAACACTAGAAAATCTACAGTATAGACTACTTTGTAAATGACACAGACAACACCAACCAAGGCATGGAGCTCAAATTTCCTTAATTCATTCAGCCACATAAAGGGCACAGAAACAGGCACGATTATATCAACCTTACAACTCAAAAAATTTGAGACAAGAGTAAATGATATTACTGGTCACAAACTTCAAAAAGTCTAAAACTATGAGAATTCCCTCCCATTTTCAGATTTTACAATCTTGCTTATATAGCCTTGGGTGTCTCCTTTGATCACTTTCTTTCTTGCGCAATCTTCTCCATCCTTCGCATCTTTGGCTGCTCAACTGTCTACTCTGCCTCCATTATTAGGAGACAAACAGATGGTGCCTTCAATGCTCACAAGCCCCAAAAATCTATTTGGTGCACTATTTCATCTACTCGAATGAACTCTCACCAAATTTCCCTTTAGTTTCACTATAATAGGTAGACAGGCACTCTGTTTTGTTAGGATGGAAGAGGATACTTAGCCAATTTATAAAAAACTCTCCTTTTGATCGAGAAGGCACCGAAAAATGACACCTAACTGCTTCTACTTTCTTTAAAATATCATCCGAGATCTACCACAATCTTCATTCGGCAATTAGGCTCGAAGATGATCTCTCAAAATTTGATACGTGGCGACCTCCGCTGCTCCTAGGAAGCTATGTGGCATCTTCCACTTTTCCTGTTGGGGGTATGTGGTGCCTTCCGCTTTTTGGGGATGGAATAGAGAGGGACCCAGAAGGTGACACTTGGCAGCATCCGTTGCACTTTGATACTTAGCAAAATGAACGACGCCTTTATGTGTTGAATGGAAAGCATGGACCCAGGTATTGAAACAAAGGCTCTTGGTAGTCGACACGTGGTGGCTTCTACTACTTCTTCAAAAAGTAATTCAGGGCCTCCGCAACTACCACTTGGCACTTTTTGCTCTCTCTATCGCTTAGCTCGTCGGATGTCTTTGTCAAAATAGAAAACACGGGTGCCTCTTATGATATGCGAATGCTGACACGTGGTGCGTTTCGTTTAATTTCTACTAGGTACGTGGCATGATCTGTGGTTCTCTGAAAAGTTACAAAGAAGTCCTCAGAAGTCACTAGTTGTCCATCTTTGTCTCCCAAAGGCCGACACGTGGTCGCTTCTGCTTGAATCCAATACTTAGGCCAAAATTGAAATAAAAAGAAATAAAATGTAAAAAGGGACTGCACTCTGAGGATGACACTTGGTAGATTCCGTTATGCTTCGACACTTAGGTAAAACGAACCCGTCCTCTACTCCAAAACTCTGCGGCTTCACCTGAAGTGCCAAAATTGTAGTGCTCGACTAAAAATAATTGAATACGACGTAGAGTAGGAAATTACTCTATAGAAACCAAGGATTTGGAACAGTTATTAGTAAATGAATTAATGGGATTTTTGTTAACATATGAATCCAGAATGAATAGGAATAACAATACTTTTTTTGAGAATGCTTTCAAGTCTTAGGAATCATTCAGCAAAAGAGGAAGAGGAAGGTCAAACTTCAAAGAAAGAGGCAGAGGAAAAAATGGAAGGTACAATCCAGATCAAGGTGAAAACAATAATCAAAACTACAACAATAGAGGATGTGGCAATAATCACTTCCAGAAAAATTCACAAAGGTTTGATAAATCTAACATTCAATGTTATTACTGCAAAAAATATGGACATTATGCAAGTGAATGCAGAAAGAAACAAGGAGATGTGGACAAGCAGAATGCTAATTACATAAATGATTCTAGTTCTAATTCTGGAAGCTTATTTCTCACTTGTCATGTTGCTCAAAAAAATGCTAGAGATATTTGGTTCTTAGATAGTGGATGCAGTAACCATATGACAAGGAATAAAGAATTCTTTGCTAGTCGTGATGATTCTGTAAAATTTGAAGTGAAATTAGGAAATGATAACAAAGTGGATGTAATGGGTAAAGAAGTAATAAATATTTTGGCAAAAAATGGTGAAAGAAGATTTATTCCTAATGTTTATTTTGTACCTGGACTAAAGCATAATATTATGAGTGTTGGACAGTTAGTACAGAAAGGTTACAGAGTATCTTTTATGGATAATGTTTTTACAATACTAAACAAATTTCTAAATGACAAGTTGATAGGAAAAATGGAGATGACCAAGAATCAGATGTTCCCTCTTCGAATTCAGTGCATCCAAGGAGAAGAGGAAGCCCACTTCAAAACCATGCATCTAGACCAATCATGGCTATAACACTTAAGGTATGGACATTTACATTTTGGAGGTTTGAATTTGTTACAAAAGAAAAATATGGTGAAGGGATTACAACCAATAGAATAGCCAAAAAGTTCATGTGAAAGTTGCATTCTAGCAAAACAACATAGAGAGAGCTTTCCAGTAAGAGCCTCATATAGAGCAAAGGTAATATTGGAGCTAGTCCATAGTGATTTATGTGGACCAATGCAAATTCCATCATTTGGAGGTAGTTCTTATTTTCTAACCTTCATTGATGATTTTAGCACAAAGACTTGGATATATTTTCTCAAAAATAAGTTTGAAGCCTTTGGAAAGTTTAAAGAATTCAAAGCGATGGTTGAAAAGCAGAGTGGCCTTTACATCAAGGTACTTAGATCAGATAGAGGAGGTGAATATATGTCTAATGAATTTTAAAATTTTTGTAGATATCATGGCATTAAAAGGCAACTGACTACAAGGTACACACCAAAACAGAATGGTGTAGCAGAAAGAACGAATAGAACAATCATGCAGATGGCTAGAAGCATGTTGAAGGCCAAACATTTGTCAAATAAATATTGGGCAGAAGCATTAGCATGTATAGTATATATTCTAAATAGAAGCCCAACAAAGAGTGTCAGAGATCAAATTCCACAAGAAGCTTGGAGTGGTAAGAAGCATAGTGTACATCATTTCAAAAAAATTGGTTGTATTGCATATTCTCTTATACCATCTAAATTGAGAAAAAAAACTTGATGATAGAGGTGAGAACTGCATTTTTATTGGCTATAGTGAAGAATCAAAGGCTTATAAGTTGTATAACCCCATTTCAAAGAAAGTGATTATTAGCAGAGATGTAGAATTTAAGGAAAAAGAAGCATGGGATGGTAGCATTGATAAAACCATCACAATTGGAGCACCAATTTCTCAAAATGAAAAAGAATCTGAAGAATAAAATTTGCAAGGTGATCAATCCTCTCCACAAGCAAGAACAAACACTCCAATAAGAACACCTAGGAGCTTAGCACAAGGTGAATCATCTAGTCATGCATGTCATCCTACTCCAATTTCACAAGTAAGTGACGAACTAGATCCAACTCTTGCCACTTTAAGATCAAGATTTAAAGGTAAGAAAATGAGAAACTTGAATGAGATTTATAATCAAGAAGAAGAGAAGTTAGATTTATGTTCAAATTTTGTTCTTTTCTCTAGTGATCCTATGTATTATGAAGAAGCAGTTAATGAGGAACATTGAATAAAAGCAATGGATGAAGAGATGAATTCCATTGAGAGAAACCAAACATGGTATCTAATTAATCTACTTGAAGGTAAGGATTGCATAGGAGCCAAATGGGTTTATAAGACCAAATTTGATGTAGAAGGAAATGTTGAAAATCACAAGGCAAGGTTAGTAGCAAAAAGTTTTGCACAAGAACATGAAATTGATTATAATGAAACATTTTCTCCAGTTGCTAGACTTGATACTATTAGAATGGTTTTAGCAATAGCTGCACAAAATAATTGGAATGTATATCAAATGGATGCCAAATCAGCTTTCTTGAATGGTTTCCTAGATGAAGAAGTTTATGTGAAACAACCACCAGGTTATGAAGTGCATGGACATGAAAAAAAAGTCTACAGATTGAAGAAGACCCTCTATGGTCTCAAGCAAGCACCAAGAGCATGGTATAGCAGGATTGATTCATACATGACAAACAATGGATTTAGCAGAAGCAATAGTGAGCCTACATTGTACACAAACATCAACAAAAAAGGTTAGATTTTGTGTGTTTGTATGTTGATGATTTGATTTTCACTAGAAATTTGTCTATAGATACATTTAAATCAGCAATGAAGAAATAATTTGAAATGACAAATTTGGGATTAATGAAGTATTTTTTGGGCATAAAAGTTGTACAATCAGATAAGAGAATATTTATTTGTCAAACTAAATATGCAAAAAATGTGTTAAAGAGGTTTAAGAAGTTGAATTGTAAATCAGCACCTACACTAGTTGCTATAGGGACCAAAATTAGAAAAGAAGACAAAGGGTCTAATGTTGATTCTACAACATTCAAAAGACTAGTTGGTAGTTTGATGTATCTTACAGCTACAAGACCAGATATCATGTATGGGGTCAGTTTAATCTCTAGATTCATGGAGTCACCAAAAGACTCACATTGGCAAGTTCGAAAGAGGATATTGAAATATGTGGCTGGAACAACAGAATATGAAATTGTATATTCCACAACTAATCATTTTTGTTTGATTGGTTATACTGATAGTGATTTCGCAGGTAGCATTGATGACAGAAAGAGTACTTCTAGACATGCATTTCTTTTTAGAACAAGTGTGGTCACATGGACATCCAAAAAGCAACCTATAGTGACACTTTCATCAGCTGAAGTAGAGTATGTAGCAGCCACATCAGCTGCATGTCAAGCAATTTGGATGAGGAGAGCATTGACAGACTTATTACAAGCACAAAAGGAGTCAACACCAATCTTTTGTGACAACAAATCGGTAATTTCACTGTCAAAAAATCACATTTTTCACAAGAAAAACAAGCACATTGATACAAGATTCCATTTTATCAGAGAGTTAGTGAACAATGGAGAAATCCATTTGGAGTTCTGCAGATCTGAAGACCGATTGACAGATATATTCACAAAGGCATTAGCAAAGGAGACTTTTGATTATCTAAGACAAAATTTAGGCATTATAAATGCTGAAGAAGTTAGTGGTAGAAATTAAGGGGGAGTGTTAGAAACTGGAGATAATTTTTCCACGCAGCTGTTTGCCTCCCTCATGCACATCATGCATGCAGTCTCAGTCTTCTCCTTTGCATGCATAACAGCAGTTCATTTTTCTGTTTATCCTTTAGTTTTAGCTCAGTCCGTACTAGTTAAACTTTAGTTTATTTTTCAGTTAGATTTGTTTTCAAATTCTATTTAATGTAATGGCTGTTCGCAGTTTCTAAAGAAGAATAATAAGAAAAAAAAGAAACTTCTTGATTGCCATAGCAATCTGGGCATTTGTTATTTCTGTTATTTTCTTTATTTTCTGCAAATTCAAGCTCTGTTCTTTACACGCAAGGCTGGGGTCGTTCCCCCTGCAATCAGGTGAAAAGTTGGGTCATTGCCATGGCCTGTGTGCATTCCCTGTTGGAGATTTCCAATAGCCAAGCTTGAGCTGGGATGGCCATTAAGTACAAGCACAATCTTGTGTCCACCACAGGCCCAAAACCGCTCAAAATCATGTATTACACATCTCATGAGACTTGCCAGCTTGAAACCATGAATTGCACATCAAAATCAATTTTGTCTAGCTCTTAATTACTTAGTTCTAACATGCTCCTATTTCAATCCACGTTGTGTTGACAGTTATTAAGATCTTTGGATTTGGCTTATTATGGAATCCAAAGTGGACAATGATGAAATTATCGAGAAAATTGGCAAAGGAGCCTTTGGCTTTACAATTCTTGGGCATCATAAGATTGGAAAGAAGAGATGAGTAAAAGTACAATAGACATGCATAAGTTTTTTTCAAAGCTTTTTATAAATTTGAATTCTGCAGAAAATTTGTCTTGCCAGCCAAACAGATTGGTGTAAACGATCAGCACGCCAAGAGGTATAAATTTGTCTATTCTTATTTGTTTATGCACCACAACTAGGTTGCAAGTTGTTTTTGTGTGAAATACCCATTAAGACAAAAATCAGCATATCGATTTCAGTTCAGTTGCCTGCTGGACGCTACTCTTCCAGATCTACGATACTCATTTTCAAATAGGTAAGAATTTTAGTTTTTGCAAGTGCTTGTGGGTTTTGACTTGTCCTTTCATGTTGCAGAGCCTTCTTTGAAAATAAGCAGCGCTATGAGGTGAGGGAAAAGATTGATAGCTATGAAGGGTTGGGATAATAGCCCTGAATAAAGCCAGTTTATGAAGTCTTGTGGTGTCCGGGTGATTTTATTAATGGTGTGCATTTAATCATTCAGATTTTACTTGATCTGTATTTGGTTTCTTTGTCACTCTGATTTATAGAGTATATGATTGTTTTTCAGATGGCTCTCATCTCGAAGGTTAATCATCCTTACATTGTGGTGTACAAGGAGTCCTGTGTAGCAAAGGGTTGTTTGTTTTAATTCATCTTATGTGATGGTATTTTGAGTTTAACAATAAAATTTTCAGATCAATCTGTCGTTTTCTATTCTATTCCATTGTCTTATGAAGGCATGAACGATATTTCATAATTATGCAGCCTTTCTTGAAAGTTTTATTTAGTTCTTCAGCTGAATTCTTAAAATAAACTTGTCCTTAGAAACAATCATAGGAATAAAAGCTTCTCTTGCTTGTAAGCATTGTGTTATGTGGCAATATTATGGGAAAATTGTTGAAATATTTTTCTGAATCATTCTAGGTTTGTAGTTGACATTTGTTTTCGTAAGTCCAAAATTAGATGTAACTCCAGAATTCCTCACCATTTCATGCTTGATGGCAATGTAATTTTAACATAATCTTTAATTGCACATTCAACTATTAGATATGTGGTAGTGTCCATTGTTCAGTGACTTCCAGCTACTGTACCCAGATATGTGTACTTGTTATTATTTTCCATGTCCGTAAATTTTTTGAGTGTTTTGGAAGTTGTTTATATTATTTTCCCTGTCCTTAAACTTATGTGTACTTGTTTTTATTATTTCCCATCCTTAAACTTCTTAAGTGTTTTGGAAGCAGAAGCTTACGGCTGAACATTTATATAGATAAATTTATAACTCAACGATAATATGATACAATGTACATATGTTTTATGCTATATCTGATTTGAATCATTTGATAAGTTTTTAGATATTATACAAACAATTTTTTAACCTTTTTTTTAAATACTAATTTCAAAACAATTATTTCCTTATATTACTTTGCTCCTAGAGTTGAGGTAATGTAATACATGCGTTACCTGTGAATGGGCTATCCATGTATTTAGGATATCCTGAATGGATGTTGTGATGATATATAGGCTCTGTTTACCGCAGGAAAATGATGTTTGTAGTGATTTGAGTCCTCCATCTAATCGACCGATAAACAACAAGGGGCATTCCTTTTGCAAGACTCTCAGTCTCTCGGTTTTCAGAAGGCATGCTGATAAATGCCTCCCTTGTCTGGTTCGTTATCCAGCTCACTGTTATTATAGCCATCTATTTCTTGCAAGGAGGATTTCTTTGGGTTTTAACATATTTGTTAAACAAATGTGCAGGATATGAGCCAGCAGCCTTTCGCCCAAGAGTTGGTGGCTAAAGATCTACATGGGATGGAATGCCGTTTCAGACATATTTTTTGAGGTGGGTTTCATTTTACTAATTTTTACTGAATGGTCTCTTCTCCTTACAATTTCGCTTGGAATGGGAATCTTTCAGCCATTTATGAGCATATTATATTTGTAGGTTGAGCTATTTTTCTTTCATTTATCACTCGATATTCACTCCAAAACTTGGGATTCACAGGCATATGTCTGTTTTACTCCTTTGAGTTGTTAGAATTGGGTCTTCTATACCTTGTACTGCTAGACTGTGTCAATATTAAGGCCCTTGAGGTCTTATATCCACTTCAGATTATTGGCGTCTTATGGTATGTCATCCTAACATTAGTTTTGTCACAAGTCATGATCTGTTTAGAATGTGGATCTTGGCGTAGAAGCTGAGCATTGTAAGGTGTCATGGGCTTTGTGTTAAAAAGAGTCATTGTGCTCTGTATATCTAGGCTTACTACGTTTGTAGTCTTCTCTATTCTATTAAAACATGTATGAAGATAAGTCATGAATCACTGTGGATTTAAATTGACAAGTCAACCCAGCCGAAACTTGATAATAATAGGCCAAAGTGTCTTTCTTAACTCCAAAAGACTGGAGGCTGGGAATGCTTTCATTTTTTTTGAGGTTAGAGAACCCGCTCAATTATTCTTTTAGTTTCGAACATGTGTATGGACGTGTGGTCCTTATGGTTTGATTTTAGAAGTTAGGCGGAAACACTGCATATATATATGTGTTAATTATATGAGGAATTTGAGGACTGTGGAGGGACTGATTTCTTTTGATTTTGTTGATGTCAAGGGTGAAGTGGATAATTACGGGTAGGAGTAAGGCTTTTTATGAGGCAGCAGAGCAATATGCCATCTTTAGTCATATCTAGCCATAGCATGCATCTTGGTATCGTTGCTACTGCAACACATACCATGTTTACCATTTATTACAAACTAAGGTGTGTGCAACGTCCTTCAAATGTTTATTTCTATGTGATCATCCTCAATTCCTCACGATCTGGTGTTATCCATGACTTCCGATTGTCATCTGATCTGTTTCCTTTTTAGAATCGGTTGTACAATATAATTTCATACCTTAGAGCTTCTGAGATTCTAGATAACTTTAATATATTTTATTTCTTTGTCCACATTTCTCGCCTTCTGCTTAAAAGAGAGGTGCTTGCATTTTATTTTATCAACTCTTAGGTTTTGAATATAATCTTCACTATGGTATGCAGAACAAGCCAGTCTGAGTTTATCATTCCTTGTGATAAGTATATGAAGGCCATAAATAGAAATCTTTCAGTTCTTATGAGGTACAGGATGAGATTCGAAGGAGATGAGGCTCTAGAGTGAAGGTATTGTTAAATTTTACTACTTTGTTCTTAGTCAGGATAATGAGGCAACCTGGTTGCAAGAAATGCAACGAATGTGTCCCGTTGTGAGTTTTTGGGGCCTGCAACCCGTTGGCAATGAAAAATGGTGGTTGCAGACGGGTTGGGCTGTTTCTCTTCTCTTGTGCAACTGAAAAAAATGGCACATGATGGAAGGGTGTTTTGGGAATGGTTGCGGGTCGTTTCCTGAGCCCGCAACCCCGTTGCAGAGAGCAGAAACGTTATGCTCTCCACAACGAGGTTGCGGGCTCAGGAAATGGCCTGAAACAGTCCTTCCCCAGTTGACCTAAAAACTACAATTAAATTAAAATTGCTAAAATTTTGAAATCCGCTCCTCGAGTCCTGCCAAAACCTAGAGCTGGCGGGAATATTTGTCGTTAGGCGCATTGTAGTCTTTGACTCTGCAGATCAGCAGCAGCTCCAAGCACTTGGAGTCACCGATGGCAGAGTCGCAAACAGATTGGAAGACGTTTGGTAGAGCACTGGCCATAGTCTCCACACCGCCACAGGTATTAGGTGAGAATCATGGACCATTTGCAGATGGGATTGATATTTGTTGTAGCCTGATTTTCCCCTGTTCAGCTTAATGCATTACAGCTAGAACAAGGTTTCATTCAGCATTGCTTATTGTTGTCCTGTTCCATGTTATCTTTTTCAATTGATAAGGCTTTCCTGTATTTATTAATGTGGGGTTTGGCTTTAGACCTGCGAACTGCATTTGCTTAAAATTTTCCATGGCCTTTTCAACGAGTCCATTTTCTTCATATGCTGCAATCATTGCATTCTACGAACCACTACATCTGGTCGAGGCATTTGGTGGAAAAGCTTTAAAGCCTCCCCAAGGACACAATTTTTTGCATATCCAGTTATCATCGCATCCCATGAGACTTCATCTTGTGGAGACATTTTGTCAAACAGTTCACGTGCCTTATGTATGCTTCCACATTTTCAATACATGTGTACCAGGGCATTTACAAATACAACATCTGGAAAAAACTCGCTGTCCATTACACTTTGATGGATACACATGCCCTATACCAAAGCACAGGGTGGGAGGATACTGGCAAAGGTAAACTGATTAGATTGGAAATCTGTGCATTGCATTTGATGAAACATTATCCATGCTTGGCGAGGAAACCCATGTCTTCGGTAATTTGCAATTATCACATTTCGTGATAAGTTGTCTCGTTCTGTAATTTTCTCAAACACTTCACGAGCATCAGCCAAACTACGACACTTGATATACATGTTGATGAGCTTATTTTGAAAAAATATGCGTGTAAAAAATGCAAATCCCCTGAGTGATGAAAGAAGGGAAATGCTTACCCTCCTAAAGCGCATACTTGGCAATGCAGGTGTTCAATAGTTGAAGATATGTATTACAGTCTACAGGGGAATTGTATGTGGTAATCACAATGTCTGCGGCCTCCTTCAATCAACCCAAATTATAATATCAAGAAAAATCACAGACCAGGAAAACCCAATCTGGTAAATCTAAAACTTGGACAAAATAAACTATTCAAAAACAACAGAATTTTAAATAAATGGGCTCTGTACCTGTATTGTGCCTCTGCATCAATATACTCGGATTGTTGCATGTAAGCCCAACCAAGCATTCCGTGTAGTCTTGCATTCTCTTGTTTTTTTATTTGAATTTTCTCTACGTGAATCTTTTTGGTCCTTCATCCAACAATCAAACTTAGCCTCTCTTTCAGTAGTGCAATCTGCTCATGGTGTCTTACACATCTCTGAAACAACAATGTCATTAAAATTTGTGAATGAGCTCTCAAATAAAACAATAGATGAAAAGATTTTGCCTGAGATATGTGCAAAATGACAACCGAACAAAAAGAAATCCCTGTTGAAGTATTTACGACTACAAATTGTTTTACTGGGTATAACTCCAGCAGGGTATTGTGCAGATAATTGTGGACAAGAATTTCTCAACGACAGGATTTCATGAATGGCTTGGTTGGGATTCATCTTACGCAACCTGAATCAAACCCCAGTTTTCCATCACGTTGTATTTCCTTCACGTTTCCCATTTCATGTTTCTGGTAATTTATTGAGGTTACAATTTGTTTCTATCTCATATGTTTTTTTGGATGAAACGTTTTGAGGACCGTTGATGACATCAGTTTCTGTCATTACTCGCAGGTTTATTGGTCGTACAATACTTGGAATAGGTGAAATTGTTTATTTTCTACCATAACATTTTCTCCTCTTTGGTAATAGTAACTTATGAATAATGGTTACTTGCATAGACACGATTTAATTGATTAGTATCATATTATTTATTTATTTAATTTTTATTTTTATTTTTATTTTTTTATTTTATTTTTTTTGGGGTCATACAACAATTCTTTTCTTGTCTATTTTGTTTTTTGGTTTTTTTTTTTTTTTGGGGTTATAATGAGAATTGGTTACAATTTGTTATTATTTTCATTTAGGTTTGGATTTTTATTTTGATAATTATGTAGTGATTTTTATACTTTGTTTTGTTATGCCTCTGTTACGTTTAGGTTTTTGATTCGAGTTTATTAGCCCATTTTCATCTCAGTAAAGTCCAGCGAGGGTGAATGAGAGTCCCAAAAGTACAAGGTGTGAACCGCTGACTTTGAACTGGAAGCACTCAACCGTGTGCCAAGTGTACTACCGACCATGCCCTTACAACAATCCTTTGTCTTTCACTTCACTACATGTGAGAATGCTTTACCAAATATTGTTTCTTCCCAAAATATCACTGTGACTATGACCATCTACTTGTGTAAAAATGGATTGTTGCTTTTAAATTGTTCTAGCAATTATTGGTTTGGAATGCTAAATTTTTAATTTTGCTAAAACTCAATGTCATTTCTTCTAATTTCAAACTCTAGTTTTAGACTTTTTGTAGTACTAATCATTCATGGTTTCATCATGCTTTCATAGTTTGCCTTCTAGAAAAGTTTGTTTGACATGGCAACAAGTACTAGATCCCCTACTTTTATGTTACGTGCCACTCTTTTACGGGCGTTGGCTATCAAGCAACTTATCTTTCAGTACAATTGGGCTCATGAGTGAAAGTGAAAAAAACTTGCGTTTCTCACGACTTGAATTTTTCACCTTCAAAATTTTAATATTTTTCCTTTACTACTTTGACGTAAACTGAAATGGGTATCAAGTATGTTTTTTTTTCAAAATGTAAAGAATGTGGTAAAAAAATATCGTTTGGATTTGAGAATTTTAATCTTGTCACTAAGAAGCAAGAACAATATGCTAAGGATAGATTTGTGGGAACGATGGTAGGTATGGAGATGGGAAGGGAAAGGTCAATGACTCAACACACAGAAAGTGTTGGGAATAAGTCATTTTGTGTGATAAACTAACAGAGGAGAGCTATATGTTGGGGCCAAATTGAGCCCATTGAACATAATTATAACAATAGGCTAAATTAGTCCCAATTTC
The DNA here is from genome assembly GCA_037957365.1 of Torreya grandis. Taxonomy (NCBI): domain Eukaryota; kingdom Viridiplantae; phylum Streptophyta; class Pinopsida; order Cupressales; family Taxaceae; genus Torreya; species Torreya grandis. Next base: position 277,272 of record JARHVA010004962.1, on the reverse strand, counting down.
ATCATGAATTGAATGAAATAGTCAATTGGTGCAATTAATGATGCAATTTGGGCCAAATCAAGCCCCATGAACCTAATTTTGATGATAAAGATGTGATTTGGGGCTCAGTCTACCCCAATGTCATAAAAGAATGAACCAAAGAGTTGATTGATTCAATCACGAAGGTGATTGGAGCCAATTTGAGCCCCTTCAACCTAATTGCAACTTTACAATGTGATTAGGGGATCAATTAACACTAATTTTATAACAAATTGAGCCAATTAGACAATTAATGCAATCAGTTACATGATTTGGGCAAAATTGAGCTCCTTCCAAACTTTAGTCTGATTATATAGGATGTGATTTGAATCAACCCCAATTTTATAATAGAAAAAACCAAAGAATCAATTGGTTTAATCATATATACAATTTGGACCAATTTGAACTCTCTGAGTATAAATCAAATAAGATTTATTGAGCTCACGAATCATGAATTACAGAGATGTATTTATAACCCTAATTATGCTCATAATAGTCCTACTAAATAGGATAAACAAATATACTAATAACAATACAAAATCTTCTAATATTATTCAATGACTAACATAGACTAACAATAACCTAAATACTACGTGGTTTGTTTTATAGAATAACAAACATGTTTACATAACAAACTTATGAATTAATTTATTCTAACATTCCCACCTTAATTCATTATAGTTTGGAGAGTAAAAGAGAGAGAACTTCTAAATGTCTCAAACTTATCATGTGCAAGTGACTTTGTGAAGACATCTACACACTGATCTTGAGTGGGAAAGTACTGGAGTTGGATAATGTGTTGTTATTCATGTTCGCGTATGAAATGGACTTGAACTTCAATGTGTTTAGTGCGTTCACGAAACATTGGATTGCAAACAAGTTTAAGAATAACTTGATTATCGTAGTTCATAATTATTGGTTGAGTTTGTGTAACTCCCAATCCTGCTAGTATGCAACATAGCCATATAACTTAATAGATAGCTCCTCCTATAATACGATATTATGCCTCAATAGAAGATCGAGAAACAAAGTTTTGTTTCTTATTCCCCCATGAGATCGGACCAGATCTTAAAAAAATACAAACCCAGAAGTGGATTTTCTATCATCAATTGAACTTGCATGATCTGTGTCTATGTATCCTATCAAGAAGAACTTATCATTCTTATTTTATGTTGGGACATAAACCATAGTTCCTCAAATATATCATAATACCTACTTAACTACTTTCTAGTGGCTTACCTTTGGCTCCTACATGAACTGAGAAAGATAGCTAACAACATAGCTAATATTTGGATTAGTGTACATGAGGTAGTTGAGACTCCCAATCAATTGGTGTTAAAGAGTCGCATCTAATGGTGGTGATGGATCTGAGCGAGACAACTAAAGTCTTGTCTCCATAGGTATAACCATTTGTTTGTAGTCCATCATCCAAAACCTCTCGAGTAATGTTTTGGTATACTTCATTTGAGACACAAATATTTGGTGCTTTTTTTGCACACTTCCAATCCAAGATAGTAGTGCAGTAGCTTGAGATTTGTCATCTCAAACGATCAATTGAGATCTTTCCTTGTTGCATCAATCATCTTCATTAAGATACTAGTGATGACTAGATCATTGACATAAACAATAATAATAACATTTTCTCCCCTTGATTTTTGAGGTAGAGATTGGGATCATATAGATTCCTCTGAAATCCATGTTTTATGAGATGCTCATCAAATTTTATAAACCAGGCTCTAGGAGCCTTTTTGAGACCATACAAATATTTTATGAGTTTGCACATCTTCTGCTCTTGCCCTAGTGTGACATAACCTGCTGGTTGAGTCATGTAGACCTCTTCCTATAGATCTCTATTGAAGAAGGCACTTTTAATGTCCATCTAATGAATGTTCCATCCAAACTATGCAACCATTACAAATATCATTATGATTGTTGTTATCTTAGTTATAGGAGCAAAGTCTCATCATAGTCTATACCTTCTTTCTAAGCATAGCCCTTTGCTACGAGTCTTGACTTATGTTTGTCTATACTTCCATTTGCTTTGTATTTGGTCTTAAATACCCATTTGCATCTAATAGGTTTCTTCCCTGGTGGAAGATCAAAAATATGCCACGTGCCATTCTTCACGAGAGACTAATATTTTGCATCCATGACATTTTTTCAAGGTTTGGATTTTAGGGCTTCACAGACTGTGGAGGGCTCAAATGTTTCTATAACTATGCTCATTAGGGTCAAATTTACCTCTGCACAAGCCATACTACAAGTCCTCAGTCTTGTAGATGATGTGTTTGGAGGTCCATCTAGTTTTTTATCTCAAATTATACTCGTATACCATTTAGGCATACATTGAGTAGTAGTTGGTGGTGTCGAGAATCCTGATTGACCACTATTTCCACCTAAAAATTTTATAGGTCTGATGCCTGTATCAAATGTCTGTGTGGAAGATGAACTAATTTCAACTTTATCATCAAACACTATATCCCTACTAATAAGTATCTTCATAGTCTCTGGATCAATGAGCCGATAGGATTTCGACTCATTACTATATCCCACAAAAATGCATTCTTGGGTTTTTTTATCCAACTTATTCCTTTTCTTCTTTGGGATATACATGTATTCCTTGCAACCAAAAACTTGAAGATGAGAGACTTTCAGTTTCTTCCCAGTCCATGCTTCCTATAGTGTAATTTCGTCAAGAGCTTTGGAGGGTGACCTATTTAGAAAGTATACGTTGTGAGACACACTTCTACCCAATATGAATGAGGCAATTGTGCATCCTCAACCATGCTTCAAAACATCTCTACAATGACACAGTTATGCCTTTCTACAACACCATTTTGTTATGGTGTATAAGCATCAGTGTATTGACGACATATTCCATGGTCTACAAAGTATGTAGTGAAATTTTTATTGGTGAATCCCCCCATCCACAATCTGATCAAGAGGCCCTGATTTTATGACCAATTTCATTTTCAATAGAGGCCTTGAATTCTTTGAAGGCTTGGAATGCCTGATCTTTAGTTTTCAACAAGGAAACCCACATCTTGTGAGAATGATCATCAACAAAGAGTTGGAAATACTTATATCCTTTTTGGCTAGGATTCATAGGTCCACATAGATCAATGTGCACCAGATCTAGTGGATGAGGAGATCGATATTCACTTTTTCCAAAAAGAGCTCTTTGTTGTTTTCCAAAAAAGCAACTAGAACAAATATCAAAAGATTGTTTGAGTGTGGGAAGACCTCTGACCATGTTGTCTTTTCTCAATGCAAGCAAATATCCATAACTCAAATGACCATATCTTCTATGCCATTATTGAGTTTTTATTGTACCCTTGATAACAAGTGTCTGATGGTCATTATGTACAAGATCAAGCTAAAACATCTTGCCTACATTTGAATTTTGTGCAATAGTTTTAGAGCCTTGAGACTTGTTCTTGATAAGGCAAAATTTCTCACCGTGTTTATGATCAAACTCAACTTTGAGATTGTGAACGAGAAGTTGATTTACAAACAATAGGCTCTTAGAGAGTCCTGGGACATACATGACATCTGTGATCTTGGTAGTATGGTTACCAAGTTGTAAAGAAACATCACCTTAGCCCTAAATAATGTATTGTGATTCATCACCAAGAGAAACATTACTCTAAGATCTTGATTGATGTAAAGTGGAAAACCATTCTTTATGTCATGTCATGTGCCTTGTGGCACTAGAATCAACATACCATATGGAATTTTAAGAACAAGGTTCCTCATGTATTTATGTAGTAAAGACATGATCATCCTCAACAACTATTCCCATGTTGTTTCTTCTTCTAATGTTTTTTAAAATGGGGTTTTGGCTTTGGTGATTGAGTTGGATTCTATGAAGTGGGCTTCTTACTGGATGAGCCCTATGTGAATCCATTATACCAAAAATGTTTGAGGTCATGCCTTATCTTTACACAAATAAGATAAACCTTTTGTGAATGGGATTTGTTTCCTTACTGATGTTGTTCAATATTCTACTTAGGGTTTTGTTTAGAATCCTTCATGGGGTTCTTCCCTTTTTGAGAGGAGGCAAGTACATTCTCTTCACTAGGTTCCTTTGAATTTTGTATGGCTTCTTCTTGTTGCAACATTTTAACCGACGAGATAAAGGTTGGTTTTTGACCTGTGACATTCAACATGATCACACAAATATTATGTGTGGGGATAGAGCTCTTAGGACAATAAAAACCAAAGAGTCATCTTTCATTGGTTTGCCTAATGCTTCAAGTGAAACCCATAAGGTTTTAACTCTACAAATAAAAGCCTCCACTTTTTCCTCAGATTTTAACTTTAGACTATGGAGTTGGATTTGTAGTTGAAGAGTTTGATTTTGTTTATTTGCATCATACACTGTTTGAATCTTATCCCAAGCATCTTGAGTTATAGTGGCATTATGGATATGAGGTTATACCTCATCCGAGACTCTGAACATGATTATGACCTTAGCCATCTGATTGACTTTGTCATATTATCACTGTTGATCAATGCCAATAGCGTGTTGGGTCCATGTGCCATCAACAACTATTTATGTCTTCAAATTCCAAGTATGTTTTAACCTTTGTTTTCCATGTTGCATAGTTATCACCTTAAAGAAGCTAAGTGTATGTGTTTCTCTATATTTTTGCTAATTACATTTAGAAGAAAGAAACTAAGGTTAAGAAGGTCTAGGTTTGACGTTATCTGGATTTAGTGCGCACCATATCCAAGCTTTATGGGAGCTCCTCTTTGGCTGTGGAGGAAACACCTACAATAAGAATAAAAACTTGAACAAAGAAAATGTTAAAGGAGGTTATGGTGGACTGCCAAGCTACGCGCTCGGTCCCGAAAGCGTGAAGCTCTGTAAGGGATGATAGTCCACTGTTTAAAGATAAAAGTGTTGTATAAAAAGAAATGATAATAGACTAAGAAAGAGAAAAATAGATAGTGCATACATGTTCTCTATAGTCTATGTGTCACAGTCACCGATGTCGGTAGGCCTGCCGAGGTCGGTTCTATAAATAATACCGACGTCGGTTGGGTTGTTGATGTCGGTAGGGGTTGTTGACCTTAGTCGGCTTTCAGGTTATTTCCATGGTGGATAGAGGAGTTTTTGGAAATTTGGAGGTTTATGTAGGGTTGCGAGAAGGTGAATAAGGTCTGAGAAAGGGTCAAGGTAGGGGATAGGTGTGTAAAGGGGGTGAGAATAAGAGGAAGGCCTTTCAGCCTCTCCTCGAAAGAAGTCGGGTCTCTTGACAGTATTTAGAAATATCAAATAGAAAATAATTAACAATGTATTCTAAAATCCTGAAATGAGAAGAAAAATACTTAGCTCTATTAGGTGAAGAACCAGAGGTGACAGAATGTTTATCCCCATTGTGGCTGATGTTGAGGTCCTCATACAATGTTTCAACCCAGTCTCTGGAATGACTTGTGCAGAGCTTCGGTAGCCAGGAGAATGATAGTCAAGTTTTGATGCTTCAAGACTCAGAGTGTGCATGTCAGTGTGCAAGAAGGTGGGGGTAGCTCATTGTTAGATCTAGGCTTATGTAACTGACGTCGGTGATTCCACTGGCATTGATCGAGGGTTGACCGATGTCAGTAGAGAGAGAATAGGTAAAAGGGCTATTTTTAGCTCTTTTCATGTTTCTCCACCCACCAAGTGCCTTTGCCATTGGAGAATGGTCAAAACATGAGCTTATGAGGTATGGGAGTTGGTTAGGGAGTGAGAATAGGTCATGGGTAGTTAGGATTTAGAAGACTTAGTCTCAGAGTGATTCACAGGCTAAGAAATAGTCTTAGGATGAGGTGTCTAGGTGAGGTGTCCAAGGTGAAAGGGGTTCAAGTGTAGGTTAGGAGTTTTAACGTTTAGAAAGGGACCAAGGGGGGGTGGACACAATATTGGTGTCTACATTTGCCCATTTTTGTCTTGTGGTTTGTTCTGATGAACTACAAGACAAAAATAGATGTAGGTTGCCCTAGGTATGGGATGAGGTATTCCCCCTCAAAGCAGGAATCGAGAGAGGGTAATCCAAAATTGGGTGCCGATTTGATAGGCAGTGGATGGGTAAGGTGAGGCTGGAGTGTGAACGTGGCAATAGTTGAGATTGCACATATACCAACTCATGTGATAAGCAGGTCAAATTATCATAGGCAAGGTCAAGGAGGACTAAAATCGAAGTAACTGATCCTCAGATTATTAGTGGTAGATGATTAGGTTAAATGATCAAAGCTATAGCTCCAACGGTCGAGGAGGAATAAAATCAAAGTAATCAGTCCCCAGCTTATTAGTGGTAGCTGATTGGGTTAAACGATCAAAGCTATAGCTCCAATGGTCATCATGTTCCAAGTATCTAGGCTAGAAATTGCTCTTGGAAAACATGAAAATTTCATAGATATTGAGGATTAACTTGGTCACAATTTGACAATAGGTGTGAGGGGCGCGTATAATTTGCTAACTAGTCGTGAGGTAGCATATGCAATCAAAACAACCAAGGCAAAGTTGTCTTGAAAGTGGTCGTGGTCTGAGGAGATAGTTGCGATCTTCGAGGTCATTTGTTGAGTTAGGCTAAGATATAAGTGATCTCAAGTGTTGTTTGTTGTGGGTAGGGAGATGTATATGATCTCCAATGTGCCCCATGAGAAGTCTAAGGTGGCTTCTACTGTGTCAAGGCTAGTTGTTTGGTCATGATTTTGGGCAGTTTAGAGGGATAGTTGGTCCATCAGGTAGACAAACAGACGAATGGCCGATCTAACCTCAGAAGACCCCATGTCAACTGAGTGCTATCTACATAGCCCCTATTTTAAGGGCCTCAGGACAATGTAGTTCTCCCAAAATGGAAGAAGAGTCAAAGATGTTGATAGTTGTTTTAGTTATGTTAGTGTTTTTAGCATTTCCCATATGTTTGATGGTACATGCTTGATATGATGAGTGTATGATGATGTTACAACGTTTTCCATATTGTGTGATGGTGTATGTTGTAACATAGGTTATGTGGTTTTTCATCCTTAGCAATTTTCCATATTAGTGATGGTGTATGCTAAAAATGAAATGAGTTTATTTATGCTTCAACAGGTTTCCATATTGGTGATGGTATATGCTTGACATAAATTGTGTTTGGTTGGTAGTTTCTATGTGTATTGTTTTCCATAGAAATTAATCTGAATGGGTTATGACAATTTATATAACACAAATTGGTATTTGCATCAAATAAATCATGATGCTATGTTAGTGGTTTAGAAAATATTTTGGTTATATGTTATGTTTTGGCATGTGATGAAGGTGTGTAAGAAGTGAAAGCCGCATTGCTCTTTCATTGACAAGGACCATAATGATAGCATAGATAGGGTTTTTGAAAACAAAAGCCTCGTTCATGCATTACGTCGTTGACGATTGATTTTTGTGTTAGAGAAGTACCCTAATCACTTGATGTTAAGTGAGCTCAAAATCCCTTGGGTATTTTGGGATAATAGGTGTGATTATGTGATATGTGAGGATAACATAACCTTTTTTAGTATGGATAACTTTGCCCCTTTTATAGGTGACCTGAGAACGACTATAGGCAAGTCCATGACTTAATAGTTTGTCAGTCAATTTTTTTTTTGGTTGGTAGACTGATCAATGCGGGAAGTCTACTTGGAGATGTTGTTTTGTTTTGTGGTCATGTGAAGCTGACCAATGCGAGAAGCTTCTAAGAGGGTGCTATTTTTGTAAAAAAATTTGGGCATAGCCATCCGTCGAGGAAATGCTCTATATTTTGCCTTGTAAGTTTTGACTTTTTTGAATAGTTGTCCTTCAAGGGAGCAGTCTAGTAATTACAGCAGTAATGCAACTATCCTTCGAGGGAGCAGTCTACATTTATATTTTATGAACTTTTAATATTTTGTTAGGCATCCTAATTTTATATTTTGTTTGTTGACTGAACTTTTAGTCATGGACTAGACTATAGAGGTTTAGATGTTTCCCTTTTATTTAGGACAAAGCATTAATGCTTAAAAAAGGGTTAACTAATTTTTGTAGGGAAAAAGGGTTGAAAGGAATAGAAATGAGGATGATGGGGGTTGCTCAAGGGACGAGCTCCAGTTAAACATCAAGTGAATGATTACTTGGTTAACAGTAGAATGGTCGCATATGTAAGGCATTAAGAGGCTCAGGTTCTGGCTGGCCTTCGAGGAAAGACAGACGATAAGTGCATGATCCATACTTGTGCATTATTATATAAGGTCTGAGCCAATTAGGAGCAAACTTGCCTCATTTAATTCTTTCCATATTGGTCACGTGTTGGTTTATTCAAGGACGAGATCTCCAATTTTGAAATCTCGCTCTTTCAGATGGACAACAATTCAGATGACAATTCGGGTGATGGGTCCACCCCATTTGATGGCAAAACTTCTGGGAGCCATAACTTTTGCACCGTAGCTCCAATTGACTCACCATTTGAACCGTTCGAAATCTAATAATGAGGGGAACATCGTGAGATGGCATGAGCTCCACTCAGTGACGTTTGACCCCCTAAAACCCAATGGAAGTGTCCCAAATTTTAATTTTAGTAGTCTAGTCTAAAAATAATAAGTTTCTAAAAATAGTAATTCCTCAAATTCTATATTGTTGTAAATCATGGAAGTCAAACCCATTCATCTCCCTTGAGATTGGTGACCTTCCACATCCTCCCCACACCTTCAAAACATGTATAAATGAAGATGTAACCCAAAATAGAATTTAGACATCTCTTCTCAGAGATAAGCATATGTTTGGGTCTACAATTTTGATAAATAAAATATCTCTTTTCAGAGATAGCATTATTTGAATTGTGTTGTTCTTATTTTTGAATTATATTTCAACCAAAGCTTTCAAGTTTTGGATCAATTTAGGACAAACCATTAATGCTTAAAAAAGGGTTAACTAATTTTTGTAGGGAAAAAAGGGTTGAAAGGAATAGGAATGAGGATGACGGGGGTTGTTCAAGGGACGAGCTCAAGTTAAACATCAAGTGAATGATTACTTGGTTAACAGTAGAATGGTCATAGATGTAAGGCATTAAGGGGCTCAGGTTCTAGCTAGCCTTCGAGGGAAGACAGAAGATAAGTGCCTGATCCATACTTGTGCGTTATTATATAAGGTTTAAGCCAATTAGGAGCAAACTTGCCTCGTTTGATTCTTTCCATATTGGTCACGTGTTGGTTTTATTTAAGGATGAGATCTCTAATTTTGAAATCTCTCTCTTTCAGATGGACAACAATTCAGATGACAATTTAGGTGATGGGTCCACCCCATTTGATGGCAGAACTTTCGGGAGCCATAACTTTTGCACCGTAGCTCCAATTGACTCGCCGTTTGAACCGTTGGAAAGATAATAATGAGGGGAACATCGTGAGATGTAATGAAGATTTTCTCAATGGAGTATAACCCCATAAAACCTAATGGAAGTGTCCCAAATTTCAATTTTAGTAGTCTAGTCTAAAAATAGTAATTCCTCGAATTCTGTATTGTTGTAAATCATGGAAGTCAAACCAATTCATCTCCCTCAAGATTGGTGACCTTCCAAATCCTCCCCACACCTTCAAAACATGTATACATGAAGATATAACCTGAAATGAAAATCAGACATCTCTTCTCATAGGTAAGCATATGTTTGGGTCTACAATTTTGATAAATAAAACATCTCTTTTCAGAGATAACATTATTTGAATTGTGTTGTTCTTATTTCTGAATTATATTTCAACTAAAGCTTTCAAGTTTTGGATCAATTTAGGACAAAGTATTAATGCTTAAAAAATGGTTAACTAATTTTTGTAGGGAAAAAGGGTTGAAAGGAATAGGAATGAGGATGAGGGGGGTTGCTCAAGGGACGAGCTCAAGTTAAACATCAAGTGAATGATTACTTGGTTAACATTAGAATGGTCATAGATGTAAGGAATCAAGGGGCTCAGGTTTTGGCTAGCCTTCGAGGGAAGATAGATGATAAGTGCCTGATCCATACTTGTGTGTTATTATATAAGGTATGAGCCAATTAGGAGCAAACTTCCCTCATTTGCTTCTTTCCATATTGGTCACGTGTTGATTTTATTTAAGGATGAGATCTCCGATTTTGAAATCTCACTCTTTTAGATGGAAAACAATTCAAATGACAATTTGGGTGATGGGTCCACCCCATTTGATGGTGGAACTTTCGGGAGCCATAACTTTTGCACCATAGCTCTAATTGACTCGCCATTTGAACCGTTGGAAAGCTAATAATGAGGGGAACATCGTGAGATGGCATGGAGATTTGTTGGATGAAGTTTGACCCCATAAAACCCAATGGAAGTGTCCCAAATTTCAATTTTAGTAGTCTAGTCAAAAAATAGTAAGTTTCTAAAAATAGTAAAACCTTGAATTCTGTATTGTTGTAAATCATGGAAGTCAAACCAATTCATCTCCCTCAAGATTGGTGACCTTCCACATCTTCTCCACACCTTAAAAACATGTATAAATGAATATGTAAGCTGAAATGGAAATCAGACATCTCTTCTCAAAGATAAGCATATGTTTGGGTCTGCAATTTTGATAAATAAAACATCTTTTTTTAGAGATAACATTATTTGAATTGTGTTGTTCTTATTTACAAATTATATTTCAACCAAAGCTTTCGAGTTTTGGATCAATTTAGGACAAAGCATTAATGATTAAAAAGGGTTAACTAATTTTTGTAGGGAAAAAGGGTTGAAAGGAATGGGAATGAGGATGATGGGGGTTACTCAAGGGACGAGCTCAAGTTAAACATCAAGTGAATGATTACTTGGTTAACAGTAGAATGGTCATAGATTTAAGGCATTAAGGGGCTCAAATTTTGGGTAGCCTTTGAGGGAAGATAGATGATAGGTGCCTGATCCATACTTGTGCATTATTAGATAAGGTCTGAGCCAATTAGGAGCAAACTTCCCTCATTTGCTTCTTTCCATATTGGTCATGTGTTGGTTTTATTTAAGGATGAGATCTCTGATTTTGAAATCTCACTCTTTCAAATTTTTGTTATAGGCACACTTGATGTGATGTTGGATGTAAAGTAGGTTAGCATGTTGTTGGCATTAGATACAATGCCGAACATAGTTACTGAAGTCTTGGTTAAGAGTGGGCCAATAATAGCCCAAGCTGAGGATGCACTTTGCAATCGATTTACCACTAAAATGTCCTCCATAAATCCCATCATGGACTTGTTTGATGGCATGAGATGTCTCAGTGGTGGTTAGGCATTGGAGAAGGAGGCTGTTGAAGCCTCGTTTATAGAGAAGACCCCCTAGCATGGTGTATCAAGCAGTACTTGATAAAAGCCCACCGTCCATTGCTAGAGAGATCATGAGGAATGATAGAATAAGTCAAATAGTCAACAAGTTGTTTATACCAAACATCATGTAGACTAGAGGGGTCAGGGGGAATTGCCCCCAAAGATGTGGGTTGAGATGTGCCCAGGATATAAATCTTGGGCTTTGGTGGTGGAGAAGGCTTGACGAATGGATATGTCCAAGGGGTAGAAACCTGCTCTTTTCTTTTATCCTTTAGGGTTTGGGACCTAGTGGCCACATTAATGGTGTTGATTTCAAATAAAGGAGGAAAAGGTGGTAGAGGGACCATAGTCTTGTGTTGTGATCCTGATTCAAGTGAGGAGGTTTGGGAGGCATGGGATGGTGTCAGTTGTTTGTCAAAATGGTGGTCAAGAGAATATTCAATGAGAAGGGTGTCCTTTTCTAGGTGTTGGTGAATGATAACATTAAGAGCACAAAAATTCTCTGTATCATGCCCAAGTGTGCGATGATACCAACAGATTTGAGTGTCGTCAAACCAAGATGGTTTTGATCTAAGAGGTCAGTATGGCTTAATGGGTGGGAGAATGATGCTAGAAGACTGTAACAATCAGCGTAACAGTGAAGCATAGGAACCCAAAAATGAGTCTGTGCTCGTTATTGTAGTAGGGGTTGACAAATTCTGTTTAGGAGTTGTAGGGGGAGTTTTTCATACCACCTTTTTGGTTGGTGGTGTGGCCACATGCGTAGACGGCACTTTCTTGGTGAGAGGTGTCAAATTTTTTGGAGGAAGTATGTTTTTGAGGGGTAGAGGGAGTAATGGAGGCAATTTGTTTTTGTGAGGTGTTGGAATAGGGAGCACTCCTATTAAAGTAGAAGGATGTGGACCCAAGATAGAGGGAAATGGTGAAGGTGGGGAAGGATTAGACCGATGTGGTTTATCACCCTTCTTTAGTATGGTGTGAGGACCACTACTGTGCGGGGTGAGGTTCAAATCTACCTTCACTTGTGGGTGAGTGAGGTTTGATATAGGGTGAACACCGAGAGATTTAATTTGTTTTAGCATGGTGGATGCCTATGAGGGTTTGGGTTCAGATGTGGAAGGCTGAGCTTCTAAAGATTTAGAAGTGGAAGTCCGATTCTTGTTAGAGACTTTGGGGTGAATCATCGTGGAAGGGTTGGCAGTATAAGGTGAAGTGGGATGTGTAAGATAAGGATCCTTAAATCGCTCCCATAGCGCCTCATGTTCTAGGTTCCTAGAATGGAGAAATCCTAAGATTTTTGCCAATCGAGAGAAGGGTTTAGATGACATTGTACGAGGTCTTACAGTCGGTCTTTTAGAGGATTTGGGTGATTGTGAGAGTGAAAACATGTTGGACGCAGCGATCACGGGCCAAAGGTGAGAGAGAACCATCACTGGATCTTCCTCGACTGAAGTGGGTGAGATGGTGAATTCTTCTCTCAGTGGAGAAGGGATTGGAAAATTTGGATTTTCAAGAGGATAGAACGCAGGGATGATCATGCCTTCCACATGTGGTCTAGGAGCATGGAAAGTATGATCCTCTATTGGTAATAAGAAAGATGAAGGTGGGGCTACTGGCATTGGTACCGTCAAAGCATCCTCTAATATGGGAGAGGTCAAAGTAGACTCTCCTACATGTGAAAGGGGGTGGATGGAGGACTATCCTCCATCGGTGGAGGAAAAATAGGAGAGGAAGGCTCCTCTAAAGGGTGAAGCAGAAGGATGATGGCCCCTTCTACATGAGGGCGTGGGATATGAATGGTAACTTCTTCCAATGGTATAAGAAAAGGGAAGGTGGTGGCAAGAGGAATAGGTAATATGGGTTCCTCACGAGGTAGAAGAATGGGTAGGGGAGGTACTTGATGTCATTGGGGTGATACAGGTGAAACAGGTTCATCCACGCGAGGAAGAGGGCAAGGCAAAGGGAGCTCTTCATTGCATGGGGTGGTATGGGTAAAATAGGCTCTTCTACTCGTGGTGGAGAAATGGGTTGACCAATCTCTTTAGATTGTGGGAGAGGTTGGTTAGGAATGAAAGGAAAGACCATGTCGACCGTGCGTATGTTGCATTCTTGAGGGTCATCGACCATGGTCTGAACATTATTCTGACTTGGGGGATGGTTAGAAAATGGTTGCCTAAAGACATCCATGTTTTGGTTGGTTGACACATTAAGGTTATCCAAAACAAGGTCCCCTTTGTCTAACATGTCTTGAACAATGTTTTTTTAAGGTTTTGCAATTATCTGTGTCATGACCCTTGACACGATGATAGTTACAAAAGTCATTTTCCCTATACCATGCAGGGATGGCTCGTGAGGGGTCAAATTAGATGGGTCATATTTGTGGGAGGTTGAGGACTCCCTGCTTCACTAATTTATCCAATATGAAAGCATATGATTCTCCTATTGGAGTGTATCATCATTGTTCATACAGTTGTTAGAATTGTCTAGTGATGTTTTGAGATGTGGAGGGCTCAGATTGGTTGGTTATGGTAGAAGATGATGACCTAAGGACCACAACATTCACTGATCCCTTAGACTTGGAGTGGGAAGAAGAAGGTTTGGAAGAAGAAAGGTCATTGGATTTTGCATTGGTATTTTTGCTACGCAATTTGACCCTGTCTTCCTCGATCGTGCGGAGTTCAAGATTTCAGGCCATGGTGAAAGCTTCATCGAATGTGTGGAAAGTTTAAACCTGCAGAGTGGATGAGATGTGCTTAAAATATGCTCTTGAAAAGAGCTCAATGAGCTTAAGTTGAGGTAGTGAGAAGGAGAGTTGGTTGATCAAACCTCTCCAATGGGTGACGAAGTCAGCTATTGACTCATCCTCAAATTGTCTAATGGAATAAAGGTCTGTGATGGAGACCTTCTTGGTAATATTAATTGAGAAATGGTCGAGGAATAGCTGAGTGAGTTGAGTTAAGGTGAAGAGAGAATGACTGGTAATGGAGCTATACCAATCACGGGCAGTGCCAGAAAGTGACATAGGGAATGTGCGAAGTAATAATGCATCATCGTGCACTATGAGGTAGTAAGCATGTGTAAACGCTTGCAGATGTTGTTGTGCGTCCTCTTTACTTTGAAAGTGAGTAAATTTTGGGGGTTCCCACTGGCTAGGGTATGGTTGAATAGGAACTAAAGGGTGGATAGGTTCATTGCAGATTTATTCATTTAAAAGAACACTCCTCGAACCTGAAATAGATGTCTCAAGGTTGGACATCTTATCCATCAGCATCTTAATTAGATCGGTAGATGGATTGGCATGAGGGGCACCCCCTAAGTTATAGCATACCTATAAGGTGTTGGGATGAGCGTATGACATACTTGGTTATATTTGTGTAGGTGCAACATACTGATAGTTCATAATAGGGGCCAATGTCGAGGCCACGAGGGCTTGTGCCATGAAGTGTGAGGGCACAACTTGATTGGATGCCGCAAAGGGTAGTTGAATGCTGGTAACACTAGTTAAAGGATAAGTAGTCACTCTCGTGTTTATAGGTGAAAGAGTGGATGGGATAGAGACAATCAAGTTCTAAAAAGGTGTCGAACTTGGTTGAATTATTTGTGGTTGAGGGGGTACGGAAACCTCGATGGAGGTAGGGCAAGAAAGGATAGAAGGGGAGGCCAAATCTTGAACATTGGCCATGGTTGGGTTACTGGTCAGGGTAGTGGCTTGAGTGATCATAGGTTGGGTAGCGGAGGTTGTTGATATCATTTTTGCTTCAACCAAAGAAGTTGGCATCCCATAAATAGGGTTACTCAAAGAATCTCGTGTTTGGCTTCTAGCGAGATAATGTTGGAGAGCTTTGATATTATGGTCAAGGAATCTCTCAAATTCTTGATCCCCTTTGGGAACAATAGGAGGTTGATTGGGGGTAGGTTGGATAGGAGTATGCTCGGTGTCTGAAGTATACTCCATTAGATGACTTGGCACAAAGGGTGAAGGTGGGAGTGGCTGTTGACTCACGTGGTCAACAAGAGATTTGGCTTGACTGCATGTCAGGACCATCCAAGGTGAAAGGGTTTCAGGTTTCAAAACTATGTGTTTTAATTTTTAGAAAACCAGAATTTATGTTTAACAGCAAGAAAGTCAGGTTTTAAGCTTGTTGTTTGGAAAAAATATTTATTGATAGTGACCGATGTTGGTTGTTTAACTGATATCGGTTAGAAAATGTTACTAATGTTGGTGGAGAAATTGATGTTGATTTTTGTGTAATTCTAGAAACATAGAAACTGATAGTTTTTGAAAGAAGAGGATATTTTGAGTTGTTTTAGACTTCAAAATGGTACGACCTTACCAACTCAAACACTCAGATAAAAATAGCAGAATAGATGATTAGGCAAGCAACCTCTAAAATGTTAGATTCCTAGGAATGAGTTTTAAAGTCATGGTGGCTTATGCCTTAAGATAATATGTTGGGAGTTGGGCTTGTAGAACACGTCCTAGAGAGGAAGTCTATAGCTAGTTTTATATTGTGTTATGGTGTTCAAAGATCTGTGTTAGGGTCAGTACATGGCCTGGTGTTGGGGCTTTCTCCCTTCACTTCACAAACCCAGAGCTGAGCTAGGTTGCTTAGCCAAAACATACCTTGCCTATAGTTTATACTCTGCCAGAGAACAGAGTGGGTCCTTCACTTGGTGATGAAATCCAAGTAGGATCGCCATGTGGGGTAAGGTATCTGCTAGGTGATGAAATCCTAGACGGGCCTTGTCTCAAGTAAATTTATTTGTTTGATTTGAAGTGATTGTGGTTTGGTTGTGTAACATTTGTGCACTACGATTCATTCATAATGCTTTAATTACTAAGTGGGCTAAGTATGCATCCAAGCAAGAATGAAATGCAGTAGTTTTTAACTCAAATCGAAATATGTTATTCAAATGCAAAAAAATGGAGAAGAGGTAAAGAGTATGAGTTTTTCACTACTCTATGGTGCTTGCAAGAAGTAACAAGAAGAAAAAGAGATGTTCTTTTTAACCTCTGCTAATTATTTCCTTTCGAAATAAAAAGATAGAAGAAGCTAAGAGAAGTTAAGTTTTTTATTTCTTAAGAAATAAAGGCAAAGAAGAGGGGATACAAAAAGAGAATATTTTTCTAATGCATCTATATGAAATTTTGATTTTTTTTTTAAAAGAAGAAGAATGAACCCAAGGAAAACTCTAGGGGTCCCACTGGGCGTGCTAGAATGTTTCTCTAAGTTTTCACTAATTACATTTAGAAGAAAGAAACTAAGGTTAAGAAGGTCTGGGTTTGACGTTACTTGGATTTAGTGTGCACTGTATCCAAGATTTGTGGGAGCTCCTCTTTGGCTATGGAGGAAACACCTGTAATAAGAATAGAAACTTGAGCAAAGAAAATGTTAGAGGAGGATATGGTGGACTGCCAAGCTACGCACTCGGTCTTGGAAGCGTGGAGCTCTGTAAGGAATGATAGTCCACTGTTTAAAGATAAAAGTGTTGTATAAAAAGAAATGATAATAGACTAAGAAAGAGAAAAATAGATAGTGTGTACTTATTCTTTGCAGTCTGTGTGTCACAGTCACCGATGTCAGTAGGCCTGCCAAGGTCAGTTCTATAAATAATACTGATGTTGGTTGGGTTGCTGATGTCGATAGGGGTTGTTGGCCTTGGATGGCTCTCAAGTTGTTTCCGTGGTGGATAGAGGATTTTCTAGAAATTTAGAGGTTTATGCAGGGTTGCAGGAAGGTGAATAAGGTCGGAGAAAGGGTAAAGGCAGGGGATAGGTGTGTAAAGGGGGTGAGAATAAGAGGAAGGCCTTTCAGCCTCTCCCTGAAAGAAGTCAGATCTCTTGACAGTATTTAGAAATATCAAATAGAAATTAATTACCAATGTATTCTAAAATACTAAAATGAGAAGCAGAATACTTAGCTCTATTAGGTGAAGAACCAGAGGTGTCAGAATGTTTATCCCCATTGTGGCTAATGTTGAGGTCCTTGTACAATGTTTCAATCTAGTCTCTGGAATGACTTGTGCAGAGCTTCGGTAGCCAAGAGAATGATAGTTGAGTTCTGATGCTTCAGGACTTAGAGTGTGCACGTTAATGTGCAAAAAGGTAGGGGCAGCTCAATGTTAGAGATAAGCTTATGTAATCGACGTCAGCGTCGGCCGAGGGTTAACCGACATCGGTGGAGAGAGAATAGGTAAAAGGGCTATTTTTAGCTCTTTACCCATTTCTCCAGCCGCCAAGTGATTTTGCCATTGGAAAATGGTCAAAACATGGGCTTATGAGGTATGGGAGTTGGTTAGGGAGTGAGAATAGGTCATGGGTAGTTAGGGTTTGGAAGACCTAGTCTCAGGGTGACTCATAGGCTAAGAAATAGTCTTAAGATGAGGTGTCTAGGTGAGGTGTCCAAGGTGAAAGGGGTTCAAGTGTAGGTTAGGAGTTTTAACATTTAGAAAGGGACCAAGGGGGGGTTGACACAATATTGGTGTCTACAATATGTTAGAACAAAACATGGTCCATTTTTGGCCATGTGTACAAATCTGATCAAATTGTATAAGGGTGATGGATTAGTGCCTTATAACTCCAAAATGTTTCCCTTTCTATATAAAGTCAGACTGATAGACTAGACCTCTATATGTACACCTTTCGACATACTTATCGGTATTGGAAGAGCTCATCCTTTATATATACCCATCATTAAGTGAAAGAGACTTTAACGCACATGAGTGCAAAATGGTACTGGGTACTTAGATAGTACATGAAAGAGATTTGTTTTATCACTAACACTTACTTAAAAATAATCTCACATACGTGGGTGTAACTTCCCTATATACTCAGAAATTCTAATTGTCAGGATTTATGTCTATCGACAATAAAAAAATGGGTAACAAAGGGATGGTTTATGAATATTTTTTAAACCTTATTACACCCTGATGATTTAAAGGGTCGATGCCAAGATGTTGTTATTGCAGTTATGTTAGGATATAAATGTAGTAGTTCAAAGCAAGATAGTATTACTCGTAAACATGAACCAAAGGCATTGTTAAAACCAAACACTGTGAATGATATTTTTACGATCTCATTTATATTTCACTTATTTGATTTGCCAAAAATAAAAGACTTTTACAAATGTTTTCAATTTACAATTTGCAATTAAATAAAATGAAAAATAAAATTTTGTGAGGAAAAATAATTAATATTATCCCTCAAATTTTGTCCTTTAAAACAATTAATACCATCCCTCAAATTTTGTCTTTTTCTCATTTGGTATTTTAACAAAATTACAAAATTATCTAAAAAAGAGCTTTTGGTGATTTGAACTCAAGACTTCTTATGGCTAGATTTTAGCAAAAATAAAATATACCAATCCTCTTATGTATCATTTCAAGTTTATAAGGGACAAAACTCAAATATAAACTGTAAAATCACACCTCATGAAGTGGAAACCATCGTGGATAGCTTAGTTGGTAGGAGAAATTGGGTCAATCAACTCCCTTTTGTTCCACATTGAAAGTCTTGTATGAATGCCAACTTGCAAATGCCAAAATAATTATATGACACTATTCCCACTTATATGTCAGCCTTGGAGATGAAATAACATATACTAAATAATCATATTCAGGTATAAAATCTATAGATTTTGGTCCGTACAATTAGCTATAGAGAAAAAATGAACTACTACTCAATTTGTTATTCTAAATGACTGTTGTGACCTTGGATTTCTCAAATTACTATATGATAATATGCATAAGTGTACGACATGATTTGGGATGATGAAACACTAAATAAAGATTAGTCTACAAAAAATAGAACTAAAAAATTAGGTTTGTACCTATCATAATGGATAAAAATCGATCAGCTAGTACAGATGGACAAAAAATAGCTTGGAGGCTTCCACTTCATTGTACGACCTACTATGAATATGTATGAACTTTTTGCATACTGTGCACAAAGGAATGATAGAATTCTGAAATAAAAATCAAGATTTGAAGATGCTTGTACGGTCATATATGGACAAAAGTTGTATCGTTGCAATTTAAAAGAGAAACAATATTGATTGCTGCAAAAGGACCAAAACCCTATATAGCTAGGTCCAAAATGATCCAAGTGAATTACACTATGCAATATTGTACCAATAATGATCTGTAACTGAACATCCTTGCTAATGGTGTGTATACGACATATAATGGAAGAAAATTTTACAACCACCTTGAATTACTTGGCTTCTAAACTACCAATCACACCATAATCTCTTCAAGTACAATCTAACTTGTACAAAAGAAATTTTAACAGTCTGGCTCTGTAATTTCTCTACTCTGATACTAAATATGAGCATAAATCAAATAATATTTATTGATCGTACGAATCATGAATTACAAAGACATATTTATAACACTAAATATGTTCATAATAGTCCTACTAAATAAGATGAGCAAATAAACTAATAGCAATATGAAATATTCTAATATTATTCTATAACTAACATAGACTAACAATAACCTATAAAATCCTGATTACTTCAAAAGGACCAAAACCCTATACAGTGAGGTCCATAATGATCCAAGCGAATTTTATACTATGCAATATTATACCAATAATGATCTGCAACTGAACATCCTTGCTAATGGTGTGTATACGACATGCAATGGAAGAAAATTTTACATCAACCTTGAATTATTTGGCTTCTAAACTACCATTCACACCACAATCTCTTCAAGTGCAATCTAACTTATACAAAAGAAATTTTAACAGTCTGGCTCTATAATTACTCTACTCTGATACTAAATATGAGCATAAATCAAATAATATTCATTGATATTACGAATCATGAATTATAGAGACATATTTATAACACTAAATAAGATGAGAAAATAAACTAATAAAAATATGAAATATTCTAATATTAGTCTATAACTAACATAGACTAACAATAACCTAAACAATACTGATTGCTTCAAAAGGACCAAAACCCTATACAGCTAGGTCTAGAATGATCCAAGTGAATTTTATACTATGCAATATTGTACCAATAATGATATGAAACTAAACATCCTTGCTAATGGTGTGTGTACGACATGCAATGGAAGAA
This sequence comes from Torreya grandis, assembly GCA_037957365.1. Lineage (NCBI taxonomy): Eukaryota > Viridiplantae > Streptophyta > Pinopsida > Cupressales > Taxaceae > Torreya > Torreya grandis. Next base: position 256,898 of record JARHVA010004962.1, on the reverse strand, counting down.
AATTGTACATCAACCTTGAATTACTTGGCTTCTAAACTACCATTCAGAGCACAATCTCTTCAAGTGCAATCTAACTTATACAAAAGAAATTTTAATAGTCTAGCTCTATAATTGCTCTACTCTGATTCTAAATATGAGCATAAATCAAATAATATTCATTGATCTAATGAATCATGAATTACAGGGACATATTTATAACACTAAATATGTTCATAATAGTCCTACTAAATAAGATGAGCAAATAAACTAATAAAAATATGAAATATTCTAATATTATTATATAACTAACATAGACTAACAATAACCTAAACAATACCGATTGCTTCAAAAGGACCAAAACCCTATATAGCTAGGTCTAGAATGATCCAAGTGAAATTTATACTATGCAATAGTGAACCAATAATGATCTACAGCTAAACATCCTTGCTAATGGTGTGTGTACGACATGCAATGGAAGAAAATTGTACATCAACCTTGAATTACTTGGCTTCTAAACTACCATTCACACCACAATCTCTTCAAGTGCAATCTAACTTGTACAAAATAAATTTTAACAATCTGGCTCTATAATTGCTCTACTATGATACTAAATATGAGCATAAATCAAATAATATTCATTGATCTTATGAATCATGAATTACAGAGACATATTTATAACACTAAATATGTTCATAATAGTCCTACTAAATAAGATGAGCAAATAAACTAATAACAATATGAAATATTCTAATATTATTCTATATCTAACATAGACTAATAATAACCTAAATACTATGTGGTTTGTTTTATAGAATAACAACCATATTTACATAACAAAATTATGAATTAATTTATTCTAACAAACCCCTTAAATCTAATTAGGACTATAAGATGTGTAATGGAACTCAATTATACTAACTTGTTTGATTGGAAACACATTCTCATAAATTTGGAAGATAAATCTCATTAATTAATATTATGGTATTATTTATATGATCGATGGATGAAATAGAAATGATATCATTCTCAAATTGAAGAAGAAGTCATTGTTTCCCAAATTTCTTCTAATATTTCTATCTTAGAAAGATATTTTTCATATTATTTCTATTTCCTTATACCTTATAATGGTGGATGGAGATCAACAGAATAATGTGTGCACAAGACACACTTTTATAGTTTCCAAACTAGAAAACGAACAATTAAATCAGTAATAAAGTTATGAAGCTAGGTTCTACACATCATAAGATTAATATCCTATGTGGATGATAATCTATATATCTAGCTTGAATAAAGTATTCTTGGCTTCTATATCTACATCATTTGTAATAAAAATTTATAACATGAGCTATAATATTACTTTAATTAAACACAGTAAAATTGCATCGTATTTACAAATTAGTATTGGCCCATCTGGCTATTCATTAAGAGACTAATTAATAAAATGCATTAGTATGAAAACTCTAAACGATTTGAAATATCATCTATAATTAATAACTTCCCTACAATTGACTTAACCATAAACATACCGACCATATCAAGCCATGGTTTGAGAATGGTAACCAGGACAATGAAAACATTAAGATTGAGTCAATTATCAACCTGGTTAGTCCTACCTGTGGTAAAATAATGATCAAACATGGAAGTAACACAGGTGACCATGTGAAATTATGTCTCAAGCTAAACAACAATAGTATAAGTAGATTGAGATTGACATTATTTTAAAATATTATTCCATTAAATCAAACAAAAATTTCAAACAACTATATAGGATATTAGCATACAAAATAGTAAGGAATAGCACTTGGAAATTTCTCTTTGTAGAATTTTTTTCATATTTTTCTAAGATGTCGTCCGATCTTACTTATTCCTTAATCAAACATTCATCTCATAATGATGATTCCCATTGACCGAATCCATAGGGATCTCATCAGTAATGTTCCATCTAGATTCCACTATAAATTATTATATTAAATAAATAAATTGACTTTGATGTTTCCCTCTACTATGAAGTGACATAACATATGGAGGGCAAACATGAATAGTAGTCTTTGTCAATTTTTATGGCAAGTAAGGTAGATCATCATAAGCCAATCTCCCTCTTTACTTCTATCTTCACTAATTTTATTACTAGGGAAATGACACACAATAGGGAAATGAGCAAACAAAATTGACTAGGGATAAAAGTTGAATATGATGGTATTATAATCATAAGATATCACACTTGGAGAATGCCTCAATTTATCAGAGAAAAAGGGTTCCTCAAAATAGGCAAGTTTGAAAGGAAGTATAAGACTGATTGTGAAGTTGGATTTGTGCTCTTCTATTCAAATTTGAAGTAAGAATTTAGGCCTTAGAATATTCCTTGAAATATCTTTATTTTTTAATAAAATTCAAGAATTGGGTATGCTTATAACTTTTAGGTCTTTGAGGGTAGCATTGACAAACATGTTAGGTAATTTTGGATATCCAGACATAAAATATTAATCTGAATAAATAAATTAATGTGTAATAAACACAGAAGAGGAAATATATAGATAATAAAAGGAGACACAAGAATTTAACGTGGTTCAACCAATGTGGGATACATCCACCAGAAATAGCCAATCCTTTTTATTTAGTCCAACAAAAAAATTGTCACTCTCACAGTGCTACCACTATTACAATATAATCATCATTACAATGAGCCACACCTCATAGCTCCTAGGGTTTTTGTCATTTTAGAGAAACAAAGAAAACCACTCTAACTATATCGTTATATATGTGACCTAATAATGAACGGCCCAGATTTCATAATGTATAAATACATACAAAATGTGGCTTTTGGGGGTCCTGTCCCCAAACCGCCCACTGGGGCGCATGACCCCCAAGCCCCCCATTGGGGGGGGGGCATCCCACTGGACCCTAAAAGGCCCCCCTTAAAACCCCCATCGCTATGAGTGTTAACCAATAAGATCAGGTTCCACTATTAACAAAACAAGTGTGGGAGGGAAGGAAGTATGGAATCTTCTAAGGAACTTATGCCCTAATATGCCTCACACTTTCCCCACTCCTCCAGTTTCCCCTCACTACTCCTCTCATATCCATTTTTTTTTCATTTAATCATAAGTTGTATACTTGTCTTGTTGGTTATTTGTTGAAGTGTCTAAACTTTGGATTTGTTGCATTCAATTAAATGATCGCTAGATTATATTAATAATATGTCATGTTATTGTTCTAATTTTTTTTGGAAGACTAATTCAACTATTGCATTTTTATTAAAAAAAATTACAATTTGGGAACACTAATCATTTCTTAGCATTTGTGTGTTTATTATATGTACATTGAAATTGAGAGTTTTTATTTTCCTAACATTGCGTGTTTCTTAAATGTACATTTGGATATATAGTTTATTGTTTCTTATAATTTTTGTGTTTCTTAAATGTACAATCAGATCAAGACTTTATTATTTCCTAGCATTTGTGTGTTTCTTAAATGTACATTGGGATCAAGAGTTTATCATTTTTGTATCTTTTATGTGTTTCTTGAATGTGTATTGGATTGGGAGTTTAGGATCAAGGTAGATGTTTGTGATAGATCCTAAGTCTACCTTGTGTGCCCATTAGATCATTGACCGTACATGTTGACTAGGCTTGATGCCTTCATATGGTTGCTTACATGGTAGAACTTGGTTCCTCTACCATGGCGATTATTAAACTATATGTGTTGTTATAGTATTACAATTTTGTTGATGTCACTATGAATTTTCAGATATCTACTTTAATTAGCACAACATACAATAACATAATCTTGTAACATGGGAAAAATCACCATGGGATAGGGTATTTTAATCTGCATTTGAGAGGGGAAACTCCCTTGTATGATAGGTCTTTTTAGTACTTTGGACTAAAAATTACAAAACAGAAACAAAAATGGATGAAAGCGGAAGAAGAATGGGAGATGATGGAGAATGGAGATAAGCTCAAAATAAAATAAATATAGAGATCCACCTATATTATTACTTGTATTATTCAAATTATAACCCAAAGAATGGGAATCCTTCCTCTCACATGAACATAGAAATAGGAACTGTAGATGCGATGATAAACACAAATATTTCTTGGAAGCTCAAAGTATTTTAATTGAATCTAATTGTATGCATTTATCACAAAGTCCATTCACATGGTTTCACAATGCAAATTATGTAAAATTTATGGTTTACATATAATAAATAAAATTCAAGAATTTGATCAATCTTCCATCTATGAAAAGTAAAACAACTTTCATATATAAAAGGTGTAAAACACCCAAAATGCAATATAATTGATCTCACATATTGGCTATCATTCTATTAAAAGTCATTTGAAAATAACAACTTGTATATAGAATTATAGCAAGCCCTCTCCTTGGGCCAAGAGAAATAAAAACTATGTTATAGTAAATTTCATCCCTTTTGTATTACTTTCACCCACAAATTAGTTGGGGAACTATCTTGACCCTAACTTGAGTTTACTCACTTTTAATTTTTTCATATTTCGACACTTTTACAAAAGAAGTAATATCAAATTATTTTTATGACTTTGAACAATTAATATTAATTTAATGTAAAAGTACTAACTTAATATGTTTCACAAACTCATTTATTCTTAACTATGAACCTATGAAAATAATTCCCTTAACTCAACCTTGACATGCTCACTTTTCATGTTTTACATATTTGTGGCATTTTAAAACTGAATAAATGAACACATGAATACACTCTTTTTGACTTTGCATTTTATAATTTAAATTATTTATGAAAATACATAATTTAATTTTATGAAGTCATTTATGTTGGACTATAGACCCATGAAACTTCACCCCTTTTATGGAATTGAGACACATGAGCTTCCTTTGTCACATGATAAAAATACAAGTCTTATTACATTATATTTTCAAATACTAGCTCATATTTGATTTTAAAAAAATCATCTTTTCATAAATACAAGACATTGTCACAACACATGGACCTTTAAATTGGTATGTAGCATGATGTGCAAGCCTCCAAATTAATGTCAACTATGCGAAAGAGTCAAAAAATCCACTTTATGATCCTTTGGTTTCCCCCTAAGGTTTCTGTTTGTAATTTCACCCTCGTGATTACCTCCTTGTGAACCCTCTATGAACCATTTATGAGCCACATCATCTCGATTCATGTAGCACACATTATTTTATTACATGATAAATAACAGGTTCATTTGGAGTGATTCACTACTAAGAAAAGGGACACCTATGTGTTATGTTTTTGTGAATTAAAAATTGTGAGTGCCTTGATTGCAATTGATCCTCAATTTCCTATACAAGTTTAATTGAGGTTGTTTTCCCAAAGTTTCAAAATCTAAGACAAAAGTTGACTTTATATGTAGAACCACATTTCCTAACAGAATATAAGAGAATCACTTGTTAATGAAAGGAAATGCCTTGAAACATTTCAACTAATTTTGACCTTTGAAAATCAAACATTATCTATCATGTGAAGGCTTGTTTAAATGTCTTTATAACACCTTGAATGGAGGTAAAAACAAAGCTGAAATGTCAAATATATAGGAAATATAGTGTATGCTTCTTGGTAACCTATGCACAAAGCTTCTAATTGATTATATATATATATATATATATATATATATATATATATATATATATATATATCAACATCTACTTTGGAATGAGGTTAAAAAATGTTGACATGTTTAAATGGAATGGTGTAAATTTAAAGTTGTCTTACTTATGAATAAAGTACAAGACCTCTGATAGAATAAATCTTGACTTATGATTTGCCACATGGAAGTATGTTTGACCAAGCTCAAGTAGAGAGATGTCTAGTTGACAAGATAAATGCATTAATTTCCTTCTAAAATATTGCCCATGTAGCATCTATATGAGCTTAAATTACCTTATTGGACACAACTATCTATTGAGAGGGGGGTGAATCAGTAAATGCTCTAAAATTGGTTATTCCAAACTTTTAAAAGAAATACAAATTCATATGTAAGGAACAGATGTAGAAATCACACACACACACACAAAAAAAAAAACATGACAACAAATTTTTACATGGAAACCCAAAGGTAAAAACCATGGTGAGAAACACTTGCTAAAAACTATTGTTCTAATCCCACCTCACACAAAATTGCCTTACTGACAAACCTAACTGGTTACATTCAAGGACACCAATCCTTAAGAGACATCAATCCCCTAGCTGAGCACCAACTCAGTTTAACCTTATTGGTTACAAGATTTAAGGGCACCAAACCTAAGGAGACACTAATCCCCTAATCTGAGCACCAACTCAGTTTGTGTGATGGCACCAACCGATCAGAACTATGGAGCTACAACTCTAGTATACAAGAAGGATTCACAAAGAAAGCCAGTTCAGTGTCTCTATTACAAGTCTCATCTATAACTATTCATTCATTTCTCAATCTCTGTGTGTTCTTTCTTTTCCTGCTTGCTCAATGTCTATTTGTATATACCTTTACACTGTATCTACATATATCTGGTTATGCTTTGTTCAGCCACACTTCATCCCCTTTCTTCTTCTCTGCATTTTATCCTATCTTCATATGTCTTTTTCTTGATAGTGATTTTCCTATCTAGAAAAATCAATAGCAATAGCGACAATAACTCCCAAATTATCCTCTTGAAGTTGTGCATATTCAACTATCTTTTAGGGTTTTTCATCTTCTCCTTGTATTCACACCCAGTTGCACTGAATCGGTTCTCATTAAAGATGAATTTTACTTGCATGTTTATCATGTCTCGATTTATGTGTCACCTTGTAAAGGTCAAATCTCTTTTCTTCATTTGACGACTACTTAGTTTATCTCATAAATGATCAGCTTCCTAATCAAATATTGATTGGTTGAATCGATCAGTCTTGAGCCCCATGTAGACCTTTTCAAGCTCACCATTTCCTTGTTCCTATCTTTAATCAAGTATTTACTCATTTTATCTTTGGCATCAGTCACCATCTATTTTGAGTTATGCATTCTTTTCCTTGTTTTGGAGTTATCAATCTTATTTTACACTATCCATCAACTTTTATCTCGTGTCTTGATATTCTCTTGGTTCGCTTTCACTCCTTTCTATTACTTCGATATGCTTGACCTTTAGTCTTCATTTTGAACCATTGGCTATGTTTCAAGCATCTCATGCTTTATCAATTTTGGATGTGACTTATACTCCAATCAAAGTGTCTTTCCTTCTTTACTGTCCCTGAGCTACTTTTAAAGATATTCTTCTAATTCGGACTCTTTTTTATTTGGGCTTTGTCTCCTTTTGGCTCTTCCTATTCAAGCTCATCTTCTTCATATTCTTTCTCGAGCTCATATTCTCATTCTCCTTTTCTCGAGCTCCTCTTCTTATTTTCCTTTTCTCGATCTCCTCTTCTCCTTCTCTTTTTCTTGGGCTCCTTTCTTCCTTTGGCTTATCTCTCTCCTTCGTACTTTCTTTTCCTTAGACATTTTGTCTATATCTCCTTTTTGGTCTTCGGGCTCTTTTTTTGAATTTCTTCAAAAATTTTGTTTGAGACATTTCTTTAGACTTTTTTCCCAAGTCTTTTCTCTTGGGACCTTTCTCTGAATTTACCCTTCGAATTTTTACAATGGTGCACTTGCCATTCGGGCTCTTTCGAAACTACCCTTCAACTTTTCTTCCAAAGGTCCTCTTGCCCTTTAGGGTTTTGCAACATGCCCTTCAGCTTTCTGAAAGGTGCCCTTTGACGTCTTTGAAATGGTTCATATACCCTTTAGACTTTTTGACTTATCCTTCAGCTTTCTTCAAAGGGTTCACATACCCTTCAGCTTTCTTCAAAGTGTCTTTCGGCCTTCTATAAATTGCTCTTCGGGTTTTCTGAAAGGGTCCACATACCCTTCCAATTTTTTTAAAGTGTCCTTCAGCTTTTTGAATGTACCCTTTAGATTTTTGTTAAGTGTCCTTTGAATTTTTGAATGTACCCTTCGGATTTTTATTTTGAGATAATTTTTCAAAAAGGACTTGACAATTTTTTTGAAAGAATTGTCCTTGCCACTTTTTTTGAAAGAATTTCTCTGAAGGAATTATTTAAAACTATTTTAGGTTTCCCATCCTTCTTGACTTATGTACATAAGAGAACTAAATCCACTCAGATATCCCAACTGCCTCATCTAAACCCTTTCGGGTTTTTGACATTACTTGACTTATCAACTCGAGAAAAGTGGTCCCTCTTCAAAATCTTGATTACTTCATCTAGACCTTTCAGGTTTTTAGCTTTACTTAGCTTATCAACATAAAGAAGTAATGTGCTTGAAAATCCCCGATCACCTCTTCGCTAGACCCTTTTGGATTTCCCACATTGATTAGCTTATAATCAGAAGAGAAGATGCTCCCGAAACCCTGATTACTTCTTCTCTAGATCATTTTGGACTTTTCACTTTGCTTAGCTTATAATCAAAAGAGAAGTAAAGAACTTGTGAATCCCTTATCACTTCTTCGCTAGACCAATTCATACTTTTCCCATTACTTAACTTAAGAAATAAAGGGAAGTTAAGTCATGTTGAAACTCTGATTTGCATTGCTTGGCTTGACCCGTTTAGACTTTTCATCCAACTTGACAAGATTGTGAAGTAAAGGCATTGGAGAAATCTGATTAACACTGCAAGTATGTTCAACTCATCCTTTGGCATTAATGTATAATAACAACTACTTCATTTGACATCAATGACAATATCACAGACATCAATGACTATTTCTAACAATATCCCCCTTTGTTATTGATGGCAAAACATTATCAAAATGCCTTAACTCTTATTATCTCAATACTACTTGCTCTTCTTTTCAATCTACTTCTTTCTCCCCCTTTGACATTAATTACAAAGAGTCCTTGCCATAACATTCACTATTAGCTTGGTTGTTCTGATCCTTGGACCTAGCTGGTTAGAGCACTGTGAGAGAAACTCCCCCTTTGGTAATGTCACATTTGCATAATATTTCCTTGGACACATTCAAATCTAATTCTGTTGGCTCCATTATTCCTCAAGAGATCATGTTTATAACATTGGTCTGAAAGACCAATCGATTAGTCAACATATCTCTCTAAATAGTCCACTCTCACTGTACTAGCTATCTCACTTGTGTCTCCTCCATTGTTATTCACATAATAACGAGACTGAAACTATTTCACTCAACTACTTTTTCTCTTAATCCAAGAGTTAATAATTACTTCTTCAACACTCCCCTTGGATTTATGCCTTCATTTAGCTATTCCTTTACTGACATTTACCAATTATTGGCCCATTGGTTGCCGTTGCACTAAAAGATTGACCTTTTAGTAGTGGAACACTTCATGAGAAGCTCCCCCTTAACCAATCACACATTTACTAGCATGCTACGGACTTACCCAGAGTTAATTTCTCTAAATTCAAGCTACGAACTCCTTCAGAGTAGATTTCTACGTACTTCTCATTGCTCTATTAGCTTACTAATAATCAATGCAAGACTACTCATCATAAGATCATTTACACATAAATATAACATTTGTCTTAAAATACCAATCAACAATCTTCATATCTTTATATTGGTTGATGTTATGATCTTGAAGAAACTATGCTTGCTTCCCATTTGGAGGTCTCCATATTCTGACTCTAGAACTTTGCATAGCAATATCAACTGGGAGAACTCATTTATGCCTTCAGCACCTTCTGAAGAGCATCACTTGCTTCTTTAATTATAGGGGTCTCTTAAGAAGCATAGATAGAGACATCTTATTTCACAATGATTTAGAATAATGTGAAACCAGGAGTTACACATAACTCCTCACATTCCTTCTCCTCCTTTTTCTTCTTGTTCTTACTTTTGAGAGAAGTGACATGTTCATCCATCAAGTTGTTCTCTTTTTTCTTCTAGGATTGGAATACATGGAGACAATGTAGGTCCTTGATGTATCTATTCATCTAATGAATCTTTCTTTCAGTTAGAAGTTTCATCACTAGGCCCAAAAGATTGACTTTTTATGCTCGTTACTTGCTCTGCTACTGTTGGCTATTCAGTTGAATATGTACATGCCCGTGACCTATCTTTTATCAATTTATTGGGCTTCTCTTTGAGTTTTGTCTTCTCTTTCTCATCAATGGTAGATGTTGTGATCTCTTGACTTTTTCTATCCTTTGTTTTACTCTCCACATCAACTAGACTGATGTGATCTGTAGACTTATCAAGCTTTACAGATGCCACCTTCGGTCTCCATAAATTGATCTGGCTTCCTTTTTTAGCTTTAGGCACTTGGATAAGATTCTTTATACTTGTAGACCTCAGCTTTCAAAACCTAACCATGTTTCCCTTATCATGGTAGTTGAAGCACTCACCCTTGCTTACATTCTTGGTCTCCTTGTGTGTTATGTTGGGTCTCCTTTTCTCCTTCTTGGTGGCTTGTGAACCTTTGTTCATATTAGGAGGCATACCTTTCTACACTTTTGATCTCATAAAGCTTATTATACAATGTTTAGCTATATGACTAAAATTATTACACCAATAACACATTATATTTGTGTCTAACAAGGATGCAACTGAATTTTTTATTATAAAGTTTTTTCTCCTTGTAGGTACAACTCTACATTTGCTAACTTTATGACCAAACTGATTATAGCTATAACAATAACCATAAAAAGATGAAGAGTACCTGGTCATAGCATTGGGCTGCCTTGTCAATCTTCTTCTCTTTATGTGATTGCTTGCATCATTTACATTTTTCCTCTACATACTCTTCGAAGTTGCATAGATAGATTCTTGGTTCTTCTTTGCCTCAGGGTTCTTTTCTTCTCTAGCCTTTTTCTTCTTATCAGTATTTCTTGTATTTGATTCTCTCCATTGCAAGCTATCCCCTTCTTGGATCTTGATCTTTCTGCTTTGAAGTTGTCATACAACTTAGCAGATGAATTTTTCATAAGACTCTTTCCTTCCTTATAGCCAAGACGAGATCTTTATTTGGAGGGATTTTATGAGTTGATCAACGCATCAATAATGTCCAAACTTCCTTTTAATTTTAGACCTTTGTCAATTTGCTCTTTAGCCTTCTCAAGCTCCTTTCTCAAGGCAACTATTTCTACCTCTAGCTTCATATATTCAACAGATTTGAGGTGTAGCTCAATATTGAATACATCTTCTATTCTTTTGAGCTCTTCAATTTGAGTCTTTAAACTCACCACCATTTGATCCGATTCTTCAAGACTCTTGGATAGATTTTCAATTTCCTTTTGTCTTATCTTCTTTTGTTTTGAGTTTTCCTTCCTCAAACTATCAATCTCATTTAGGACATATATGATTTCTCCTTCCAAATCCACCTCTCCTTCCTCTTCTTCATCCCAGTCTTCATCCTCATCTTGATTTGAATCTTTTGAGGTTGATTATATTATCATGAACAGAGATTCATTTCCACTTGCTACAAAGGCACAGTCATCATCATCATCTGAACTCTCATTGTATTCCATTAGATCATTGTCTTCCTTGTATAAACCTTTCTTGTTCTTGGAAAAGTTCCTTCTTTGGAAATGTCAAGGTTTCAATCTTGTACCATTCTCTTCTTGTTCAGAATCACCCTGTTTCTTATAGTGACATTTGGTAGCAAAATGTCCTATTATACCATAGTTCAAACACTTTAGGGTTAACTTACCTTTGTATTTACCAGATCCTCTTTTTAGTCTTCTGACAAATTTGGTGACTTCCTCATCTGCATTCTCAAATTTTGATGTAGATTCTTCTTCTTCCTTTGTCTATTTGGCAACTTTGAAAGCAACTTCTCTTTTGGAAGAGTCTACATCGCTCATTCTCATCTCATAGGCAGTAAACATTCCATGCAACTCATCAACAATGAGTTTGTCCAAATATCTTGCTTCTTCAATTATAGAGATTTTTGAATCATATCTCTTTAGCAGTGATCTCAATACTTTCTTGAATATGGTTGATTCTTCCATTTCTTCACCAAGGCCTCTGATGACATTCACTATTTCATCTACCTTGAGGAGGTAGTCAACAATATTTTATTGTTTAGTCATTTTAAGACTCTCAAACTACCCATTGTAGGTTTGTAGCTTGGCTTGCTTCACTTTGTCATCTCCTTCATCAATGCTCTTCAACTTGCCCCATATGTCTTGTGAATTTCGGCAACGCATGACTTTGACAAACTCTAAATTTGAAAGTCCACATGAATGACATTCTTTACTTTGGCATTAATTTCATATGCCTTCTCAACTACCTGATCAATATGAGGTACAACTAGAGGTGTATATCCATTGAATACTGACATCCATACATCAAATTCTAATGAGGAAAAATATGTATCCATTCGTATGCTCCAAAAAGCATAGTTGGTTCCATCAAATATGAGTTCTTTGTTTGATGAGGATCCTTCATGACTAGCCATTGTGTTCACTATCCAAGATCTACCTAAGTTGATTAGACTTCTCCTAAAGAACTTGGATCTGATACCAATTATTGGACACAATTGTCTATTGAGAGGGGTGGTGAATCAATAGATACTCTAAAACTAGTTATTCCAAACTTTTAAAGGAAATACAAATTCATATGTAAGGAATATATGCAGAAATCACACACACAAACACATGACACCAAATTTTTACGTGGAAACCCAAAGGGAAAAACCACGGTGAGAAACACCTGCTAGAAACTACTATTCTAATCTAAGCTCACACAAAACTACCTTATTGGGAAACCTCACTGGTTATATTCAAGGACACCAATCTTTAGGAAACACCAATCCCTTAGTTAAGCACCAACTCAGTTTAACCTTACTGGTTAAAATATTTAAGGGAACCAACCCTAAGGAGAATCTAATCCCCTAATCTGAGCACCAACTCAATTTGTTTGATGGTACCAATCGATCAAAACTATGGAGGTACAAATCTAGTATACAAGAAGGATTCACAAATGAATCCAGTTTAGCTTCTTTGTTACAAGTCTCATCTATAACTGCTCATTCACTACTCAATCTCTGTGTGTTCTTTCTCTTTCTACTTGTTTAGTGTCTATATACATAGACATTTACACTATGTATCTACATACATCTAATTATGCTTTGTTCAGCCACACTTCATCCCCTTTCTTCTTCTCTACATTTTAATCTATCTTCATATGTATTTTTCTTGAAAATGCTTTTCCTCTCTAAAAAATGCAATAGCAACAATGACAATAGCCCCCAAATTATCCTCTTGAAGTCATGTATATTCAACTATCTTTTATGGTATTTCATCTTCTCTTTGTGTTCACACCCAGCTGCACTAAACTAGTTCTCATTAAATATGACTTTTACTTGCACGTTTCTCATGTCTCAGTTTATACATCACCTTGCAAAGGTCAAATCTCTTTTCTTTATTTGATGGCTGCTTATTTTATCTCATAAATTGATTCCACAATTGAAGATTGATCAATTGAATCAGTTAGTCTCAAGCCCCCTGTAGACCTTTTCAAGCTCACCATTTGTTTGGTCCTATCTTTAATCAAGGATTTACTCATTTTGTCTTTGGCACCAATCACCATCTATTTTTAGGCATCCATTGTTTTCCCTATTTTGGAACCATCGATCCTCTTTTGCACTATCCATCGACTTTTATCTCATGTCTCGATATTCTCTTGGTTCACTTTTGCTCCTTTCTATTAATTTGATATGCTTGACCTTTAGTCTTCATTTTGAACCTTTGGCTATGTTGTAAGCATCTCATGCTTTAGAAATTTTGGACGTGACTTATACTCTAGTCGAAGTGTCTTTCCTTCTTTGCTATCCTTGGGCTACCTTAAAAGTTATTCTTCTAATTCAGGCTCTCTCTCCGTCTAGATCTTCTTATTCAGGTTCTTTCTATTAAGCTCATCTTATTCATATTCTTTCTCAATCTCATATTCTCCTTCTCCTTTTCTTAGGCTCCTCTTCTCCTTTTCCTTTTCTCGGGCTCCTCTTATCCTTCTCCTTTTCTCGAGCTCCTTTCTTCCTTGGGCTTATCTCTCTCCTTTGGACTTTTTTTCTCTGAAATTTTTGTTCGTCTCTCCTTTTGGTCTTCAAGCTCTTTTTCTAAATTTCTTTGGAATTTTTGTTTGAGACATTTCTTTAGAATTATTGTCTGAGTATTTTCTCTTAGGACCTTTCTCTAAAGTTACCCTTCATGTTTTTACAATAGTGCACTTGCCCTTCAGGCTCTTTCAAAACTACCCTTTGGATTTTCTTCCAAAGGTCCTCTTACCCTTAGGCTTTATGAAAGGTTCCCTTAAATATATTTATAATGATTAATATACCCTTTGAAATTTTTGACTTACCCTTTAACTTTCTTCAAAGGGTTCAGAAACCCTTCAACTTTCTTCAAAGTGTCTTTCGACCTTCTGTAAATTACCCTTCAGGTTTTCTAAAAGGGTCCACATACCCTTCAGGTTTTTTCAAAGTGTCCTTCAACTTTTTGAACGTACCCTTCAAATTTTTGTTAAGTGTCATTCATATTTTTGAATGTACCCTTCGTATTTTTTTTGCGACAATTTTTCGAAAAGGACTTGACAATTTTTTTGAAAAAATTGTCCTTACCACTTTTTTCAAAAGAATTCATTCAAAGTAATTCTTCAAGACTATTTCAGGTTTTCCATCCTTCTTGACTTATGTACATAAGAGATGTAAAGCCAATTAGAAATCTGGATTGCCTCTTCTAGACCCTTTCAAGTTTTTTACATTACTTGACTTATCAACTTGAGAGAAGCAGTCCCTCTTCAAAATCCTGATTACTTCATCTAGACCCTTTCAGGTTTTTACCTTTACTTAGCTTATCAACAAAAAGAAATAATGTGCCTACAAATCCCCAATCACCTCTTCACTGGACCCTTTTGGGTTTCCCACATTTCTTAGCTTATAATCATAAGATAAGTAAGATGCTCTCGAAACCCCAATTATTTCTTCTCTAGACCATTTCAAACTTTTTAGTTTTCTTAGCTTATAATCACAAGAGAATTAAAGAATTTGTGAATCCCTGATCACTTCTTCGCTAGACCAATTTGAAGTTTTCCCATTGCTTGACTTGAGAAATAAAGGGAAGTTAAGTCATGCAGAAACTTCGATTTGCATTGCTTGGCTTGACCCATTCAGACTTTTCATCCAACTTGACTTGACAAGATTGTGAAGTAAATGCATTAGAGAAATCTGATTAACACTTCAAGTTTGTTCAACTCATCCTTTGGCATTAATGCACAATAGCACCTGCTTCCTTTGACATCACTGAAAATATCACAGGCATCAATGACTATTTCCAACATACCTTACAAATATGTTGAATGATGAAAGCCTTCGATCTCATCCTCTCCTTTTATTGATTTTATATAACAATAAGGATGGTGACAAGACCTTTTTGAGATTAATTAACCAACTATAGACAACTTCTTGCTGATAGCTCAAACTTTATGTCACCCACTTCTTCCATAGCCTAATAGAGAGGAAGTTTTATGGTCTCAAGAAGAAGTAGAGTAATAAGAACATTCAATTCTTTAAAACCTACACAACAAGGAATGTCTTCTTGTCACCATAACAACCCAAGGGGAAATTTTAGCTCCTCCTATTACTTCTTGCCTAACCATTTCCACTACCATGTTGTTCACATCAATTGTAAACAATTCCAAATAGAAAACATGTTATGTCAAACATTGTGCATATTGCTAATAATCCAACTAGTTCTGCCATCATCTGGATCCATCCGTTATGTACAAATATTTAAATAATGCAACACAATGCATAAATTCCCAAACAAAGTGATATAAAAATTCATCCATCAGTTATGAGAAGGAAAAATATTTCTATAGTTATGGTTGACACCTCTATCAATTCATTCAATAAACCAAACCAATCCCAACCTCCACTATAATTAAAAATGGGATTCCACTATGGTACCATGTCATAATTAATACTTTGTTCATATTGTTAGTTTCATGTTGATATGATGTTATAGATATTCAGAGATTCTTTATAAATGCATATTATTCCATGTAGTGATTTTTTAGTTAATCACATTTAATTTATGATTTAAATTTGAAATGACACTAAATTTTTTGAGTTTGAACTTAACGGACTGTAAATGAAAAGAGCATTGGTCCTTTCTAATTGAACAAGTTGTCACCCTACCACTTCCACATTGATAACCTTACCTAACAAGCAAGGGGGTGACATTAATCTAACAAGTGTTGAGTTAGATGGAAGTAATGATAAAAATAACCAAAGATTATTTGTCAACCATAGCTTATCAGGGCTTTAATGAAGCCACATTTTAAATTTAACTAATTAGAACTAGATGCTACTTTCAAGATAGAGTGTCACTATCAAAACAATCCGATAGGAGTTTTCCCTTATTGGAATATTTTTCATGATTGCTTCAACAAATTAAACTCATATTTCTAGATTCTCTTTTACACTATTTCTATACCTTCTTAGAAATTTCAACCTCCGTTAGAATACAAGTGAATCCAAAATTAGGTATGTTCCTATAAACCCTCTTTGCCAATCTCAATCATTCTAGGTACTTTCATGTATCCCTTTAAAGTACATTATAGGTATTTATTTATTTATTATCTTTATATCACATTTATCACAATATGCTCCTTTTATGGTTTAGTATAGCATTATTTAACCTAGATCCACTTTACCATAAAGTGCTAGCCTAAAAATAAAGGCCTAAATGGAAAAATTATAGGATGTAGGTCATTGATGGTGCCTCAAGATTGAAAAATGGTCACAAGTATTTATATCATTGGTTGTTTAGAAATACATGTTATATCCTTAGGATAGGTTTTTAATTTATCGTAAATAAATACTTTGACTACCTATAGCCATGTTTTCTAAAATAAAGTCAATAATTGTGAAGAGGAAGACTTGATAGGTGGCTAGTAGCTCTATATGATTTGAACCATAATCATAGGGTGTCAGTCCAAAACTAAAATAGATACCACATTTCCCTTGAGTTACAAGTAGTATAATTATAATGAAAAATGAGGTTGTGAAGTACATATAATATATGCAAAGAGAAAGGGTGGAGAATTATACCTATGTTTTCTTATAAAGACTAATGGCAAGGTGTTGTGGATATCGAGGTGTTTGCATGTGTATGTCCTATTTATATCTCCAACTTAGGCTACAACTCCAAATCCAACTCTAAGTGATACCTACAAAATGAGGATAAATTTAGGGACCAATGTGGTTGAGAATATACTTGACCAAGGTAGGTACCATAGTATTTTTAGATCAAGGAATATGAAGGGGTTTAGAAGGAAGAGACAAACCTCATCAACAAAGGGGGAAGCTCGATGAGATATGGACACTCTAGACTTCATTGACTGGCATTATACCAATAAATAATCAAGATAAATTTACACATACGAGACTCTCATCTCAAGGATATTTGACAATGTGACTATAATATTGCATTATTTCATTAAGTCGTTAGTCTCTTTTAGTAGATAAATCATGATTACTCTCTTATGTTGTCTATAATATTGTGTTACTTTGTTAAGTTGTTAGAACACATGATTAATTGTTGTACACAACCCAAAACATTTTGTTCAACTCAAAAACTCATGATCTACATAGTCAAAGTGGTGAATATTGTAAAAAACACCAAAAAAAATAGGGAAAATCATGATTTTATAATAAAACGTGATTTATATGCAATTTTTTTGGCTACATATAGCAAAAATGGATTTTTTTGGTTATTTTCAAATGATTTTAAAATATTTTAAGGATTTTTAATAGATTTTTAAGGGATAATCTAGGTAAATTGAGAAGTCTGAGGCAAAGAGAGAATATCATGTTAAAACCCTAATCCTATTGCAAGGATGCAAAACTCTCCATTAAGAAAAGTGAAAAGTCTAAGGTAAACACCATGTTAAACCCTAACCCTAACCCTTTTGTAAGAATGTAAAACACTACATTTAAGGTTGAGGTAAAGTGAGAAGTTTTAGACCCCAAATTTTGGCTAAATCTTTTGATATAGAAACATGACACGAAAGAAGCATGGCACGAAAGAGTCATAGGTGCAGAAGACCATGGCATAGAAGTTCATGGTGTGAGAAGGCCCAATTAGAGAATATTCATAATAAATGGAGAACCTAAGAATAGAGGACTTGAAACACTAGTAGAAGACTTGGGAAGCATGCGGGAAGCTGGAGATAGTTAAGGAGTGATTTTTAGGGACAAGACAGACTAAATCACACACAAATTTGGCACTGACCCATGAAAATATAGGCACCTGGTGATGAGGATCCAACAATAAATGGGAATATAGGGGCATAAAGGCTTGGGTCCTTAGGGAAATAATTTTATTAGCTACCATGACTCTTAGTTCATTGAAGATCATTGGCTAGTCACTGAGAGTGTCATTATTATTGTCACTACTTGGTCGGGAAAATCAATTATAAATACCCCTGATTAGAGCTTTGTAATGTTGTTGATTGTTGTTGATTATTATTGATTTTTATTCCATTGATGTTACCATTGTAATATTGATGATGTACTCTAGTGATAGCTAAGTTATACAACTAAGTTGCACCATGCATTTTTTAGGTATCTTGTGAACCTTTAATGAATATGATGAATGGAATTTGTGTTACCTAAATGTTCTTATGTTAATTATGGAAAAAATGGTGCTAGTCAGTTTATATGTGATTGTTCATTTAATTGAATTTAGGTCCATAACTATTATGTAGTTCTTGTTCTGGTTAAACATTGAGTAACATTGTTGTTAGATCATCAATATATGTTAAGTCCACTTTCACATGATAAAAATAATGGGAACCAGTCCCTTATGGCGTGCTTTGGGTGAGCATGCAAGAACTTTGTCTTATATGAAATGCCAACACACCAGCTCATTGGGTTTGAATCTCTTCAACACATGCCAATGGAAATTTAGGCCTAGATAGAAAACTAACCCAACATTTTGGTTCCATTACCAGGACCCAAAGCACTTGTTTGTATGATGGTGTAAACTACTTGAGTGATTGTCTCTTGAAAACATTGAATGATGGATTATCGATGTTGAAGCTAACTATACAGTACTATTTCTTAAACTAAGGGTTTTTATGCATGCATGGGTTGAATAAAATCTATAAAATTCATTTTATGAGACTTCTTTATGGAAGTACTTGTTTATTTACATGCTATCACAACCTATGCTCAAGACCACTCAATAAATCTTGAATGAAAGATAACATGGACATTAGCATGACATATAACTTTAGCACACTTAAAATCACATTGGATGCAAGCTATTGATGTTTGGTGGTGAGGGGTGTTAAATAATTATCTTTTGGAGTGTATCATATCAACTTATTCCTATCCAAAAGAACCTAAGTTCTATTTTCTCCAAGAACTACATGGTCAATATATAAAATAATTTCCTCTAGAGGTAAAAAAGTTATTTATTGATTTTGGACTTGATACTTTTCCTATGGAAGGATAAACTCCTCCTTGCATGAAAAACACAATTGGTGGGGGAATTTAGGGGTACTTGTAATAAATTATTGGTTCAGAATGGTAGCTAGTCAGCAGGAGTTCCAGAATTACAAATATGATAAAGCTAGATGAAGGATTATAGGTGGAAGCAACATAGGAAGGGGACATGAGGACTCAAGAAGTGTTTTCAAGATCTATAGGGAAGTGGACAAGCATGAGGACTCTCAAAATTTTGGATTACAACCAATGATATTTCTAATATATGAAGGAGAAACAAGCTAAGAAGTGGAGACTAAGAACCCAAGTTGAGTTGACCTAGTTCCCCAACCACAATGTGAGCTCATGCTATTGAGCTAGAAAAGCTAATCATACACAACTGGGATATAAATAACATAAATTAAAAGACTAATCCTATAACTGAAACCTTAGTCAAACAAATTTTAGACACTAGTGTATTGACTCTTTCTTTTTCTTTGTAAGATAATTCCATGGCCTAACTTGGTATGCCTGGTAGACCCAACATAAGTAGTTGGAAAAATACTAGCCCAAATATAGTGAATCAACATTCCTCAATGCCCAACATCTCCAGTGTTTCCATTGTTTTTGGAAGCATGGGAGGTGGACAAGGTGGTGGATCAATCGACAAACTAGGAGGAGGTGTAGGAGGAAGTGGTGGACTTCCCCCCAAGGAATAGGAGGGCTTAGAAGTTCTCATCAGCCCCCATTAAAAATAACTCAACCACCCATTGTGTACTATGAAATGACACTCCATTTACCAAAATATTGAGGCATGAATAACACTGTAGAGCATGTTCACAAGTGTGAACTTATCTGGAGAGTGTGTGGCATAACCTCCTCTAATAAAAAAGCCACTCAATTTGTAATTGCTCTTTTGGAATGAGCACATAAGTGGTATCGTAAATATGATCGTCAATAGGATGTAGTCAACTATAATCAACTTAAGGCAACATTCTTCCAGGAATTTAACATTATAGAGTTTGAGCAATAGAGTATTGTTGCGCTAAAGTATATCAAACAAGAACTAACTGAGAGCATGTGCAAGTATGATGCATGGTTGAAGACACTCCTTTCCAAGCTCTTATTTGAGATTAATGTTTTCCAACATGCTTAGTAGATCATGGGAGGTCTATTTTTCCCCTTTAGACACATTTTATTAAAGAACTTTTACCAGCCTATGCGAGGCCTTGGAAGCTACCCTCCATGTTGAAGTTGTTGGTAGTATTGATATGGGAATCAGTCCATTTATGGAGGCTCAAATTTCTACAATGGAATCTCAATTAGAAAATCAGACTACACATAGTGCTCATGACACTTGTATTGGCCTATAGTGTGTCAATTTTGAGTTTGAAGGCCATAATAGGAATAATTATCCTTGTAAGAACACATGCATCGTACTGAAGCAGTCATGTGAAATACATCAAGAAGAGCACAATGTTCAAGATTGTCCTTTGTTGCAATGTGATACTTAGTAAAAGGCATCCACTTATTGTAAGATATGTGACACACATACTCATGATATTAATGACTTCCATTCATCATTGATATTCATGAGGTGTAAACACATGATACGAGATAGTCCTTTATTTCCAATAACCAAGAGAATGGTGGTTATTATGGGTGAGGACAAGGATAAAGATAAGGAGGTGGATGCTTTCCACCACTTGTTATAAGTGTGGTTCCCCTAAGCACTACCAATAGGAATACCTAGTTTATCTTACATTTACTTTTTGTAAAAAAAGCATCATCTATAGGAGTGTCATGATTTGTACACTACCGTTACAAAATAACAAAATGAGAAAGGTGATGGTATGATCTGTATTGCAAAACCACACTAGAGACTGTACCCTACCACTCCAATAGGTCATCAAGTTAATAATATAATGTGAAGTCGTGGACACTCCTATTCTACATCTACTCCACCTATTGATAAGGTACAATGCGAAGAGCCACATGCTACTAGGTATCTTGATGTTCAATATCATAAGGAGGTATTCTTGGATACTATGAATTTGGTAAGATAATTATAAGGGGAGATCTAATTTCTTAAGGACCATGATGTTGTTTAACATGTCGATATGCAAAAAGCCACAAACCATCATCATATGGCACATAACGGCTTTCAAGAGCTTTGAAAGTGCCTATTGGACGAGGATATTGTATCATTATTGCATAACTAGCTCAAACATTAGATGTTAAAGCCTATTGAATATCATCAATTAAATCATGATCAATGACAAGATACTGCCATCCCTCCTAGCCCGCAAGAAGACAAAGAGATATTGGTGAATTTTACGATGAATGGGTGGGTAATCTAGGACATATTAGTCGACACCAGTGCTAAATTTAATATCCTCACAAAGGATTCCTGATATAAAATGGATAGCCTAGCTTTATAACCTTCATCTCATGTTTTATTCATGGCTAATAAGATGCGCACTTTATCGATCAGTGTTCTTAAAGATGTCATCATAGATATCCTTGATGTTACATTCAAAGTAGACTTTAAAGTCCTAGAATTGGTTGAGGCTAATGACTCCCAACACTATAAGGTTTTCTATGGTGTTATGCTAAAAACATTGATTTAAGCTTCAAGAAATGGTACATCAGCTTTGAAAATGAGGACCAGTGCATAGTCATTTAGGCCCCTATACATTGAACCTATTAATGTTGATGAGGATATTAATCATATATATAATGTCACAAATCAAGGCAGTGAACACCATGATCCCACCCCTAATGGCATCCTTCGATGTATGGATGCACAATCCCTCTCTAACATCATGAGTAACACAAATGCCATCGATTTATTCATCTTGTAACTAGCCAAGTCATGCATGGTCTAATTGTGGCTACACCAACATAAAGCTAGATGAAGCTCCTTGGTTTCACGATCAAATGGAAGTCCATGAATTCATACAGAAACTGGAAGCCTTGTATGATTCTAACATTTATTAAGTGCAATTACTTGTTCATATTTTTATGGCACTACTGCAAGGTGGTCATGAACTCATCATGATCAATTACTTAATTGGGATCATACACATTTTGCATTACATCATGGATTTCATCATGATAATCATATACATGGGACTATCATCTATAGTGGTATTCAAGCACCAAAATCTCACCTTAAATCTTGTGAGGTAATGTGGATAGTTGATGAAACTTTCTTTTCAGAATACCTTTGGGTTCACATGTTTTATGGTAATAGGCGTACTTAGGCCTGAGCATGGTATGTCTATGAGGAGTGTCATCTAGGTACACATTCTTAATGCCTACTTAAGGATAACATGATTTCATTATTTTCTTATTCATCTATGTGAATGGATTTGTGCCTTACACTACAAGCAATGTGTCAAGCAATCATTGATGACCTAAGTCCTATTGAAAATCAAATTTGAAGCATACATGGTGTGCTAGAGGAAGGATTAACCATTTTTAATGAGCCTATTGAGAATGCATCTTTTTCTATGCTAGAACCTATAATAAATAATTTACTTCATTTAGAAATCCAAAAGGGTAAGTGAAAAGTTATGTTTCAAGTTGATGAAAGTGACATATCTGATCTTCTTGACCCATTGACCAATCATTTAGCTATCCACATAGAGTATGGCACTATAAATGTTTATGACACAGTTATAGATATACAACACCCATATTTGGAACCAATTTAGACCATACAACATAATATTAGCATAGAGGATGCATCGAAGATGGATACAATGGAGAATTACTAGTCTGATACCAAAATCACAAAAGTATTTTTGCTGCTAAAAGAGTATCAGGATGTTTTACCAATAAACTATCATGAGATGAAGGGTGTTCACTCTTATTTGGAAAAAATGCACATCAAATTAGTTGAAGTCACTTGCCCAGTCATGAAATGACCTTATCAAATGAATACTAATATACGTGCATGTGTTAAAGAAGTGATTGATAACATGTTGTGTATGAGAATCATTATTCTTATTAATGAGCTCGAGTAGGTAAGTCATATGGTGATAAAGATTAAAAAGGATGGGTACATAAATATTTATGTGGATTATAGGTTACTTAATGTTATTTCTGTTATTGATTCTTTCCCAACACCATTCACCAAAGAGATCCTTGAAGGCATCATTGGATATGAAATTTATACCTTTATAGATAGTTTCTCTAGGTTTTATGAAGTGCAGATTGTAGAGGAAGATAGGCCCAAGAATATATTTTACACTGAGTGGGGGTATTTTGCATATAATTTCATGTTATTCAAATTAAATAATGCCACTACTGTGTTCTCCAATATCATTGTTGAATCCTTCAAGGACTTTATCCATAAGTTCCTTCAGGTTTATTTGGATGACTAGACAGTGTATGGCTTGGCAAAAGACCATTGTTCTAATCTCTGACACATGCTTGAGTGTTGTAGGACACTTCATATTTATCTCAACTTGAAGAAGTGTCTCTTTACTACTCCATTTGGTGTTCTTGGTAATATTATTTGCTAAAAAGGTATTTTAGTGGAACCTACCAAGATTGACATCATCCTCTGCCTGCCAACACTAACTACGCAACAAGAGGTTTGTGAATTCCTAGGTCACATAAGATATTATAGAAAATTCATATGTGGATATGCTAGGATTACAAATCCTCTCGAGGAAATACTTAAACATATTCATTTGGACCCGTTTGTGCTAAGAATCTTTTATTATATTAAAGGATAAGTTTATCACTGCACTAATTATATAGTTCCTAAATTGGAGTAAACCATTCCATAATCATGTTGATGCTTCTGGCATGGCCATCAATGCTATACTTGCTCATCAGAGATGGTAATTTGGATTACCCTATATACTTTGTGTGAACTAGGAATTTGACTAAGGAGAGGATGGCTAGTATCATGTTAGTTCCAAAATGAAATCAAAATGAAATAAACACACTAGCATAACATCTCTAGGCCTAGTTATTAAGGAGAGTTTAGTTAACAAGACTAGAATGGGAAGCACAAATAAAATGCAAAAAAACCTTCTTTCACCTTCTTTGGATGCTTCAAACATCTTGTTGAAGTGACTTGCTCGGTTTGTGCTCATGAAGTTTGCATCAATGAAGTGTGGCTACCTTTATCTCTCCTTGGCACCTTTGGCTTTGGCTTGGCTTGGCTTGGCTCAATATTTGGGTATTATAACACTAATTTTCATTAATATTTGGAATCAATTCAACATTATAACTTTGGCATATGAGTTCTTAGAATTTGGTCTTTGAGGCTTGCTATTTATAGATTTTTGGAATGGTTTGAGGATCAACCATAACTGTCTATCTCAAGATTGAGATGTGTGGCCATGAATAAATATAAATATGAAATTCATTCTAAAAGTATCCCCATTAATATTTGGGATATAGGAGTATTAACTAATAATTAAAGGGCTTTGATGAGGCATGGGAGGGGTTAACCTTGATATTTTATGCATTTATGGCCCAGGGATGTCTTTCCAAAAAATGATGTCACTTGATGATGCAGATATCCAATATTCATTTTCAAAAAGAAATTATTCAACAAGTTTCATGTAATTCTTAATTAAGTTCATGATTTGGTTTAATTATCTCTTAAACATGATTAAACACTTTGATGCTAACCTTGGCTCTTTGTGCACAAATTACTCAAATTGGTCAGAATGTCTTGTTATTGGTCTAAAATTTGACTAGACTGGAATTAGGATAAAATTTTAGATGTGTTGGATCCATTATCCTATTTAGGATGTTGTCAACACCAAATAATAAGGGCACATGTCTCATGCAAGAGATCTGACAGAAAAGAACAATCCAGAGCACCCAAGTACAAAATTGGCATTTTAACTTGAAATGATCTTATCAAAGTTAATCGGCACTTGAATATATCAATTTTAACTCTTTTGATGTGTTTTAGTGTTTTAGGCCAAATTGTGCATTTTAGTGGAAATTCGTCAAAAGCCTACTTGGAGATCATTGGTGGCGAGATTTAGGTGTCTACAATTTGCCCCTATTTGGGAAGGCATTGCAAGCTATATGTATAGTAACATCTTCTCAAAGAATGAAATGGTCCTGCTTACAACTTCAATTACAATTGATAAACTATATGATTCCCCCTCGAGGGAAAGGTTGGTATAAGTAGGTTGACAAATGGTCCCTCAAAAGAAATAATGGAGACACAGGGACCAAGAAAAGGAAAATGATGGGATGAGAACACAATGATATTGAAAAAGTAGTCAAAATCATATAAAATTCAAGTGGGACTGTGGACAATGGTTTGTCCAAAGGTAGTTATAAGCATTGTATCCTGATAGTAGTAACGTGGCTTAAAAACACAATGATTTACTCAAAGGTGGTTATAATCATTGAGAAGATGAAGTTATCCTAGTTAGGATAGACAAATAAGATAGAAACATGTCCCTGTATGGACAAAAAAATTAAATTGATGACAACATAATGATTTGCCCAAAGATGGTTATAATCATTGAGAAATATAGGTGAAATGGTGTAAAATTATTTATCCATAGATGATTATAATTGTTGAACCTTGATTATGGAAAACATGACTGATTTGGCTGATGATGATGATAATTTGATATAGAGGATAAAGATGAATTTGGACAAAATGTTAGGAGGGAGATGCTCATTTGAACTAAACAAAGATTGAAATTCTTTCATTATTTAATTATGCTGTGTAGGATATGATTGGGATTGAGTCAGGATGTCAGTGTTGAAGAGATGTTGATGCCACCATTTTTGAATGGACTTACTGAAGTTGAGGTTTGTTGTAGCATGTGTCAGTAGACATCATGATAGAACACCATGAGGACTAGGCCAAAATATGCATAGGGACTAACTCCTGAGATCCAATACTCAAATAAAATAATGAACTAATGATAAAAACCATGATGACAATGTAAACATATGAATATGGATGGATTCAGGTATAAATACGTAAAGAATCACCTAATGAATGCACATAGACTAAATCAAGGCAACAATGCTGAAAGAAAACAAATAGGCACACAAACAAAACAATAAAGAAAACACAAAGTAAATTTAAGCCACACAAACATTGCCCCTATAAAATAGGTGACAACTTAACTAACAAAATAGGTGAATAGAAGAAAAGGAAGGGGGTGGTCGAGCTGTCTCTATATGCACTATGTAAGTGGATGTTGCCTTCATAGTTTAATGGATATAATATCCAATAAAACTTTAGGCTAAATGTAGTTCTCCTAGAAAATGAGAAGAAAATGATAACTGATGAAAACAAATAGAATGGATGTGATAGAAGAATAAGAATGATTTTTTAAAATGACAAGTACGTGAGAGAAAAGGCCAAAAATAATAGAGAAATTAAGTGACAAGTGATTTACTTGTAACTTAGTAAGGGTTCTCAGAATCCTTAAGGAAAATAAGTGGTCAATGTTTTTGGTTTTTTCTAATAGTTTTACAAATGTTTTTGAAAATTTTAGAGTATCTCAACTCGATTGAGAATGACAAGACACTAAATGGTCCAAGATCACAAAATAGTGAGAGCATTACTTATGTTGCTCATAAAATGTTGAGACTGTGGCTTAGGTTGCTCATAAAATAATGAGAACATGGCTTAGGTTGCTCGTAAAATAGTGAGAGCATGGCTTAAGTTGCTTACAAAATAACAAGAGTGTGGATTAAGTTTCTCATAAAATGACAAGATCATGGCTTAGGTTGTTCATAAAATGATGAAATCATGGCTTAGGTTGCTCACAAAATAGTGAGAACGTGGCTTGAAAGAGTGACTAAGCTAACTTCAACAAGTATCGAGCGCTACCTATTGTTCCCAAAATTAGCTATGCTTATTTTGATAGACAACCCCTACAAAACTTATCTATTTCATGTTCTTCACTCTAAGCTCATTGTTCGAGACAAGTTTCTCTTATTCTCAAGTATAGTCGATTGGTATCCTTGAAAAGTTCCTGACACTGCATCCATATGCAAGGGCGACAATTTTTGCCACCCCTACATACATTTTCTTAGAAATCCTAACTCTAGAAAATTTCAAATTTTCACTTTTTTGAGCCTACTTTCATTTGACTTTTTGGCCTTCTCGTGCTTTATCCCTTTCAAGCACATTCCCATGGTCATGATCATTAACATTCAATTTTCCTTGATAGCTAATATTTCCCCCAATTGCATGATCATGATTCATGTTGCAGTTTCTCTCAAGGGTCCTTCATCGATGCCCTTTTAACAAAAGCTCTTCTATATGACTGAGGTTTCTCTGAAGAAGTCAAAGACAATAAAGTACAAGTATCAAGGTGTTTTTATATTCACCTCAGTTACTTCTAATGTTAATGACATTAGAGATATAGAGATCACTCGTGTGGATATGGCTGAGTTCATGGAAAGAATCAGATCAAGCAATCCCAACCATGAAATGAATAAGATAATTGAGAGCAATATTCATCTGGTATCTTCTTTTCCTATAGTGGCTCATAACACATAGTTCATTCTCTAGTGCACTCAGTTCTATAATAAGGATACTAGGGCTGTGTTAGACACTAGTGGTAATGTGGAGATTAGACTAGACCCTGAGTTCATTGACAAAGTGTTTATGTGTCCTCCCACCACTGAAGTATTAAATATTGATTTCATTGAAGCACAAAGGGAATATGACAAAGATCCTGAAAGAGTGAAGAAAGTAATCAATAATAGATGGCTCAAGACTCCAAGGGAGAACTTGTCAAGGTGGCCACAGAGCTTTCCAAGGAGTGACTTTATAGAAGAAGTCTGTGACCTGATTAATCTTCTCAGTAAGGTAAGAGGTTTACCTTCTTCCTCACTATTTCATGAATGGATGTACCCCTTCATTAAAATTATTATCCAAGGCAAACAAGTCATCTTTTGGAGAAAACAAATCATCAATGCTCTGCATGAGCAATTGATGAAAGTATCCACTACCTCCAAATTCTACCTGACTTCATACTTGGTATATATTGTAGCGTCGATAAGAACCTTCCCAAGTTTAACATCAGAAGGAGACAGGAGGGTAACCACAATGTACCAATATTAATCTCATTTGACGTTGAAGGGATCTATCCATCATTTTAGGATAGTAAATGATGTTTTTTTTCAATAATTTTATGTCTCTTTGATCCCCAATTAGAATAGAAAAGAGTGTCAGATGAAGCCTAGACAGTTGTGAATGACTTCGAATGTATGTTCTTGAAATTTATTTCTTTTTCTTACCTAAGGGTTAGCTTTTTCCAAAGTCATCCTTATATGCTACCAAGATTCCCTTTAGATAAATTGGTCTTGATGGAGCTATGCAAGCAAATTATTATCATACATAATAAGCAGATAGAATTTAAGAAACCCAGTTTCAGGTTCCCGATTGAAATTCGCAGGTTCTCAGTGTTAACCACTGAAAAATATAGAGTTATGGAGACTGAAATCCAACTTGTAACCATGAACAATTTCAAAAGGATACCAAATTTTGACTACAGAGGAGTACAAGATATAATCAAGAGGAAGACCTAGTTTCATGAGCCTATGATCGAAGATGTTTGGGGCGATTTGAGGACAACAGAAGACATCCAAAAGATAGACTATAGTAGATTGTCTTTTGAGTAGATAGAATATCTGGGACTCATTGATATCCCTAAAATTCTAGTGGATAACAATGATTTGATCAATTATAGATACCATTATAAATGGGTTGCCAATGCCCCTCTTCCCCCAATCCAATGGTCACAAAAGGAGTTGACTTCCTTAAGGAAACGATTCAAACCAATATTGACAAACACCAATGATTAGTTAGTGAATAAGGGAATCACCCTGAAAGAGTTCATCATAGGATCAGAAGCTAAATTTTAAGAGGAAACAAGGAGAAGAGCATAAAATAGGATGAAGAATAAAAGTGATGTTCTTTCTTCTTCTAGGCCACATAAGCCTAACATCATCTTTGTGATGAAGAAGTCAAAAGTTACAGAAAAAGAGCCAAAAATAATAGATATAGAGGTTGAGAAGTAAAGCATTAAAGAACTAGTAATGGAGAAAATAGATACTGATAATAGGCCCACAGATCAACAGGAAAAGGAAACTCTATCTCTGTGAGATTTGTGTAGCTAGAAACAGGAATTTCTTCTTCCCCGCCTAGCACACCTGTTGTAACTCCACCTATTTATCCAATTAGTGTTCCCTCTTCTAGAGTAGCCTATCCTTCAAAAATTATTTTTAATGACTGTCAAGGCACTTCTAGAGATATTCTTCATTCCTCAGGGTCAATCCCTAGTTTTTCATCTCCATCTTTTGATATCAGAGATAGTTTTACTTTCGATCATTCAGTAGAAGGTGCAGTTCTTACTGATACTCCACCCATTATTTCCACCACTGATGCAAGTATGACTCCAGTAATGCCAATAATGGAGATCGATACTAATGTAAGTGCTTCTGTGATCCCACTTTAGTTGTCGGCTTATACGCCCAAAAGGAAAAAATAGGTCATCTCCCCATATGACTTTGATTTCAATAAAATGGTGCCAGTAAAAGTCAAGAATCCTAAAAAGCCAAAGATTCTTTCAAAGATGATTGGGGATAAAGGGCACAAATTTCTAGAAATAGCAAAACCTCCATAAGATGAAACTCTTGAAATTTTTGATATAAACGACTACTCTATATTTTGAGTTGAGTTAGGTAAAATAACTCATGAAGGTACTAAGAGTGATTTGAAATTGGCCATGGCCATTATGATTCATAAATTTGACAAAGATAAAGAGATGAAGGATCATTATAAATCAATGGTGGAACAATTGACTATAGTGATAAGGAGAATTACTTTCACTCCAAAAATAATGATTATAGAGGTTATCTCCATAGATGACCCCATGATTCAGAAAGCAGAAAGGACTTATCTCAAGGGAAAAGTTATTGAAAAGTACTTGGAAAAGATGCATACACAAGGAATTTCCTTGTTCATAGAGTTGTCTAAGAAAACGGGTGAGATGAGGAAAGCAAGAGCAGAACTGGATGATCTTATCAATATCATTTCTCAAGATATTGAAAGCATGGAAAAATATCTTGGCAAATAGATGGATATAAAGAAGTTGAAAATAAGCACTCTGATATCAATTGGTGTCATTGTTGATAGAGAATCTTACACTAAAACTAAATAAGCATTGATATATAGGAATCAGGTGCTTAAGGAATTGATCAATGAACTCGAATCTTCAAGAGACCTCAATTAAAAAAGTGATATCAGTTTGTTGCATAAGTTGGAGGAGCTACCTTGAAAACTTACCTCTCAAGACAACCAATTCATTTTGACAGAAGAAATGATTCATAAATTTGAAGGTATGATCTAAAAAGAATTTAAGGAAAGAATATTATCAGTAGCCTTTGTGGATAACATTCTGGACAATCAGTTAACTCTAGATTATCTAAAGACCAGATTAACTAATCACACAAAATCAGTTACAAAAGTGAAAGATGTCTTAGTCAAAGCTAAGGTAATTTTCAAGAACACTCTTACTCCAGATAATATTGGGATGCAAGCATCTATCACCATGTACGATGCTCACATGAAGAAGACTGGGGATACAAATTGAATAAATTTTTCTTTGATTTAAATGCACTTTTGTAACTATTCTGGACATTTGCACATGTATTTTTGTCATGTGTAATTACATGTAAAAATATGAAAAGTTCAAAGTCAACAAAGACTCCTATCTTTGACTAGGTCAAAATATTTAAGTCTTTTCTAAATCCTCAAGGTCTCTCCCTATAAATAAGGAGAGCCTCTTTTATAAATATGGATTTTTTTTTTTAGTGATAAGAACCAAAACTCTGCCCAAATTGAGATGCCTTTTGATACTTTGAGCTCAGATTGTATATCATATTTTCTTGAATGAATGAGAAAGCAGGTAACTTTTTAAACTTTGTGTTGGAATAACTTATATCATTTAGGAAATTGTTCTTATATCTTTTTCTTAAATACTATCTCATCTACTTGATTAAATAAACAAAGTGCATGGAAATTATCTGGGAGATATTTTAAAGTTAATTATGGAGACTTTGTGCTGCTATAATTGCCTTTAATTTGTGTTTTTGTGTTTTAGTGAGAAGGGTATTAGAAAGGCTTTGAACTACTTTTATCCTTTGTGATCTTATACTCTATTGTAGTTTTTAGTGGAGACTTTGGGCTGCACTTCATTCTATTGTGATCTTAGTCTTAAATCGATAAGAGAAGCGATGAAAGACTTTGTGTTTTCATGGGTTTCTTCTAGATTCAATTACTACTCAAGAAGTTTTTCTTTGGTTTTTTGAACATCATTTATAAAATAAGAGAAATGCATTCAATTTTTGCTTAGGGATTTTCCTTTACTTTGTGGATATCATTTCTGAAAAAAAAGAAATGGATAGTATGATTTCACCCCTGAGTTTATTTTTAGTTTATATTATTCTATAGTAGTTTATAGGGAACCTCCCCTTGCTGATAGGAGAGATTTATCTCATTACGCTATAGTTGATATACCCATTTTGTCTTTAGTTAGTTGATGATAAAATATTGACCCAACACTACCTACATAGTCCTAGAGTAGGGCCTCCAGTCACTGTAGTTCCACCTAACAATGTAGGAATCTGACTAGTGTAGCAATTAAGTCAAACAAAATAGGCACAGTTGGTATAAAGGCATAGTAAAGCATAGAGAATGGCTAATTGGTACGGTCAAGGCATAATAAATAAGTGTTTCCCCTAGTTTTTCCATAGGTAGTTATAACTAAGATACAATGGCATAGGTCACTGAGACTAATTTTCCCATAGGCGGTTATAATTAAGATCAAGATAGTGAGAGAGAATGAAATAAGAAATGAAGGATGTAATTGCCAAACGTCTGTCTTACTACTCCAAAATATTGTCTCTATCTAAAATGTGTGAAATAACTACTAAAACCAAATCTGAATGCTCTTGATGAAAGTAGTGATGGAACTAAAAAAAATGGAACAAGGTCAGAGGGTCAAGTAGGGAGGGAAAAATGAGCTCGATTGATGGGGAAAGTCATGGTAAAATAGACATATGATATGAAAAGTAATAGGTTAGTAGGATGATAGTTCAATAAAAAAGGTATTATACAAAGAATATTAACAAAATTATATAATTTGAAATGGTCTTTATAGATAATACACCAAGTCACTCAAGCATAGTACCACTTAAGGAGGATAATGATCATTGACTCATCAGGATCATGGTCATCTACTGTGGAAATCATGTATGATCTAGTTCCAAATTTTGCTATAATGATGAAAGAACCAACCCAATTGGGTTTAAACTTACCTTTATGCTTCTTTTTGGTTATGGTATTCTTTTAGTTTTCTTTAAGGATAAGATCACAAAGTTCAAATTCTCTATGTTTCATGTGTTTATTATAGTGGCATCGAAGTCAATTCTGATAGGCTTAGAGATTATTCATTACATCCATGTGTTTCTCATCAAGTAACTCTATCTCTTGTAAGCGAGCTACATGATAATCATTGTCATCCAAGACATGCTTAAAAGAGATGCATAGAAATGGAAACTCAACCTCAATGGGAAGGATGTCCTCTATATCATAAAAAAGTGAATATGGAGTGGCTCCTGTGGGTGTATGATGATTGGTATGGTATGCCCAAAGGGCATATAATATCTGAAAGTATCAATCATGATTGACATCATTGACAATATTTTTAAGAATGTGATAGTGGTTTTGTTCGATGCTTCAGCTTGGCCATTACCTTGAGGGTAATATGTTATAGAAAAGTGTTGTGTGATGTTATATTTAACACAAAGCTTGTTGACATCCTTGTTCTTGAATAATCCTCCATTATCAGATACAATGTCAGAGGGGATACCATAGTGACAAATGAGATGGTTGAAGATGAACTTAGAAATTTACTTTCTAGTCACGTAAGTGAGGGGTATAGCTTCAACCCACTTAGTGAAATATTTGGTGGTGGTAAGGATATGTTTATGGTCATCGGATTAGGTGGGATTGATATTCCCAATGAGGTCAAGGACCCTTGTATAAAATGGCCATGGTGTCAACATTGGTTTCAGAGTCTTTTTTATGGCATGAATTAGATTGGCATGCCATTGACATTTGTCACACTTCTTTACTTATGATGTTGTATCTATATCCATCATGGGCCAATAATAATTAGTACATAAGAGTTTTTTTAATAGGATAACCTTGCTAGTGTGGTCTCCACATACACTTTCTTAAACTTCCTGTAAAGCTAATGTAGATTCCATCAAAGTTAAACAATGAAGTAGAGTTCCATCAAAACTATGGTGGTAAAGGGTTAATCTAAGTAAGGTATATTGAGTAATTTGGTGGATGAAGGCTTTGGTTTTTTTCTGAGAGAGGTTAGCTGGTAAAACTTGGTTATGAAGGTAGCTGTAAAGGTCTAAGTACCAGATAGAACTAGGACCAACAATATCACAAATCATTGCAATGGTTTAAGGTTCATGAGCTGGTGCGAACAAATTCTTGATGAGGAAATGACACTCTCTAACTTTGTTCATTTGTCGAATTAGAGCATTGATAGTAGCCATGGCGTCTACAAATTCTATTACTAGCCCTTGGTATATGCTCAAACTAAATGTTGATAATATATTATTTGAAAGTGTCGACCATGGCCTTATATGGAACCAACTTGTTATCTTTGGTCTGTTAAATAATTCATAACTTAATTGATGATTAACTAAGAATCACCATAAACCTTGAGATGAGATATGTTCCACTATACTACCTGGCAAAGCCCTTCAACAAGTGCTTCATATTTGGCCATATTGTTGGTACAAGAAAAATTGATTCTGAAAGACTTAGGAATTAGATCCCTCTATGGTGTAATAAATAAGAGGTTTGCCCTCAATCCATGTGAAGTAAATGATCCATCAAAATATAGCTTCCAATGATACTCTGCAAGAGTTATTTCAATGATGGTCATTATGGATTCATCAAGAAATTAGATTGTGAGTGGCTATATGTCTACAATGGGTGCTTCAATAAGTTGATCTACAAGGACCTATCCCTTGATTGCCTTCTGATTGACACATTCAATGTCAATCTCATTAAGAAACATGATCAAATTGGCCATTCTACCTTATAAATTTATTTTAGATAGTAGATACTTGATCAGATCTACTTTTAAAATGACCATGGGCTTATTTTTCAATATGTAGTGTCACAATTTTTGAGCTATGAATACCATGGCTAGATAGGCTTTTTCAATAGGTGTATATTTATGTTCATACGTGACCAATGTATGGCTTAAGTAGTATACTACATGTTCTTTTTCATTTTCATCATTTTGAGATAGAAGTGCCCCCAAGGCACTATTTGTAGCTGATAGGCACAACAAAAATGGTTTTCCTAGCATACGAGGTAATAAAATAAGTGGATATGCTAGGTAATCTTTTAGTTACTGAAAAAACATTTGGTAGTGATTATCCTAGTGGAATACATCTCCATTCTTCATAAGATGTGTAAAAGGATGGAAATTGTTGGCTAATTGAGATATGAAGCATCAGATAGATTGGATCTTACCCTATAAACTATAGAGTTGCTTCAAAGTAGTTGGTGGTTTCATCTCTATTATAGCTTAGACTTTGGTTGGATAAACTTCAATGACTCAATGAGACATGATGAAGTCAAGTAATTTTCTTGATGTTACTCTAAATACACATTTCTTTGGATTCAATCAGACTGTGTACTCATGTAATCTTTTAAATATTCTACGTAGCACTGCTGGATGGTCGAACCTGATTTTTTATTTGCCTAATATATCAGCGACGTAATCTTTAATAATATCATGTATCATATTATGGAATATGATGGTCATGGCTCTTTGATATATAGCTCCATCATTTTTAAGACCAAATGACATTATTTGATAATATAATGTTACCCAAAGAGTGGCGAATATGATCTTGTGTTGGTCTTCTAGTGTTATTTAGCCAAAATGGTGTAATGATTGGAAGCTTTAGGAGGTGACATGTGGGAAAGGGAATCCAAGGTATTAGGATCTATGTAATTGTCCTTTGGAGAATCAATAAGTATGGAGTTTACTTTATCTTTCTTAGAACTTGGCTTCATGTTGTATTGGTAATTGTATCTTTGAAACTTGGCCTTGAGATGTTTGCAGTGTTCATATGGTGCAAATCTCCTGGAATATTCACTTCTATCTCTGAGTGGGAGAACTTGATACATTGGTGCAACATTGATGGGACTACATGAATCTTATGTAACCAAGGCCTACCTAGAAGCATATTATATGACAACTCAAGATCAAGCACATGTAAAAGTGTATCATGGGTTAAATGCTCAATGATAACTAATAGGCTAATGGTGCCTTGTGATTCTCTCTCCTGATTATTGTAGGCTTTGATAGTTATCATTTTTGGTTGTAGATCTGCTATTGTGTACCCAAAAATCTTGATGAGATTTAGAGACACTATGTTGAGGCCTGACCTATTGTATGTAAGGACATGTTTCACTTTATGCCACTTTATATAAACTTTTATGTACAATGTATTATTATGAAGCAGGTCAAGGGAAGACATATTGCTTTGGTTAAATGTGACTTGTTGGACTGAAGATAGGTATCCAACCAAAGCTTGGAATTTATTAAAAGATATATCACTTAAAATAGTGGATTGGCTTAAGAAGTCATTCAAAATGTTCTTGTTGATTGTCAACATTCACAACAAATCTAAAATAGAGATCTAGGCTGGTGTCTTCTGCAATTGTTTCACAATATCAAAATTCTTTTCTATGTTAGTGGTAAATGGCTTATTCTGAGGTTGAATGGTTGGTTAGTTAATGGGAAAAGTGGTAGATGTCTGTGGGCTTGGGATGGTAATAATTGACCTCTGAGTTGTGATTTCATGATCGAGACTAAATACAGGACCATGATTGCTAACAAATGATGGTCATGGTGTGGGACCAGATAGGATAAGTATTGATTGTTAGTGCACTTGTGTGTGGTCATAGGGCAAGGTTAAGTTATCAGTATAAGGTCCAAAAGTGAGAATCCCTATTTTTTGGTTTGACTATGTGAAATCCCAAGTCAAAGAAGGATTATCGAAGTGATCAGATTGGTTTGGTATGGTTCGTAATGGTCTCATCTGATTAGAATTAGGTCTAGGATTAATGGAGATGGTATTAATGCTACCTCTTGAAATATGGCCTACAAGTCTATTGTAGTCATGTGTAAGTTCATGGTAGGTTTGTTAGTTTTTACCATTCTAACCTTAGTTCTATCTATTATTCTAGTGTTGCTGATTATGTTGTTAGTACTATTGATTTTGTTGTTACACTGGTCGGTGTTGTTTTTGTTATTGTTGTTATTAGTTGTTATGTTAGGGAAAAAGGTTTTGATAAATATCAATAGTCTGATTGGAGTGTAAGCACCAACATCCAATGTTATCTCTCCATTCTATAACATATTCTCAATTAAATGCTTGATTTGCACACATCTTTGTAAATTGTGTCTGTTGACCTGATGATACTCACAAAATTTATTTTCATGGTACCAATCAAGATAAGGGATGCCTTGCAGATAATGCTTTGGTATAGGCCAACTAATCAAATTAGCAAAAAAAATTTATGAAACATAGATTCAATAGGCTCTCCAAGGTCACTAAAAACATAGTGAGTAAGTACCATTCTCCTTAGAGGAGGAACTTGCAATGGCAAAAGTGGTTGCATTTATTTCATGGGTCTTGGTTGTAGTGCTTGTAATGTGTTGGCTAAAAAGGTTGTCAAGTAGGAGTAAGTTGAAAATGTGGCACATGTTGGATAGATGGTGTTTACACCATTTGGATATGGCATGACTCGGTTACTCTATTTCCCACAACATTCTTATTGTGATTGAATTGCTTTGGTTTATCTTGGTTATTGGCTTGTGACGGTTGTGATGCTTATGTTTGGAATTGATTTTGATTTTGACCATTTATCTGATTGGTACCTTGATTTTGATTAGTTAAAATGAGCTTGATGATTCTTTTATTAATAAGGGCTCACTCAATCAACAAAGCTTTATCAAATATCTCTTTGAAAGTATGTGCACATTATAGTTCTAGATGATAAGCTATCTCACTATGCAAATTTTTAGTAAACACGATAGCTAATTGTTTATCTGGTAAACTATGGGTGAATTAGCTTGTAAGGGCTCTCCATTTTTGTAGATAACTGGCAAAACTCTCACCATTTTTTTCTTTTCTTGTGTCAAGTCGACCAATGAAATCTCATGTTCGAGATTGTAGGAAAAGTGTTGCACAAAATTTTCTGAAAAGTCATCAAAATCTATTACTGAATTCTTGGACAAATTTAAAATCCACTCCAAGGCTTTTCCTAGTAGAGTCCTTGGAAACATCAATAAAATTTATGTCACTATATGCCATTAGCTGGCATGTGATAAAGAATTCCATTAAATGGGCTTTAGGGTCACCATTTCCCTTGTATTTATCAAACTTTGGGGGCTCATATCCTAGATAAAATATAATCTATAAGTAGTCTATGTTAAAAAGATAAGAACACACATCGTCTAACTTAAACTTTTTACCCTATTTCCTAGCTTGGATGGTAGTGATTACATCCTTCATCTGTTATAATTCTTGTTCTATAAAACTTATGATAATATTGGCCCAAGGAGATGGTTGGGTAGTCACTAGTGGAGCACTTGGACCAGGGTATAATGGAGATATTTTTTGGGGTACGATGGATTAGTTTGGAAATAGACTAGGAATATGCATACACATATTAGGGTATTATTGTTATAATTACATGTTTTTTGGTGTAATATTCTAGGTAGGGTTGGTTATAAAGGTTTGATGTTGAGGATTTTGTGGTTGGAATGAAGGGATATAACCATATTTTGCCTATTGTGATTGATAAGGGACATGTTATCGACTAATCAAACCTTGATATTGAGAGAGAACTTGTGAACCAAGACCCTATTTCTAAATAAGTGGCATATTTTAAACAAAAGACAATTGTTTCCTAGTAGGTGCTTGAGAAATATTAAAAACTCCTTGTTGCATGAATCCCTATTAGAAAGTGAATGCATGTTAAAGATTCAACATCTATCACTGACCAATATTTATAAGTTGTTGGTTAGACATTGTTTGGTTTTGAATTGCCACACTAACCTATGACTAATGTGGTAGAAAATTAGTTGCCCCCTAATGATGCAACAACATATTCAGCCTCTATTGCATTGGTACACTAGATTGTGCTTGTTGTTATGGAATACCACTCGTCACTTGTTGAGGAGTAGGATTCATCACATTTTATTGCTGAGGCATGGCATTGGTTATTGTTTGACTACCTAATCTTATTGGTTGTGCACTTGAAAAAGTAGTTGGTTGAGATTTAGAAGTAGCTGGTTGAGATTGGGACGTAGAAACTCCTACTCCCTCATTTTGAGAATTGCTTACAGTGTTAATAAAAGGCACATTTTGTTGGCTAGCTATTTGCATATTAACACCACTTTGGTTTGAATGGGATGTTACTTACACATTATCGACTATGTTTTGGCCACTATTCTATGTAGAAATAGAAGATACTTCTTCGATGGTTGGCATATGAAATAAATTATCAATCAAAGTATTCTGCATGAATGGGTTTGCACCCTAATTGTCTTGACCAGTCAACTCTATTAACACTCTAATTTAGGGGACTAAATCTATGAGAGGCCTACTTGACATGGTCATTTGGTTAAAGTTATGTGCTAGGTTCCATTAGGTTTGGTATGTTGTTTGCATCTGTATAAAGTGATACTCTATGGGGTCTTTGCCTTTGACAAGCATAATAGGGTACTGATACATTATTTGGATTAGAGTTAAAGAATTGCTAGAAGAAACATGTTGATTTTATAATATGTTATGAGGCATTCTTAATAGACTTGGTAAATTATCATGGAGGAAGTCTACCAAAAATTTGGCCCCTACCTCTATGGCTCTAACCAAAATCTCATCTTTGTTCTCCAATAAATGACACTCAAATAAATAAGGATCATATGTGGAAGGTGTGTTAACAGAGTAAGTATTTGAGGAAAAGTTTTTTCAAAAGTAGGTACCATAGCTAGGTATTGCTCTATTTATACTTGATCTTGCTTTGAGTATGGCAGTGTATTAACCAAATAGTTAGTCAATGGATATTAGTTTTGTGACCCTATTTGAGTATTATAAGAGGGATAAGGATCCATCTCATAAGTAATATTATCTACATAGGGGTCTTGCACCATTTCTTCTTGTGCAACCACATTACTAATCTTTGGATTGTACATGACTCCGCTATGAGTGTAGGAATACATGTTGGGATCCATAGTGAATGTTTTATGATAAAAAGGGAATAGAGTTCTACAAAATCTAAAAATATAATGTCAAAAATATGATGTTCAAACTTGGTCTAGATTCATCAAAAGGATGGAAAGGTTTATGCAATGATTTGTGATTAAAAAAAGCTAACGTTGAGTATCTAATGTTACATGTCTTATACAAAAAAGATTAAGTAAATGGACCAAAAATAGAAATGTCAAACTTTAAGGTCGAAGTGTTTCAAATCAGTAGAATATAGGAAATAAACCGTTGCTAGGTCTTTTGGCTAAATGTGACATCAAAAGATAGGCTCAAACAAGACATATGCTATGACTCTTAGCCAAATGACGTCAAAATCTAGACTTTGAAATAGATGAAATTTTATTCTAACGGATTTGAAACACTTTTAACAAAGACTAGGCATTTGACTCTTGGACATGAACTTGATCAAATAGGTATAAGGTATGAAACAAAAGGAACTATAGATATATTTGATTTTCTCACAAATAATGGTATAAAACTTGGTTCTTTTATCAAATAGGCTAAACAAATGTGAATGACGTAACTGTTCTAGACAAATATTCACAAAGGTATACTCAGATTGGCTTGAGAAATGTGTAAAAACTTGAACTCTATGCAAAAAGGTCTATGAAAAAATGTTTGAAATGTTTTGGGCAGCATAACAATGCTAGACTACTCAAAAGATGTGACAAAATGTTTGTTTCAAAAACTCTATAAGGCAAAGATGGTTTCTCACAAATTTGGTAGCATGACACTACCTTTCTTAACTCAAATGTCATACATACCTTCAAAGTTTTGACAATATATCTAAGGCAAAAAAGTATGTATTCAAATGATCTTGATGGAAATAGGATGGTAACACAAAATCATTGGGTTCATAGACTCAAATTGCAAGTGTTTAACACAAAATGACTTAAGTCTATGAAGTGGTGATAATGATTATGAGTCTTAAATGGCCTTCAACCCAAATTGGAAATTGAACCTAAGTTCCTTCAAGTTTAATACAAATGGTGAACCCACTTAACCCATCAGCCCTATGAACTTATGAAGGTGTAATTTTGAATTTAGATTATAATTGAAGGACTTTAAATAATGTTCGATAAAAGTCTAGACTCAATTGGATAGCATAACTATGCCAAATTAGATGATATGACTCCAAGTTTTGATAAACTTTGAACAAGATAAATTGATGATTCACGTGAGTAGCATAAAGCCTCTTTGTTCAAAATAAAATGAGGACTATGTGTTTTAGTTTGTATCGTCTGTTCACACCAAGTTTTGACTCCAAACGAGACTTTAATCTAGGACAAGACTAACTAATTAATCACTCTTAGGTCCTAAAATGACAAGGTTGCTTGGTATTGTTGAAATTTTTCAATATACATCATTTGAGATGTTTTTTTAGTGTTCATCCAAAAAGTGAAATGTGCATTATATAGTAGGGTTTTTACACCCCCCTTCTCTCAAATGATAGTACTGCAACATGGATCTTGAGGTGTACCTTGCACCAATGACACTTCCACAACAAGTGGGGATTTGTCTAAGATGGATCAATTACCCACTGACTTTCACGTCACATTGTAAAATAAATGCACTTAAATTAGGTGTTAGTAACACTTAGCTTGTTTCAAAAAGGTCTTGTCAATTTTGCAACCACTACATCGGTTGTTTGCTTAGTGTAGTATAATGTCCAAAGTGTAGATACATCCCATGTGTAACTCTAACACTAGAAGGTGGTTTAATCACTCAAACTTTTGATCTTAGTGAGAGTGGTTGAAGTCAGTGCCAAGAGATGAAACCCTGGATCAAAGCTTCCCTAAATAACTTGTGGGAGGTAATGAAGTCCCCTTTGCAAGCCAAGTTTGCATAAAAATAAATGACTTATTAGAAAAACTTTAGGGTCATTTCAAGGTTACCCAAACTATTGCAAGTTTTTGGGGAGTGTTTTAGACAAAATTCTTTCTATGCTTTGGACTAGGCATGTTTGTAATAAAGATGATGCTTTTGATTTTAAAAGTTCCTTAAAGGAGACAGATGGAAGAGCATATATGCTATGTCCCTCTTTTTTCCAATCAAATTTTAAGTTTAAACAACTATTAAAGACAAAATTTGACAAGTGAGTTCAATTTTAAGCACTAAATGAAAGATTAGGTGGTGTTCTTTTGACCCCTTAGTCTTAAGTTGTAACTTTGAAAACATAATTTAAAAAAAAAATTACCTAAGCATCTAAATTTTCCATTAATCACCAAAATAAAGTGTGTAGTCCATTTTAAACTTTCAAAGAAGGTCTAAAAAGAATGTATTAATAAATTTCAAGCTTGATCCTATAATGAAAAAGTTAATATGTCCTTTAGCTTTGAAGTTAATTTGTAAATGAGTGAAGCAACTTCTCAAAACAAGCTCTTTGTTTTGAAATCACTATTACATAGTCAATATCGTTGTTTCCTTGCAAAATCATAATTACCAGACAATAATATCATTGTTATGGATTAGTTTGATAGAAAACACAATATCATTGTTTTCTTATGAAATCATTATTTTAAATGAAATCATTGGTCAAATCAATGATATCACTACCCTTCGACAATATTGTTACTTTTATGAAATCATTGCTCAGGTGAATGAAATTATTGTTCTGGCGAATGATATCACTACTCAGGGTTACAAAATCATTGTTTTGAGACAAAATCACTATTTTGGAAAAATCATTACTTAGATAAACAAAATCATTATTCTGGTGAATGATATTTCTGCTCAAGGCTACAAAATTGCTTTTTAACAAATAACGATTTTGTTATAAAAATGCTACAATGATAGAAATGATATTGTAATAGAGAGTAAAATCAACGTTACCAGGAACAAAAATGCAATTATCAGAAAAATAGAATTTTAACTTAAACTTTCCCTCTTTTGACTCCTTCACTCCAAGATTCTATATAAAATTGGTTAGTAGGTTTCTTGAAAGAGCCTTTGTGAGCAAATTTTTTGGGCTAGGGCCCATCGAGCGAACCATTATGTGAACATATGATTGCAATAAGGGGAGATTAGTATTGTGTTAGTGAATAAAACAAATCCAAATAAAACACATTAATGCTAACATCTTAAGCCTATCACAAAGGGATAACTTATTTAACAAGACTAGAATGGAAATCATAACTAAAATACAAAATAAACCTTCTTTCACCTTCTTTGGATGCTTCAAATAGCTTGTTGATGTGGCTTGCTCAACTTGTGCTCATAAATTCTACATCAATGAAGTGTGGCTACCTCCATCTCTTCTTGGCACCTCTGGATTTGGCTTAACTTGGCATGGCTCAATATTTAGGCATTATAACACTAATTTTTATGAATCTTTGGAATTAATTCAAAATTATAACTTTGACATATGAGAACTTAGAATTTTGTCTTTGAAGCTTGTTATTTATAGATTTTTGGAATCATTTGAAGATCAACCATGATCATCATTCTCAAGATTAAGATGTGTGGCCATGAACAAATCCAAATATAAAATTTATTCTACAAATATCCCCATTGATATTTGGGATAGAGGGGCATTAACTAGGCATGTAATGGCTTTGATGCGGCATGGGAGGGGTTAACCATGATATTTTATGTATTTATGGTTTAGGGATGTTTTCTCAAGAAATGATGTCATTTAATGATGTAGATATTCAATATTCATTTTCAAAAATAAATTATTGAAAAAGTTCCATGGAATTCTTAATTAGACTCATGATTTGGTCTAATTAGCTTTTAAACATGATTAAGAGCTTTGATGCAAACATTGGTTCTTTGTGTACAATGTCTTGTTATTAGCCTAAAATTTGACTGGATTGGAATTAGGATGCAATGCCAAATGTGTTGGATTTGTTAACCCATTTAGGATATTGTCAACACCAAATAACAAGGGCACGTGTCTCATGCAATAGATTTGATAGAAAAGAGCAATCCAAAGCACCAAGGTGCAAAATTGACATTTCGACTTGAAATAATCTGATCAAAGTTAGCTGACTCATAAATTGTATTCCCTCAATTAATGATACCCTAGCCAAATTCAGCATTTGAATATATCAATTTCAACTCCAGTGATGTGTTTTAATGTTTTAGGCCAAATTGTGCATTTTGGTGTAAATTGGTCAAAACCTTGGTTAGAGGTCATTGGTGGCTAGATTTAGGTGTCTACACTTTCTAAGTCAAAAGCTTACTCTGATCAAAAGGAACTATACCACTACCAAGCATGAATTATTATTTATTGTCTATGCTCTTTAAAAATTTTGATAGTATATGCTAGCAACCCCTTTTATTTTCTTCACAGACCATGAGGCATTGAAGTATTTGGTTAACAAACTAGTTTTACATGGTTGTATTTTCCACTGGATAGTGTTATTTTAAGAATTCCAGTTCTCAATCATGGTCAAGCCCAACAAGGCCA
The DNA here is from genome assembly GCA_037957365.1 of Torreya grandis. NCBI lineage: Eukaryota > Viridiplantae > Streptophyta > Pinopsida > Cupressales > Taxaceae > Torreya > Torreya grandis. The sequence goes on along the minus strand of JARHVA010004962.1, from coordinate 212,652 downwards.
ATTTTGGTCTCAACTATCTCTCAAGAATTGAATCTGATGAGCCGATGCATGCCATCAAAGATGACCTACCTGATATGTAGTTATTTCAAGTCTCATGCATTCTTGAGGAATTAGAGAAAATAAAAGCCTTTTGGACTACCAAATTTGCTCCAACTCACTTAATCACTCTAGCTAAGAAGTAACTCATCCATTCATGTTGCTCCATTCCAACTCATCAGAGGAGACATTTATAAGCTTGGCCAAGATGAGGTACTTTGATGTTATGTCATGAAACACAAGTGCATTGTGGTGCTCTACGAGGTCCATGAAGGTGTTGCTAGAGGACATTGCACTGAAGAAGTTACCACATGAAAGGTTCTGTTAGTTGGTTTATGGTGGGATAACCTATTTAAGGATGCTAAGCTTTACACATACCAATGTGACATTTCACAGTGCATGGGAAAGATGAATAAGTGGGATGCAATGCTTCTTCATCCTATCTATTTTAGGAACCTTTTGAAAAGTGGGCCATTGACTTTGGTAACTGTATCTAATAAATTAAATAAAATAATACATATGAGTAATCGATCTAGATATGAAACCAACACAAGATATACGTGAAAAAACTTCCAAGAAGTAAAAAAATCACAAAAAATAATTCATATTATGAGAAACTAAAAGGTACCTATGACATTCTTTCTTTCTCTCACTTATTCTCAATCAATCTTCACATAACTTGGAAATGTGTTCTCTACATTTCCTCATTTTTCTCAACTCTTTTTTTTTTCATTACATCTGACAATCTAAACTCTATTATATAGGAAAGGTATTTTAACCATTATAATGTAACATTTTCCAACCACCACATTAATGGGTCCAACCTCTCCAAAGATAATTTAATATATTTTATTATTTATTTACATGAGGATAAGCTCATAATAAATAATAAAATATATTATTATTTAACAAATATAATTTAAGGTATTGTGGGTACATAAATAACACCACTTAACCATTAATTGTTCCAATACTCTCCCTTAATGTTAAGTGGGAATACATGTCATAATCACCTCTATAACAATCAAGTTATACTCCATGAACTATCTATATGATGAGTTTTAGAGGTAACAATCTATATGATGAGTTTTAGAGGTAACAAATGTAATTTAAGTTATTAAGGGTACATAAATAACACCACTTAACCATTAATTGTTCCAATACTCTCCATTAATGCTAAGTGGGAATACATGTCATAATCACCTCTATAACAATCAAGTTATACTCCATGAACTATCTATATGATGAGTTTTAGAGGTAACGATATAATGAGCTTACACTTCATGAACCATCCACATGTGAATTTTAGGAGGTAATAATTGAAAGAAACATCATTCATCATGTCATAGTCACCTTTAAAATAATTATTCTATGTAAACACAGTCACCCAAAGGTATTAAACTATTTAACTATAGATACTTAAATGTATTAAACTATGTAACCACAATCACTAGTCACCTTTAAAAGAATTACACTATACAACTATAGATACCTAAAGGTATTACACTACGTAACCATAGACACATAGTCACCTTTAAAGAAATTACACTATACACTCATAAACACCTAAAGGTTTTGCACTATGTACCTAAAGCATCTTTAAAATAATTACACTATGTTTCCCTAAACCACGTAGAGTGAATTTAGGCTAGCATGATCATGAGACTACATCTCATAGTAAGAATACATCTCACAATTTTTCATGAATAATCAACTAAGTATATTGAAGTCTTTTATAACGTAAGGATCTTCATTCTACTATGTGTTGGGTATAATGTCAACTTCTATATGAAGTTTACCAAAATCATATAAAGTGATACAATATAATGCTTTACAATAAAAAAAAGTATATAGATATAGAAGGAAACACATGACCCACACAGTTGTTAAGAAGTGACATTGTCATGCACACTCCCCATCAATGGCAACTTTGATAGGAAAAACATTGAATGAACTTTAATAAGTTTTAGTTTTTTGGTACTACATTAGATTTTTTTCAAATCTATATAACTTTGACTATCACCAAAAAGGGTGGTACAATGAGGAACTTCTACACGATGTCCTTCTATCATCTTTCATAGCCACAAATCTTTTTTAACAACTTCCACATGAAGTGCTCCAAGTAATAACACTTACACCAAACATAAACACATACTTAGAAGTAGAGTTATCATAGTATTGTTAGCATCACAATAACCAAATAAATTATCATTATCAAATGAAAAATAATATAAACCAAAGTTTATAGTTTTTTTAATATATCAAAATATCCACTTTGCTAATTTTCAATGATCCAAGTATGGATCTTGAAAAAATCTAAAAGTAATACCAACATCATATGAAATATCTATCCTAGTAATGGATAAATAAATCACACTACCAAAAAGATATCTATAAAGAGAGGTTAGATTTATCACACACGTTTTGGATCAAACTTAACATCAACTTCAATAGGAGTGGATGTAGCCTTATAATCAAGCATGTTAAATTTAATAAACATATTATGTGATGCACATACAATAAATTCATTAATAATCTAATACTAAGTTAGCCAAACATTATATATCTTATTAGTAATAACTCATATTATAATTTGAGTCATGAAGATTTCTTCTTCCTTTTAAATTTGACACTACAAGTTTACATTTTATACTAAATTGATATAAAAAAAAATTAAAAAATAAAAATTTTAACATGTTTTATACTTGATTTTTTAATAAAAATAAATATTCTAGTGAGTGAACAACACTAGTCACTTAGTTGATTGTAAAATAATTCAAAAAATACAAAGAACAATAAGGGCAAAAACTGCAAGTGTCATAAGACAACTCCTAGATTAAAAGTCATATAAAAAGGCTTCAAACCAAATAAGGACCATCTTAATGTGTCAAAAATATGTAAAATCCTAAAGATTGATTGGTCATAAGACCATCTTCGACAAAAATATGATAAATTTAGGGTGTCAAAAAATGTCAAAAGTGTCACACTAGTTACACATGAGAGATTGGATGGCTAACAAAAAGTCATTTAAACTAATTATTTTAAAAAAAATAAATTAATTTTTGACTAAAACTAAAATTGAGATGGAGATTTGAAGTCAAGGCCTTGTATTTACAAGTATACTCTAAAATTAGATTTACCAACTTTCCTTAGACACCACATAGATTTTACATGCAAAATACAAAATTAATAGTGGATTTATTTAATTTTGTATTGTTTTTAAAATTAAAAAACAATAAATATTAATTTCATGTAAATAGTACAATAAAATAAATATTTTTAAAAAAATGCCTTTAATTTGAAAAAGACAACCCATCAATGAGGGGCCCACCAACCACTTATATGGAAATAAAAGTATTAAAAACTTCTTGTATTTATTAAATACAATCATTAAAATATTATTAACCATTATTTTCTATTTACAGGCATGTTGAAGATTAATGGCTCCACTGAAGATTTTCAACAACTCATATCTCCTTCTACTTGCATCTATTTGCCCTAAAATTTTGTCATGCCTCCTAATTTTACCAAATGAAGCCACAACAACTTTCAAAATCTCATTTTTGGTTGAGAATAGACTGTAGCAAATGGCCAAGCCTATACATGGTGCCATAGAGGAGAAAGGAAAAAATGAATAGAGAGAACCTATCCTCCTCAGAGTTAAAAAATTTGCAGAGGTCTTTAATATCACAAAACTAAGTAGATGACATAGATAGAGCTGATTTTCATGCCAAAAAACTTGATTTTTAACATTTTCAGAACCATAGAGCCGTACAATGGTGTATCCCTGGGAGGAGAGTAAAAATATTTAAACATGCTTTAAAATCCTACTAAGTGTCATCAGAGGATCTTGAATGCTTAATCTTACTAATTTCTTCTTTCTAAATCATAGAGCGATCAAATAATATGCAAAATTAATTTTTTTTAGTTTTCTACCTCACATACGACATATATGGACACTTGGGAGGAGAGATAGAAAAAGGAATTGATTTACATGTATCCATATTAGGTAAAATAAAGGTAAAAATTCATAGAAATTACCAAACTAAATCAATGGAGGGTTCGAAATTGAGATTTTCTACCCAAAACCTAAAAATATATTGACTTTTAGCTTTCACATGCTAAAAAAATGGAACTAGGAAGAGATAAAAAAATGAAATTCTTTAAAAAATACCTTAGAGGCTCCAAGGAAGCTTAGAAAGGAAATTTGAAATATTTTCGATAGATTTAAATACCAAAAAATAGTAAATAAACTTGAAATCTATTTTTATTACCGAATCCTTAGGTAGAAGATCATACCATAAGTAGTGCAAGTCCATGGGGTTGAAAACATCTCAAAAATGGCTCTAGTTGGTTAGATCTGTCAAAGAATGCTTGCAGTGCACAGATCATGATCTTGATGAAGAGATGTTCAACAACACTCTTGTGAATGTGTCACAGGATAGACAAGTGAATTTTTGAGCAAAAATGAGCTCGAACACAACATAACAACCCTGATTTACAACCTTACCACTTGATCAACACATCACAAACTCTGATACCATGATAAATTAAATAAAATAATACATACGAGTAATGGATCTACATATGAGATCAAGAGCAAAGGAATACATGAAACCAACAAAATATATACATGAAAAAAGAGGTAAAAAAACCCACAAAGATTATTCATATTACGAGAAACTAACAAGTGCCCAATATAGTATTTCTTCCTCTCACTTCTTCTTAATCAATCTTCACATATCTTGGAAATGTGTTCTCCACATTTCCTTATTTTTCTCAACTCTTTTAAATTGCATATTACAATAAAAACTCTTCATTATATAGGAAAGGTAATCTAACCATTATAATGTAGCCATTTCCAACCACCACATTAATGGATCCAACCTCTCCAAAGGTTATTTAATATATTTTATTTTTTATTTATACAAAGATAAATTCATGATAAATAATATATATATATATATATATATATATATATATATATATATATATATATATATATATATTTAATCAATGTAATTTAATATATTAAGGGTATATAAATAACACCACTTAACTATTAATTATTCTAATACTTTCAACCCAATAGGACAACATACTAGCTCACACTGTGTTATCACTGCGACTGACTATCTAACTCGCTAGGTTAAATTTATACCGATATAAAATTGTACTAATGATACTACTGTGCAATTCATCTAGGAGCATATTAGTAACAGGTTCAATTGTCCATTGAGTTTCACTAGTTACCATGATATTTACTTCCTCAATGAGACTATTTGTGTTCTATTGGTCAAATTCATGATTGCTCATCATAAGACAAAACCATATCATCCCCAAGTTAATGGTACTATTGAGGCATTCAACAATATTTTGGCCATGAATTTAATAAAAATATGTAATATTAGACGTACTAACTAGAATGATTGAGTCTCTAGAGTACTTTGGGCTTATCACACCACTTACAAGTGCTTAAACAAGAGAGTGCCATTTAATTTTGTGTTTGGTACCAAGGCAGGTCTTCTAGTAGAGTTCTTTATTCCCTCTCTTCTCATTGTGTGTGTTGGGTGACTAGATGATGAGGCATCATTAAAAGCACACCATGATTCTTTATTACAACTAGCTGAAGCTCATTTTCTTGTACACTGGAGTAAGGGCATGGAAAAATGAAAACAAAAGGCATGACATGATTTCCATCTCAAGAATAAGACTTTTACTCTTAGAATTCAAGTCTTGATATACGAGTCCACATTTGCACACCACTATGAGAAGCTTCATGTCCACTAGGATGGTCATTTCATTATTCACAAGATTCATCCCACTGACACATGTCAATTAAATCATTTTGATGGCCAATTTCTTCCTGATCATTACAATGGTAGTCGTTTGTGGTCATACTTTTTGAATAATTTTTTCTTGTTCATACCAATAAGGCATATGCCATTTGTTTAGTTTAAGATTTATTTGTTTTCAATAAGGTGTTACACTGGTTGCATGCCCTTTTAGTTATTATTTAGTCAACATTTACAATTTAATACTTATGTTCTTATAGTGGACCATAACACACTATTAGCGTGGGGTAGGGGTGTTATATGTGTGAAATGATAGGATATGGTCTATAGGGATACACATGGAAGTAAAGGCATGCAAGTGAAACTGTATAAGAATAAAAGGGTACGCATGATGTGGTGCGTAACCATAAGCTAGCTAAGATAAATAATGATTCCTACCTTTGGTATGAATATTCAAATTTATCTATAGTTTTCATGCACTTTGAGAAAAATTTAGGAAGGGACATGTAATTAATACATGTAGATAGTGGTCATGGCTAGTGTGCCAACATCACATAGTGGCAATATTGTTTCTCATATTTATTACATGAAGTGATGGTCAAAGGGAATGGGTAGTAAAAGCAAATTACCCCCTCTAGCTTAGAAAAGGATAATTGGTCATTTTATTTTTTACTATTATTACAATTATGAACTCATTGAGCCAAAACACCGATATTAAGATTTTGCAAAATGAATTTCAACACATCTAATCAAGTGCAAAGTGAAGAATTTTGGTTGTTTCTTGATTTTGAAGTGTGTGTTTTCCAAAATGAACATCCAAAGCTAGGTGAATTATATGGACAAGTAAGATTTCTTGAGTTATAGGTTGTAGAGGTTGACATCTACCATTAACGGGCATCAAATCCATAAATACAAGGCACTTAAAACAACAAAAACCTATTCATTGGGGAACATTGGATGGCCATGCCTCAACCTTTCAGATCCATGAAGGGTGATGTGGCCTAAAAAAAGGCCTAACAAAGTGAACCATTGGCTACAATTATAGATGAATAATAATTGAGTGTGGGTGGGGAGATGGTGTTAATCGAATAAGAAACACCTGAAGAACAATGTGTGCATAGAGGAGATGAAGGGATCAAGATGACATGCCAAGTAAATAAAAAAGTTGTCATTCCTCCACCACCACTTTTGATGATGAAGGAAATTAAGTATCCTAAGAAAGTAATTCACACCAAAAATTGGGTATCTAATGTGCTGACCTATATTATCTTTGACAACAACCATCGATAGCCCAAGAATGAGGTAGAATTGTAGAATGATTATAGAGTCAAGTGCCATAATACCAGAAGTGATATAGTCTATAACATAAATATTTTTAATGCCTTGGATACTGTTGGCCTCTTCCAACTCTTAAACCTTCCCTACTTTGGAAAGCCAATAGAAGTAGTAAATTTTTTAATATCATAGGTGCATGAGGACTATATCTATTTCATTGGGTGCTAGATGAAAATCATGACTAAAAGAATTAGTAAAGTGTTAGGGTTGTAATGCTTAGGCACACACATTGAATATGATCTAGAGGACATGGAGGAGATAGGTAAGATGGTTATGGCACTTGAATACTAGAAACAATTCCATTCTATGCAAATCAAAAATATTTAGGATCCTACCCTCTGAGTGGTCACACGTATCATAATGACAAAAGTTGGAGGTGAAGATAGATGGAAGGAGGTGGACATAGCCCACATATATGTTGCACACCAAGTCATCGATAAGTTGAAGTATAACTCAACATTATACTTTGCCAATAAAATCATAGAGGATCTAGAGAAAGCTCACTAAGTTCCTAACCATAGGTTTACATGGGGCATGTTTCTGTTAATGGTATTCAATGAAATTAGTGTACCCAACTACACCTCTAGAGAATTGAAGTGAGCATACCCGTTTGAGTATAAATCCCATATGAAGTAGTATAATTCATTCACCTACCTTAGCCTGATCACTCAATCCTATAATCTCAAGATGAAATCATGGTATGATGGGATGAAGGAAGCCTTTGGGAATGAGTGACACATTTCAAAAGACTTGCCTACACAAGTTGGTAACCAAGCCATGTTTTTTCTAAAACAAAACTATTCCCTCATGTACATCTAGATAGCCCCATATAGATAATTTTTGCTTAGATAAATCTACCTTTCACTTTCATGGCATGATACTTTATGATCATTATCAGCTAGATTTATGATGCGTAGCCTGTGATACTTAAATTTGAATAGATTGATTTTTAGACTCACACTATCTTCAATATGTATGCATACCCCAAGAATAAAGCTTAAAGGAAAAGGGTTTAGTCAAACTGAACCAAGATAAAGGTGCATCAAACCTTGGCTGGGGATTCTATTTATACTTTATTCTATATGCTGAACCCTAAGAAGAAATCTTCGGGGACCATAAAGTGTGTGAGAGAGAAACTCTCTTCAGCACCACCATTAGATTGGAAGCGAAAGCACCCTAAGCATGATGATAGTACAAGATCTCAAATAGGACCTTTGAAAAGGAAAAGGAATACATATGCACTACCAAAGAGGGATCCAACAACAAGTCAACTGAAAGGCTCAATGCCAATTACACAAACTAATCCCTTGGAACAAGATCTAGAGGAGCCTAAAGACAGTGACAGGGAGGAGATGGGAGAGCTACTAAAAGGGACCTCAGAGAGTCAAAGTTGAACCAAAAGATATTGAATATAAAAAGACACCTTTCTTGATATATCAAGAAGAGACCACCCTTGAGGAGACGTAGATGGAGATTGAAGATCTACTTGGCAAAGAGAGGGATGGTCCTAAAGTAGAATTAGGATTGAGTGGCCTTGACATCAGAGCCATTTCACAAGACAAAGACATGGAGGTTTAGATACTTGAGTGGGATATCATAAAGTGTAAAGAGCTAGTTGATGACTTCATTATAAAATCACACAACCCTAATGCAACCACCAACTTCCACACCCAGTACCAAAAAAGGGTCCCTAATAGGTTGTTTTATCTATATTTTCATCTTGCTCAGGAGCATGCATACGACTAGAGTCAGCGTGAGATGTCATTATTCCTCTACATGTATGACTAAGAATGCCACTTTTAGATACCCTTAGAGTCTTTTAATGGATCCACAAGTAGTGATGCTACCCACTAATCTTTGGGTAGATCCTCATCAGCTTACTTCTATGCAGACTAGTGAGACACTCTTGAAACTGACATCTGAGGTTGCATGATAAACTATTCTTTTAGAGTTTGATGCACGAAGTGTTGAAAAAAAACATTATAAGGTGGTGGATTTGTATAATAAATAAGCCACTTTTAGAAGTAAACTAAAAGAAGAGATGACTGATTTGAAATGCTAGTTGGAAGTAGAAATAACTGCCAAGGTGAAAACACTAAATATTTGTAAGGCAATTCTAAGCTGAGACCCAACACTCATGGATGGTTTCCATTTATTTGGTTAGGTGATTGACAATCTAGAGACCCTTATGGACCTCCTTTTGAAATGGTGCAAAGATCAGTCTAGCCATAAAGATGAAAAAGTATGGGCAATGGAGTAGTTTTCCAAAGTTATGGAGGTGTGCAAGCGTGCCTTGCATAGATTTGGAGATGTGGTTCTAATTTTAGATGGGGTTTTTGAGAAGCTAGCACGACCCAAATTTTTTTTATAAGCTCGAATTTAAGTGAAGGAGGTTTAAATCCATCAATTGGTTGATACAACCCTTTTAATAAAAGACTACTTTAAGTGCACAAAAGCATTTAAGGATGTAGAAGCCATGGAAGACACAATATGCACCCATTGACAAGAAATGCAATCTAACTTTTCAACCCTCTAGAAATAGGTTGTAGCCGAGGTCATCATGCTTGAGGGTGTTCATAAGGATACTTCCACATCCCTTGAACATTTGGTTAGTAAAGTTGGTGAGTGTCCTAATCAACCCAAGGAGACCAAGATGCTAAAAGTGGCCATTGAAGAAATAACGATGAACCTGCTTAATAACTTGTCACATTGGAAAAGTGTCAAGAAGCAGATCGAATATATTAGCCCTAAAGTTTTTTTAGAAGTTGAAAATGTTGATTATTCCAAGACAAACTAATGGTGTAGGGTAGGGTGATGTTGGACTCCATATTTTGGCTAAGTATCTTGATAGATAAGCATGATGTGGAAGAAGCATGGTGTAAAAGATTAATAGGCATAGAAAACCATGGCACAGAAGTTCATAATGTGGGAAGACCTAGTTAGAGAATATGCATAATAAATGGATAACTAAAGATTGGAGGACTCAGAACACTAATAAAAGACTTTGGAAGTGCAAGGAAAGTGGGAGATGGTTAAGGAGTGATTTTCAGGGACAAGACAGACTAAGTCACGCATAAATCTAGCACTAGCCCATGAGAAGATAGACACTTGGTGATGAGGATCCAACACCGAACAAGACTATAGGGGCATAAAAGGCCTGGGTCCTTAGGAAAATAAAGTAGTTGGCTACCATGAGTCTTAGTCCACTAAAGATCATTGGCTAGTCACTGAGAGTGTCATTATTATTATAACTACTTGGTCAAGGATAACCAAGTATAAATAACCCTGATTAGAGATTTGTAATTTTCTTGATTATTGTTGATTGATGTTGATTGTTATTCCATTGAGGTGATTGAGGATACATTGTAATATTTTTGATGTACTCCAGTGATAGTTGAGTTGTATAACTGAGTTGCACCATGCATTTGTTATGTAAATTTTGAACCTTTAGTGAATATGATAAATGGAATATGTGTTACCTAAATGTTCTTATGTAGATTATGAAAATAATGGTGTTGGTTTTTTTATATGTGATTGTTTATTTAACTAATTTTAGACCTACAACTACTATGTAGTCCTTTTTTTGGTTAAACATTGAGTAGAGTAGTTGTTAGATTGTTGATATATGTTAAGTCCACCTTCACACGATAAAACGAATGGGAATCAGTCCCTTTAAGTGTACTTTGGGTAAGTGTGAAATAACTTTGTGTTGCATGAAATAAAAATGTGCTAGTTTGTTGAGTTTAAATCACTTCAGTGTACACCTATGGAAAGTTAGGCCTAGATAGAAAACTAACCCAACAAGAAGTCTGAGGTAAACTTTATCTACTAACAATTACAATAACATAAAACACTATATTAAGCAATATAAAAAACAAACAAAATTTCTCTAAAACATCTTTTTTGTTCTTCTCTTTCTTCTTCTTATGATCTATAATTTGACTATAAAATTGACACAGTGGGGATCATAATTTTAGATAGACGACCATGCCTATAAGCTTTAAACTACCCCTTTTGAGTAGGTATGCTTTAAACACCCATAAGATTAGTCGTGCTCTATTTATATTAGTGCCACTCCACTCTCATGTATCATCCTACTTTAACATACATCTATTTTCCATGTACCTTTGGCTCTATAAGAAGGTGAGGTATATAAGAAGGGTTGTTATATCAAGAGGTTTGCTATATCGAGAGCATTTATCCTCCATGTTGGGTTGGTTGACCCTAAGCATATATTATTAGTTTTTTTAATTAGATTATTAGTTTGATATTTTTTATATATTCATATCATGCTTCACTTTATGTGATACCCATTTTTGATAAATTAACATTATTTGAGTATGTGTTTGTAATTTGGTATCTAGTTGGTTTCATGGGTGATTGAAACTGTTATACCTGTTAGTAAAACTAAACCTCTCAAAATTATATATATATATAAAATAAATCTTGACATTTAAATAAAATATTATTTTACCATTGAATATATTTCTATTATACCTCCATTTACTGTCCTGACAGTGATATGAGAGTCACATGAAGGAGGAATGAAGACACAAGTGCAAGCTTGATGATTAAAAAACATGAATAAGAGAGAAAATCAACACTGATAAGATGTACAAAGGTCTCATTTGTTTTTTGATCTCTAAAAAATATTATTTATTGCCTACACATCAAAATTATAGCCCAAACCCTAGTTCCTAAAAGATCAAACATCTATTTAAAAGTATCTCTTATTGGCATGTACAACATGTGATGCCCTAATCTAACATTTTTTGAAGTAGTACGACCGTATATAGTAAGATAATCCATTGGTACAACCTTCATTTCATATTGTAATTGTAAACTCCATTTGTATGGCCCTAAACTCTTCAAAATCATATTTTGAGAAAATAAAAGCCTCTCCCACATGGAAGTATGCTTGGAGATGTATAAGTGTTGCATAAAGATATAGAATTAAAACATTTACTATAAAAAATAGTTTAGATAAATTAAAAATAGGCTTATATCTTCTCACAACCCCTGTGTATGACCTTATATGACCTCCAATCCTTGCCTATATAGATTTCAAAGTTGCCAAATCAAAATTTGACATGTTGATCAAGGGTATCAAGTAGCACTATAGTTAAAAATGGTGTGGAAGCGTGAACCACAATTTGAAAGGGTTAATTTCCAATTTGAAATATTAATGTGGGCCTAATTAGCAAAAGATAGATGCAATTTTAAATTTGATAATGTGTGAATTTTTAGGTGCATGGATTTTACATGCAAATATTTTTTTCTTTTAAAACCTTTAAAAAATCAAGATTATATAACTAGTTTTCATTGTGTGTCTCAACAAACCTCTAAAAAATCTTAGATTATATAACTAGTTTTCATTACATGTTCTAGGAGGTGCAGGCCCTAATGATTCCTATGGTGCTCAACATTTAGCACTCAACTACACTAGCATCAATATACATAAGGCACAAGCCTTATGTTCTCATTTGAAGCACAACAAAAAAGGTACTGGGATCTGTGTTGTGCTATTTATGCCATGGCATAATTCTATTCTTTAAGGGCTTGGGTTAGCACAATGATGGTTGTGCATTCATGGGTGCAAGCCTTGGGTTTCACAGGTTCAATGGCATTCAAGGACTTAAGGGTCAACTAGCTATTGGGTCAAGAGACTTAGGCATGGTCTTATGCTTAGGCATGGGTTTCATTCATGGTGTAGGGTCCTTACCATACTTGACACATTTTATATGAAAGACAGAGCTTCATGTCCAACTATAGGTCTAACATGAATGATTCCAGTTAGAACCTTGCGAGAATGCAGCCACACATTTAATAGAATAATGTATGCAAACAATAATCATGTAAAGACTCAAATCATTTATTATATTAACTATTTACACAAAGTATTCTTCATTAATTAAGTTAAATAATATATGCATAGTCTATATAAATTGAGTAAAGGTTCAACATAAATTGCTAAGGCCCAAGCTCACATGTGGGCTTGGGCATTACAAGGGGAAGCATCAAACAACATCCTAAAAAATATTAAAGATAATTATATAGTAGGAATTCACTAGAGCTTCAATACTATAGTTCACCTCTTTTTTTCAACTAAACTCAACTTCCTTTTATAGGCTTCAGAGTGTCCTAAGATCATGGTGAATGGAGCATGCTAACTGCTGAGCTAGTGTTGGAGGTACACATCCTACCACCTCCACTATGTTTTATCTTTAATGTGCAGTCACTATCATGTGTTCCCACTTCCCAATGCTATGTGATTCAAAAAGAGTTGCTTATATTTAATGGTTGGTCATTGTCCCATACACCCACTTCTTGATGCTGACAGGAGTTGTTAGTTACCAGCCAGTTGGTACTGCTAGAATACAAAACAATAACCACCCTCCATGATTGTCTTACACTTAGGTGTTTTTTGAGTTGGCATAGATCCATTACTTAGCATGAAATGGGGCCTAACATTACCCCATACAAAAACAATAGTCCATCTTCAGAATATCCTTTCAGTGCCTTAGCTGTGTAAAATTTGAGCCTGCTCTGTTGTAGTTCTGCCTTGAAGTCTTTCAAGCCCTGGATTATGAGATTATTTTCTTCAATTGTGTTATCAATATCCATAAAATAAACCTCAAGTACAAGCTTGTCAGTGTTATCAAGTTATTTTCAAAAGGCTTCTAGCCTTTCCTCAGCCTTTTGCACCTTACCATCTAGGATGTTTGCCTGATCACTTGCCTTTGTCTAAAAGGCATAGAAGAGATATTTTAGGTCTTGCTCCCAGGTCTTTAGTTAGGAATTCAATGTGTTTATCTACACCATAATTTATGTGCACTCAATATTTATGATAGTGAATGTTTGATTCATCAATGCATCCTTCTCCCCCTTCACCTTTTAGAGGTGTGCGTTGATGACTGATGCCTAGGTGGAAAAGTTACAAAAGATGACATCAACATCATTTGCATGCTCCTTTAGCCTTATGAAGAGGTCCTTTACCTCATCAATATTTTTTTTGAGCTCTTTATTCATTTCTTCACAGGGGCCATCTTCCTCTTCCTACACTGGCTTCATCTAAGGGAGAATCTGTCTAACCAACGTACACACCTTATCAACTTTGGATAGTTTATAAGTGTCAATACCATCCAAAAAGGATGTCTATGCTTCCTCAATGTGCTTGGCCAACTGTTTGAGCTTAAACTTCATAGCATTGAGTTCTTCATCTACCTTAAATGGTATATGTTTCCACTTTGTATCACAAACATCATTGAAAATATACGTGTGTGCACCTTCAAAGGCCATCTTAAGAAGGGCATTAGCCAACCTTACTAATTTCATATTACATGGGTTGACCAGTTGATAGTCATGACCTTCTTTTATTTTATCAATGTTTTGTAATTCTTTGGATTACACCTAAAAAAGAGTCTTGTCCTTGTATCAATCAAGTGAAAAGGACACTTGATGGCATGCCAAAGTTGTTACAACTTTGGAGGGCATGTACTCCAACATGTAAAAGTCCTAATCTATGGTAAACCCCTTCTGCACCTTTTCCTAGTAGCTTATCTCAAATTATTTTTTCTCAATGGCCAAATATTTCTTCTCTTTCTCCTCTTTATTGGTATTTCTCCCTTCCTCGGTGGCTTCTTCTTCCTCTCTTTCCTATAGGGGTCCTTCTTCTTCAGACTTTCCCCTTCCTCTACTTATTCTTCTTATGGCTCCTTGGTATGAACCTTTGTAGGTTCTTTTTTGGGCCAACCTGCTTTTCCCCTTTCCTCTCTATTTTTTCTTTTTTGGGCCAACCTGCTACATATAAATTCATATGATATTTCTATAAATAATTTAAATACAACTATAGAAACACAATCTATAATTTCATTTTCACATGAGCATAATAGTCAAGCTTTCTTATACCCATATGGATTTCATTACATATGTTGATTTATTTATTGCTAATATAATACAAACATTTAAAAAATAAGAATAATTATTAAAAAATTTACCAAATCCTAATGTATACCATGCAAATAAATAAAATTAAAACATTATATAATGACCAAAAAATAATAAAAAAATGAAATTCCATTTGATACCAAATATATCCATGTAAATAGTGTGTGTGTGTGTGTGTGTGTGTGTGTGTGTGTGTGTGTGTGTGTGTTATACATACATACATATACATATACATATACATGAATGCATACATACATACATATATATATATATATATATATATATATATATATATATATATATATATATATATATATATATATATATATATATATATATATATATCACCTCTCGATGTAAATGCACTAGGATCAAACTGAAGTCCACATGCACATGATAGTATGTGTACTCCCTCCTTGAAATCACCTAGCCAATGCATTGTCTCCTCTTGATCCCATCTCAAAGTGTCTTAATGATTAATTAGTGTTTGCATAATCTTAGGATAACTATAATATGGGATGTCACACCTATCTAGCTCCAAATGTAGCTCCAAACAATCAGTGGCTAAAATATGGTATATTACTGTAACTCTTGAAACATGATCAAATAATCATGCATTTACAACATCAATGTCAATAAATCTCTACATAAATATATCTATAGATACATCCATAGGCACACTACGAGTGAGGGAATTGCCTAATCCACCATGGTTGTCCACTCTTGGTTACCTCCACACATTCCATATATGACACCAATTAGTGATATATAAAAAAACTAAATAAATATATATCCAAAATAAATGTAATAATTAAAAATATGGTACTCACATGTGGATTTAATGGTTTCTTCATCAACCAATGCTGGTCCTATAAGAGCACCTTCACCTGCCTCCCCCCTTATCTCTCCTCTACCACCACCCTATGCCATAAGAATGGAATTTGGGGCTGAAACTACAATAGGAAATAAAAAATACCATAGAGGTCTAACCCACCACTATACATAGCCATCAATACACCTTGCATCATCTTCTAATGCCAAGGGAACCATAGGATTGCACTCATCACCTAGATGTGGGATTGGATCTATAGTAGTAGGTTCTAGCCTATCATGCAGTCTATGACCACTCTATGTCATTTGATGCCATATATATGATGGTTTTGGAACTCCATGATCTATCCCCAAATTTCATAAAACTCAATAATACTAAAAAACCTCATAGACACCATGAAAATGATCAACTATCCATATATTGATATGGACCCTTTGCAGTTCATGTCCATCCTCAAGCAACCCAACAAAAGTCTTATAAGGACACCACACAATATAATATGGAGTTAATCTATCTAAATTAATATGGTACTCCATTATGGTGTGAAGTATACCACATGGGAATACCTACCACCCAAAAAAACCCTATGGATGAGCCCATTCAAGGAGGGGACCACCCATTGATCATACTAGAATGATATACTCATAAGCTGAAACATGTAATAGAGGCCCAAATCTAATACCCCCACCATGATTCTCCAATGTAAACCTGCAGAGATCATTGTATAAGTGGGCTAGTATATTATGTCCCCAATAATACCTAGTCTGATTAAGTTCAATATGACATACTACCTTATATATCCAATAAGATATATCAATAGTCCTACCTTTTATAATTACAAATGATGCCAATAAAATGCAAATAAACTTTCACAGTCATAAAACATCACCTCTAATAATTTTATCAAATTTAATCATGTTTATAGGATCTACATCAGAATCCCTTGATCAGTAAAATATATATGAGAATGCTAAATATAGCCTCAACTACCATCTCCAATAACATAGACTATCTCACCCCTAATAATCAACCATAAAATCATATATACATCCTCTAAGGTGACTATCATCTCACATGTGAGAAGCCAAAATGTACATGTATATAGATTCCACCAATCAGCTACATATATGAGGAGGTGGATATCATACAGGGTATATCCTAAATAGGCCAAATGACTCAATCCCACCTAATCAATAATAACCTTGTCAACTACATCTAGACCTAGCTCTACTAGTGTAGAATAATATCATCCATTCTAAAACTCTCAAATATGAATATTCTTCTAGAATTGATAAAATAAGAACCAAAACTCATTAACAATTATCTTTGATACAAAAATATAGAGAGAATAATTAATCAAACAAAAAATAAAAATACATTAGTATCCATTTAGGACAAAAGTGTTAGATTCTAATATCTATGTTAGATGATAGTGCCCTGTACTAACATCTAACATTGGAAACCTACATCGAGTTATTGATGTAAGAATTTAGTATGTCGATGTAGGCATCTAACCTCCTACAAAAAAGTCCCAAAACACACCCAAAATGCAAAATTTTCAAAAAATTAAAATTACTAATAAAATGCAGTAAACCCTATTTACAAATTCATAAAAATCCTAGCTAGTTAAGGCAATCTGGAACACATCAAATCACATTAGGTGAGGGTATCTTCCATGTGGCATGGTTCTTATTTAAAATTTGAACTCAAAATTCATTAAAGTTCAAAATGCAACTAATTTCAAATTTCTACTACAATGCACCTAATATCAAATTTAAATGTGCATATATTGAGCCCTAGTTATCCAAATCCAAAACCACAAGTTGCAATGGGATCTAGATAATCAGACCTTCCATATTATACCAAATTTATAAATTTTCAAACATGCCAAAAATTTCTAAATTATTTTCCACATAGATATTTTTCTATATTTTAAATACTACAAAAATAATGTCACACATTATTTTCCATAATACTTTCATAAAAATATCAAGTAAATTATATCAAGCACATCATTTCTTTCCCTTTTGTAAGGATATGACAAAAAGGCACTATATCACCTCCTCCAAAAATGGGGCATCCTAGTAGGGACATGTTTATAAATATGTTCTACATAATCAAACTTAAAATTTTCATATTCTCTAGATTCTATGGAGGTGTGCTTTGGAAGCATGTTCTCTACACTTATACACCTATTCAACATCTCCATATTATAGTGGGGCATGGTTTGAAATATGTCCTCCACATTTGTAATTTTGTACTTATTATAGATTTCAAATTTATCCATACATAGTGGGGGCATGGCCTATAATCATGTTCTCCACACTTACAAAGTTTACAAATTATAACAAACATACACAATATATTATTCAGATTCACAATTGTGGAAAAATTATATACATTGGCACCATCTTCTATACATAGATTTAGCATTAGACATATCCAAGATACATATGCTATGCAATGTTTGCCTAATATTACAAAATCCAAATCAATTTTAGATTTGACAATTCATTTATGGACTATTGCCATAATAAAAAACTTGTACGTACTGATATTCTGAAGTAATGATACCCCAATCAAACTTTCATGGATTGTATTAAACCTAACCCATCTAAAGCAGTTGGTTCTTAATTTTCATGTGATTGAAGGGATTAAATAACCTAGTCTTAACTTGCTCTTGGGTCAACTTGATTACATCACTCACCCTATACCAATCTATAAATATACATATCTTTTGCAGTCAAGTTATTCTCATTGGGAAATGATATTCTCGATGGCTGAAGTACTACTCTTCCTATTCCAGGTTGGGGGCATGATCACCTCTAAACTCTCCCTACTCTAGGTATAATATCACCCTAGTGCATTACATTGGACCACTTATAAGTTCACTTTTCTTTCTATCCAAAAGATGGATGAGGGTGCAATCCCCCTATCTACTTCTCTAGTTTTGAACACTACAAAACTATTTGATACATGACATATACATATGCGTACTCTACCCATGCTCTTTATTTATGCTACTTTTTAGTATTGCGTATATATAAATTATATATGTTGATTTTCTTTGTGGCATATTCTTGGTTGCGGGTAATGTTCAAAATGAAAGATTGAAGAAAACTCAAGTGAAGATAAGGTGTGTTTTCCACACCATAGTATACATTTTATTTTCCTTTAAACTAATAATTCTATTTTTTATTGCAATACTAGATTAAAAGGGGGAGGAGGAATGTAGACACCCATTTTGGAACAAGTACACATATTTGTAGTCTTCTCATATGTATATACCTTTTCACTAAAGATTAAACATCTAGTGACATTGTCTATCATGGACCTCTTCAGATCCATCTTATTTAATTCAATTTACCTACCCCTTAAGGCTATGTGTTGTGATTGTTTATCTTCATCCAATTTATGTCAATGATCCATGCATGTTATGTCTATTTTCTATATGTTTTTATCCCTTGGGCACTTGCATCCATCTTAAAAACTAGTGTCCAATGTCAATTTTAGTGTCTAGCTTCAATGCAACTATCTAGGATTATCTTTTTATCCTTTTTTATATCTTATGATTTATGACCATTTTATTTTCCCTCTTTGCCTATCTTATGGTCCTCTTTTTATGTATCACTTTATTCTTGTTTAATTCAAAATGTTATTATACATACAAAGCTTATAATCTAATTAAGCCATCTACCAATTTGATAAGGTATTATTTATTTATTTATTTTGAGTTATCAAACTACACTATAGTACTAAATCAAATATCTGAAACATTCACAAGGTTAAATATACTATTACATCACATGCACCAAGGGTTAATAAGAGAAAGAGCACATGTACACACTATTATAATTGCACCCACATGCATAGGAAGGAGAATTACATGGGATTATGAGGCCATTTTAGGGTTATTGGCTACGCAGGCAACACTTAGCCATAAATAGGGTTGCTAAGGCTATCACGACTCACATTACTAACCCAATTTTACAAGGTTATAGGATGTACAATGTAAAAGGAACTAGGGCTACTTATTATTTGAATTTGGCACATAGGCAAACATAAATTGAGGCATAAAATGATTACAAAGAGGATAGTGTAAACTTGGTCCAAATTTAAAATCACTCCTATGTATATCTCATACTAGACACATGTGTTTGGGGTGCACATATGCATCAATGTTACTGGCCCTAATCGATGCAACTTTCATGAAATCAGAAATAGTCAAAATACAAAACAAATAAAATCCACATCTCTAAGACAACCTTATGGCAATTCTTGATCACTGCCATAGTCCAAAACATAAGAGCAAACAAGATATGCTCTCCTTATCCCTTAGTTGTTTAGTACTTATTGTATTTATTTCACATGCCTAAATGAGATATATCACCAAAATATTCTATTACACTATTAAAATCTTAATAGTACTTGATTGCTTTCAAGCAACATTATTACTTGTATGTTTCTCTTATGAATCCATAAGAATTGAAACAAGTAGCCTTATCATGGTAGGTATAGAGGTTTCATTTTTTTTAAATAATGATTTAAAAACTTATACTTGAACCAATAGATACTTTTTAATTTTTTATAAGATTATATTTACAAAATTTAAACATCCAAACTTACTCACTTATTAACAAAACATACTTCAAAAATTATTTACCTATATACTAGAAACATTTGAAGTGTTAATTCACCAACATAAAATAAATGACATGATCAAACACTTTAAAATATTTAAATTTATCTCATATAATATTTAAAACCACCATCATTAACAAGGGCCATGTATTGGCTCATACCTACCTTTATATTGAAATTTGTTTATGGGTGAGTTTGCATGTAATTTTGTAATCTAAACTAATTTGATGTGAATTGTTATCAAATATATATGCAGTATAATATCATTACAAAAAAGATACTATCATTAAATATTTTCAATTAAATTATAGAGAGTCGATGTAAATAAATTTAGTTAGTAGACATGCAACTAACAGGGCGTGTATCCTTTATCTATCACTACAATAGTTGTTTTAGCTAAATCATGTGGTTAATTTTCCCAATATTATTAAATATAAAATATATTTTAAATATTATGAATACTTAATTCAAATGGTTTATAGGTCATTTTTGAAGGTGTCCTTTCACTAGAACCTTACAAATTATGAAACAATGTGTGATTAGTGTAGGTAATACATAAATTTACCAAAAAAAAAAGGAATTAACAAGAGAAGACAACTTTAAGCCTTTCAATCGAATGAGCTTTAACAACCATGCTTGTATTGTACCATGTCTTAGATGATATATACTATGGTCACTTCATTGTAGGTTGTTGTAATATATATCACATATTTTAGTATTATGAACATAATTGATGTTAATGAATTTGTCATGATATGAAAACTATTATAAATGATACAACAACTAGGAATAGACAATAAGTTGTTATGTTTTAATAAATAAAAATGGTTGCAATAACTTCAATAGCATGCAAATCAATGTTGAGCAATGTGTCTCTAAAATTAACTTCTATGCTTCAATAAATGATCTAATAATCTCTTGTTTTTCTCTAAAATACTTTCAAGTGCTCAAAATTTTCTTATGAATAATAGACGGATATTATCTCCCTATATGAACTACAATGCTTGCATATTTATAGATAAATTTCACTCTAATTAGGAAGCTAATAATTTAAAAAGGGCAAAAAATATAACAAATGTTATATGGACAAGACGTAGGATGGACCATGACTATTATATTGCATTGTACAATGTACAGAGTGTTGAGATGCTATAAACACAAAACTTGAAGTGAGAAAAAAAAAATTAAGACAAATAAAGAGACATCTAAAAGCTACTGAGGAAGGTGTAAGCTCCACCAAAAATTGATAAATACATCATCAACACTTCATTTGAATTAACAAGTACATAAACACTCCAGAAACATGCAATTTAATGACTAATACTTTTATAGGGACCTTTTTTATGGTGTCTAAAGATATACAAAATATAAATAACCTTAAAAATCATGCATTCACACACTATAACCTATCTATTCCATTGTCTTTCTATGCATTATTTGTATGAAATCTAGTTTGCAAAGGTAAAAAGATGAAATGACAATTTTGAGCACATTGGAAAATGTGTCCTCTTTGAAAGGGAGTGAGGGATGGTGGAATCTATGACATGAACGAATTTGGATCTATCACCTCATATTTTTATTTTAGACGTGACGTTAGTATAATAAAAAATGACAATCAAAACATAATTATTATGAATGCATCATCAAATATATGTAAATGCATATACTCAAATAATTATTATATTATTAAATCAAATATTATTAATTAATTAGAATTTTGAGAAATTAATAAATTATTATTATATTTATATAATAAATATTGTAATTGTTAAATTGATATAAATAAAATATTCAATAAAAATATATAAAGAAATATTATTTAATTTTTTAATCATAAATTTTTAAATTGTTATACTAATGAAAACATATTTCCTTAAATAAAATCTATAATACCATACTTTAATAAATACTAAATATCGTTTTATACATATCATCAATAAACTAATACAACAAATTCCAAATATATATATATATATATATATATATATATATATATATATATATATATATATCAAAATAGTAATCCCGGATAAGAACGAGGTTGTAACTAACTTTACACCTTAGAGACCAGTTATAGCGCTCTTCAAATTTTCGAGTGGTCATACTAGTGCATACTGTTGAGTCACCCTCCTTACTATCCCATCAGCCTTTATTTAAGTTGTCAGCAAGGGAATGAATTTGCGTGGCTGTGAGGCCCTGGATTGTCTTGGTGTTGTCTTTTTGCCGTTCATGTCTTCACAGTATGCACTAGTATTAGGTGGAACCGAAGATCCCTAAAACCTGCGCAAATGGCAATTAAAATTGTGCACTTAAGTTAACTCAATGATGATGTCAATAAGCATTTTGTCTTAAGAAAATAAGTCTTTTCTTGGTTTTTTTTTTACATGTAAAAAATGAGAGGTAGTTGAGCGTGCTCATTGTTATTGTAATGAACTGGGCGCTGAGCATTTTAACATTGTGCTTCATTGTGATGGGTTATCATAAGTAAATGTTATTTTAAATTTAAATATAATGGGTTACAACAAATAAATTATGGGTCAATTTGTAAATATTGAATCTTCTTTAGTGTTAATTTGTAAATGTTTTATTACATCAATCTATCTCGTGTAACTGTCAAATCAATAGAAATTTGTATTGAGAGCACACAGAATAACCTAGGCAGTAGTGAATATTATTTTGAAGTGATGTGTGGACAGCCCAAGGATGCTCCTAAGCGTGCTCAGGGACATTTTTATTCTTCATGTGCGCACTTCTTTTGTCTATATAATTAGGTGGTTTGATTTGATTGAAAGATTCGAAGAAATTATACTGTATTAAGACGTAAAAGTACAAAGCTTTAGGCATGGTTCTAGGTAGTCAAAAAAACTATCTTTTTTAGGGAGTCAAAAACTATCTACCACTTAGTGTCCCAAGACACATGATCCCAAGACACATGAGTAATTGGAGGACATGGTTTAAGGTTTTTGGTGAGTGTCATGGGAAACTAGATGTATGTAATGGTATGTACAAGCTTGTTGTACATGTAGTGGTAGTGGCGAAAAATTCATATCAATCTAGAAAATAAGCAATGGACAACGGTGAAAAGGATATTTAAGTATCTATGTGGCACTTATGACTTTGCAATTTGTAATCATTGTAAATCTAGTGAAAGCAAGACATTAATTCTAAATGGCTTTGTAGATTTAGATTGGGTTGGAGATCTTGATTATCAAAGATCTACCAATGGAGCTATAACTTGGATACACAAACCATTAGAGCACATTGTAATATATTCCATAAAAATTGAGTATGTGTTAGTTACTCATAAATGGAAAGAAATAATTTGGCCTCAAAAGTTGTGTTCTATTATTAGGTTCACTCAAAATATGCTAAGGATGGGTGGTGATAGTCAAAGCATAATCTATTTAGCAAAGAACTTAAGAGTATCATTCTTAGATGAAGCACATTGATGTGTGAAATCATTTTCTAAGATATATGGTGGAAGAGATGAATATATTGTTAGAGAAGGTGAATATGAATGATAAAGTCACAAATTCATTAACTAAGGTAGTGAGTATTGAGAAGTTATCTTGGTGTAGGGAATTGATTGACATGGTTACCCAAAACTGTTAAAGGATGGATTCTGGCTCACTTATACAAAGTATTCAACAAGTGAGAATTTTTAAAAACTGATAATTGTACACAAGGTTGGTGTTGTGCAAGATCAATTGTGAAAGCACTAATTACATAAGATATTACACGGGTTGGTTGCAAAAGATTGTTTGGGCAAGAATAATGTGCTTAAGGAATTGAATGTGCATAGAAACATAAACAAAAACCAAGATGATTTACGTACATTGTAGTGAAAATGCACACGTTGTAGATACCATTATGTGCAAAGAGTATACATGTTTTATGATTGGTCGTGCAAGGTTATGGGCATAAAATGTGTGCAAGTCTATGAATTTATTCAAGGGAAGGTTAACCAAAAGATTATCTCTTTGCAAGCCAAAATCATCATCTTTCTCTAGATTCAAATATATACCCATATGCTAAATACCGAAGTGCATAAACAAAAAGATGTGATAAAGGGAAAACTAAGTCAAAGTAAATACAAGTGTTACACCTCCCTTGAACATGACAAATCCTAAGTCAAAATTTAATTCATTAGATGTCTCACTTTCTTTACTAGTAAGAAAAGCCTACAAATTGTGACAAGTTTAAATTTCCACCATTCCATTTTAAATTGTCATAATTTCCAAAATTGATCACAAACATTGTTCATAGAGTCTAATCCAAACCTTGAGGCAAATTCGGTTAATCTTTTAATTTTATAATAAAAATTAATTAAATTTTTTATACATAGGTTATCACGAAGCATACACTATTTTGCCTATAACTTTCACATTTGGGTTTCATTTTGAGCCCCGTTTAAACTTTTTGAAAGCCATTTTAGCAAGCAATCACATAGGAGATAGTGTTTGATCCTCAAAGGTCAAAATTAGTGGGAAAGTTACAAGGCATTTCCCTTCACTTATAAGTAAATTTCTCAAAGGCGGTGTGATCTAACTTAATTATGTGTATTCATTTGCCATACATTTGGGATATGAAAATTGGTTTCTAGTTAATTGGTTTGGGAAATGTGAGCTCTTACAACACATTATTTATAATGATATACAAGACAAATAAATCATTGCTTGAAAAAGATAAAATATTCTAGGATTCTCCTACATTATTTTAAGGAATGTTATCCCATAGACATAGTGAATTGATTTCCCATATTTTGAAAATTAAGGTTAGCACTCCCAATTATGCTTCTAAAAGTAATCAAAGATCAATCACAGTCAAGTCATTCATAATTTAAAATTCATGAAAAAAACACACAAAGTTATCCCTTTTCTCATTAATAAATTATTCAAAATACACATTTTATTCAATCGTCATTCAAGTTAATAATACCATCAAAATGAACTATCTATAGTTGGTTAATAAATCTTAGAATATGCTATGAATTTCACCAATATTCATGCTTAAATACATATAGATATTTGAATTATGAAATTTATCCAACTTGCATATTTCTATGTATATATATGAAAAGTATTGTTCAATATTTTCTATTCTCATTTTAAAATCTCCAATTATACATTGTAAAAACATAGGAAATTAAAACTTAACAGCGCATAGGTTTATAATATATGACCAAAATAAATTTGATGACGTATCTAACTATAGTAAATGCCTTCATTGGTTTGTCAATATATTTATAATCAAATTTAGATTTTCACTTTGGATTGATCAATTTTATGTTATTGGAGAGGATTATTGAATTTTAATTCAACCTCTTCTCTTTCTTAAGATAAAGAAAGTAAATAAACAAAATAAGTCCTACTTTAAAATATTGTAATAAATACTCAATAGTAATATAGTATTCACTAGTAATTGTGCTACATATTACATAAAACTTGAGATTAGCCATCATATTCAATCCCCCAACTTATAAAATAATCTAAATTTTATATTAAAACTTCAAAAATCCATTTTTATAGCACAATCTATGCCCTCATCAAAAGTCTATTTATCTAAACTGTACTTATAAGAGAGACCTATATCTAAGAATTTCATGGAAGAAACTGGTACATATGTATAACCCCATCCTCCTCATCCAACCTAAAAAAAATTGACAAATTAAAATTGTTACAATTAAATATTTGCTTTGGATCAAGATGACATTAAAGAATGAATCAAAAATTATTTCCTTACTTGCATGAAGCCTCTAAATTTTTATCAAGAAAATATTTGAGCCACTTGAGACTTTTGGTGTCAGCATTACAAACATGGTTACCTTGTGCATTGGGATGATCTATTAAAAATATGTGGGCATTGCATACATCATCACTATGAACTTTTCACCAATTGTTAACATATACAATGTGAAATTATATCCTCATAAATTACAAATGAGAGAAGCTAAAGAAAATGGAAATAATTTTTTTTTACAATAAATCAAACCATGCACAAAAGGAGACACCAATATAAAGTGGTTCACCCAATGTACTACATCTATTATAGAAATGTACTCAACCTTTTATTACCATCAATAATAGGGAGAATCACTTGTGATAACACCATATCACACCTCTCTCTCCTTTCTCTCCTCTCCCTTCTTCTATGCACATATGTAAGCTAAAACTAAGCTTACAACCAAAGTTTTAAACCAAGCTTCCACAAGATTTCAACCAAGCTTGCACACAAGATTTCAACTAAGCTTGTAACCAAAGACTTCACTAGTCTTCACCTCTCCTTGAATCTTTGTAAGCTAAAAATCAAGATTACACCCAAGATCACAACTAGACTTGACACAAGCTTTCTACCAAGCTTGAAACAATGACTTAAAAAGTCTTCACCATTCCTTGTACTTTCTTAAGTTAAAAACCAACCTTGATCCCAAGCTTATACCAAATATTGACACAAATTCTACACCAATATTGTACATAAATACTTCACAAGCCTTCACACCTTGCATTTTTGTAATCTAATAACTAAGCTTACACCAAGATTGAATACAAGACTTAACAAGGCTTCAAGGCATTTGCAAGGCTTACATGGAGTATTTAATGAATCCAAGAATTCATTATTTTCCTTCACTTGATAAATACAATGAGAGAGTTATTCTTTTATAGCATTTATATGAGAGAGAGAGAAGAGGGAGAAAGAAACTAAAAGGAAGGGATAAACTTCACTATAATCCATCTGAGAGAACTATTGATCCATAGTACTTTATTTGTCTCTTCTAAAAGGGTCAATAAAATATATACACTAATTTAGACAAGATCCAAGCTATCTCCACATGACTCTAAATATTGTGCCCCACTTTACATGTGAAGCCAATCAACAATAGTGCATTCTTGCCTTCTTCTTCTTCCCATGTGCACATAAAAGTCTAAAAGGTGTTACAATCACATTTTGACTTTTACCAAACATGACTAATCATGAATCCTCTATATAAATGCACCCCATACCTAGCCCTGTCGTTTATGCCACAAGACAAACACATCTGAATCACCAAGGAGAAAACCCATGTACCTTGGTGGAGTCTTATGTCCCACTCCTCTCACATCAACATTTAATACATGAGACTTCCTCCATGGGCAATTCCATGTCACCTACATATCACATGCCACACCACTTGCATGTCACATCATCTGCATGGACATCACTATGAATAGTGACCATGAATAATGACTATGATTAGTGATTGTGAATAGTGACTTCACACCCAATAGATGAAATGCCAACTTTGTGCACACTATAAAACATGTCTATGAAAGGTGTGACTAGGGATGGTGGAATCTATGACATAAAAAAAATTGGATATGTCACCTCACTTTCTTATTTTAGATGTGATATTAATAAAATAAATAATGACAAGAAAGACATACTTATTTTGAATGTATCATCAAATGCACAAAAATGCATATAATCAAATGATTATTTTGGTGTTAACTCAAATATTATTAATTAATTTAAAAATTAAGAAATTAATGAATTATTATTATATTAATATAATAATGATTGTAATTATTGTAGTCATATAAATGGAATATTCCATGAGAACATGTAAAAGAATTTATTATTTAATTTTTGGATAATAAAAATTTGAAATTGTTATAATGATGTATCTTGTCAAAGAATTTCATTCACTAGAGAGAAAAAAATTATTTGTTCAAATAAAACTTATGTTGGTTAATTATTGTTAAGTCCTAGTTCTACAACAGATAGCATCATGCAAAAGAATGTGTACTTTATTTAATAATTAGTTGATATTCAGTTAATCTATTTTTAGAACAATAAAGCCTTAGAAAAGATACAAATAACTTTAGTTTATATTTCATGTAAGTTTTAGTTTTATTATTTGGATAAATTTAAAATGTTTTATTTATTTATTAGAAAAGCATGTTCACATGAAATTAAATAAATACATTATAATTGATCTTTATTATAATGGAGAATTATTGAAATAATTTGAAAAAGTAAATTTATTTTGGCTATTCTATATTTCTTGTGGTTATGCACACTACATATATTTCTTTGTATCTTATTTTTTGGTTTTTTTCTAGGTAGTGGTTTATTTTTATATATTTAAAAATATTCAATTGGTATGAGAGATTGGTTTGGGTGGGTATTTTTATTTTAGATTTTTCTAATAATTGATCATGTCAAACTCTGACAATCTTCCTATTCTAAAATTTAGTGTAAAAGATTATGTTTATTGAAGAATCAGGATGATGACTCTTTTGACAAGAAAATATATAGGAGATTATATAAAATGGTTATGATGAACCAGATAATTGGACCATTATTACAGCTAATGATAGGCAAGCCAAGATGGAAGCTAAAAATAAAAACTCACAAGATTTATTTCATATTCAAATAGATCTAGACAAGAGCCTATTTTCAAGAATTATGGGTGCAAAGATAGCCAAGGACACCTAAAAGACTCTACAATAAGCTTACCAAGGTAGTGAGAAAATTAAAATGGTTATATTTCAAACATTGAAGAGAGAATTTAATAATTTGAATATGTAAGAAGCTGAAATTATGAGTGAATTTATGTGTAAGACTAAAGGATGTAGTTAACAAGATAGATACACTTAGATAAATGATGAACAAAGAGTTTGTTTTAAAAAAATTGTTAAGGTCTCTAACACCAAGATGGAATAATGTTGACATCATTATTGAAGAAAAAAAAACTAGACTACTCTTGAGTTTAATCACCAATTTGGATCTCTTATGTCCCATGAAGAAAGACCAATAGATGCATTAAATGAAATTGATGACCAGGCTTTTGGCCTAAAATTAAAGATCATAAAGAATGAAGGTACTAACACTAGTAATAAGAATAGACATGTACAAGGCAAAGGCAATATCAAAATCAATCAAAGACAAGGTAAAGACATCAATTACAATTATTCAAGAGGATAGAGAGGAAGGAGAGGTGGTTCAACTACAAGAGGTATATTTGATAAAATAAATATTCAATACTATTACTATCACATGTATGGTCACTTTGATTTAGAATGTAGATTAAAAGTATTAAATGAAAATATAATTACTAATTATGCTAATGAGGATGGTGATGCTTCATGCAATTTTTTAATTTTATATAAAAAAGATGAAAATAGTCCTAATGGGGTTTGGTATCTAGATTCAAGGTATTCTAATCACATGTTAGGGAATAATGTGTCATTTTATAAAATGGATAGAAATTTCAAAACCAACATCAAACTGTGTAATGATAAATATTTGGAGGTTATAGCAAAATGAACTATGAAGTTGAATACTTCAGAAGGTAAGAAAAGTATTAATGATATTTATTACATCCCACAATTGAAACACAAGTTACTGAGTGTTGGATAGTTATGTTAAAAGAACTATAAGGTGGTTTTTGATGATAAAAAATGCACAATATATGACAATAATAAAGGAAATAAGGTTGGTATAATTATACTTATTGTATGCACCTAAATTTGATCATTCTATTTAATGTCACTAATATTCTTATTAGTTGACACTAATTCTTCTTATCTCATTTATTTCAATTTATCCCCTCTTCCTAGTCTATTTATCTAATTTTCCCTTAAATATTTTTTTATTCCCTATTCTTTGTCTAATACCATCCCCTCATTAATTATTTTAAATCCTCATTCATCCCCTCCTAATTGTATTCACCTATTATTTGTGAATTTTAAATTCCTAATGGCCCACATAATAGCCTATGCTTAGGCCCTCCTACACCCCTAGTTCTTAATCCCTACATAATAACTCATCTAACCCATCCCTAAGCCTAGTTAATCCCTAATAGGTTTCTAAAATTGGAGGATTCTAGAATCTTTTTTATTCTAACCCCTCCTCTCTAGAAGCCTCCAAATCTAGAGGCTTCCAAGGAATTTTAAATTCCTTAGATGATCTATTACCCTTGATCTCTGCCAACTAAGTTTGAATCTCCGCCATTGATATTTACCTCTCTCTTCTATATAAAAAAGTCCATCCCTTAATTGGAGCCATCTTGGAAATTCATAGTCTTCATGCCAAAATAATCGTTGTGTCTTTATGTACAATCTCTTTATCAAACCATCATAATGTCACAAATATGAGTCTAAAGTATATCAATGCAATCTCAATCCCTTTTTTTTTTCTTTCATCCATTTGATTATGGTGTAGAGCACTTCGCTTTAGTATTCTAATGTTATTTTGAATGGTTTATTCATCTATTTAAATTGAATTCCAATGGCTCTATCACTTTACCTAGTAGTCCTATATAGTTACAATTTTATCCTTGAGATTCATGTCTTTGTGACTAACCGCTTGACTTGACTACTAATAGTTTCTAATTTTATAGGTTTTGACACTTCGATAAAACCATAATTTGAAACATGTGAGTTTGCTTAGAAAGTAGCAATTTTGTTGAGAGATTCATGATTTTGTCGTAAAACACTAATGATTTATTTCTATAGGTTTTTTGTCTCTTGAAAAAACTATAACTTATTAAGTCATGACTTTATCCTATAAAGAGCGATTTTTTCTATGATAATTATGATATTGTATATTTTGGTAAAAACATTAATAATTGGTCTTTTACTCTTAGATGTGCAAGTTTTCAGTCTCAAATTTTCTATTTTTTAGGGTGCCTAATCATCATACCATTTTCCATTTAACATTTTCAAATTTAATGGGTTTTTGCTTTAAATGTATGCCTGTTGATTAACCCCATTATCTTAATAAGGTCTTATCTTTGTAAGTTTCACTGTTTGATCTATGTGATTTATAAGGTCACCTAGAAATGGCAAGGTAGAGAGGATATCCACATTCAAAGAACACAATCCCTTAGTCATTTTCCCTCACCCATAAAACCACAAGTCATGAATTTTCCACAATTGTAATATTGCTCTGAGCACTTGTAGTATTGTAACCCTAGTGATAATTTTGTAATTTTGACTCTTATTATGTCTATTTTTCATTTTTAAATCTTATTAGATAGATATAGGATGTATTATCTTATTAAAAACATCCTTTGCTCATCTAGATAATCAAAATCTGAGGTTATTTTGGAAAAACATTAAGTACCCATTTCTTATATCATAATCTAATTTTAAATATGTTTAATCACCTATAAGTATGTGTTCTTAGGCCTTTTGAACAATTTTGTCATAATCATTTCATATGTCATAATCATTATTGATTTATGAGAGCTTATGTTTAATAAAATAGGCCACCAAATGTTTTTAAATGATTTCCTCTTAGACCACTACTATCATACTTCCCATCTACTAGAGCATAAGTTTTGACCCATGAATTTAGGGAGGCCCATGAGATGACACTACACAATTATCAAACTATATGAAAACTTCTTATTCATTACATGTATAAAATTATACAAAAATCTCTCATAATTGTCCCACATAATCTAGGAAATATGTTCAAGGCTCTAGATGATGAGTTAACATTCCACTTACAAAATTTGATTGCCACTAACTATAGTAAATGGCATTATCTAAGATTTTATGAACATAATAGATTGAATGGAAGATAAATTTATCCAAGTATTTTTATAAAACTATCTAATGTTGGTTCTTTAAAATTAATCTAAATAATTCCCATCATGATCACATGCATTTCTATTGTCCTTAGATTCTTATGATGGTGTTAGAAAATGACTTCTTGTCCACATTACTTCTTAGTATGTAAACTCATCCAACAAATGTTCATGATCTAATTTAGGATTCTAGTCTAGAAAATTCCATAACTATAAATAATTATCATTAAGATTGTCCCACACCAAAAGTCAAAATCTAATCACAAGGTGATATGTATGAAAGAATATTTCTGGCAAGAATGTTGCATAACTAGTTATATCAAAGTATTTGTCAAACTAACTTTTCAGCATGGGATTCAAAGATATGCCATTCTACATAATAATTAATTTTTATAAGATATTAGACTAAAAAATTATATCCAACATTTCCATTTATCGATGTGACCAATTGCCTTTTAATAGCTCCAAAGTGAAAGCATTTTTAGTATTCCACCAAATCTAGGCAATGTGATTTGCACAAGTAGCCCAAGTAGGTGATAGCCAACAAAAAGTTTCATTCAATTCGAATGAAACTTGATCAAAGTCTCTTCTTGTTACTTCTCTAAGTTGGATTAAGAAATTTCATAAGTGATTGGAATTCCAAGTGAAGAGGGGTTCCTAAGAAAATGGCATACTGCAAACAAAAACACAAACTGCATAAAACAAATTATATATAGGATCCACTACATCTTATGCAACATATTCTATAATAGACTTATTTTCAATCACTCAGTCTTTTATAGATTCTCAAAATATTTAATCATTATCATTATACAAAAATAAATTTAGAAATGTACTTTTAAGAATATAGTTGTAAAATATGTATCAATTATTTTTACAAAGGTGGATTAAGACTGTCGTACAGACTTCATAGGCAAGAGGATCTTATTCAATGTAGAAACATCTCTGACATAAAAATCATATTCTAAGGTAGTGTCATATAAATGTAACAATACAATATGATTAATATATCAGATTAACATTCAAAATTTGTAAAAACAAGGACATTGTCAGTGTTATTTGAATCCCTCAAATCTTCTAGTCAGCAATGATTAAATAAAAATTGGATACTTAGGTCTTGAGATTAATATACAAGAAATAAAAATAATGGGACAATCATTTCCCTTCTATGTTTTTACATGACCATATCGGTATTATATGTTGGTTGTACATTTCAATGCAAGAATTTTAGTTTTTGTTGCATAGAGTGAAACCATTGTATATGTAACATGTTTTACTTCTTTCTATCAATAAAAATTTCAAAAAAAGAATGGAATTCAACTAGGGGTTGAGTAGTATCATGATCATTGACATTATGATATTCCCTACATGCATTTATATTGTATATTTCTCTGGTCTAGGAAGAATACTTAAACAATACTACTTCTTGCTTATAGGGATTTGTTACATGAAAATCATACTTTTAGACAATTCATATCAAGTTAAAGGAGGTTATGACCTTATATTTGGTAACCCTAAAATGCTAACTCAAATTAGTAAGTAAATAATACTTGACAAGGTTATTAGCAGACCAAATGTTATAACCATTACTATCAACTAATTCTTTAAATCGGAAATTTGAAGTCAGTAGTTTACTCAGTTATGAAAAGAATATTTAACATGGATTATATTAGTTCATTTAGTTAAAGACACAAGTATAGTTAAAACATGTCTACAAAGTGAGGGTTTTTCATATCCAAATCTAAAAAATATCCATATGGCATAAATGTGAAGTGTTTGGGTATAGTTTGCTAGGACAATGGATCTAAAAAGTAACTCTCAAGTAATAAAATCTATTCAAAGATATAATGCTATGCCATGATAAGTTAATTTTACTATTGAATTACTCTAAAGTATGGTATAACTTGGTTAATAAATAGGTGTGACCACCTATAGCAGGTATAACCTATTTAACCACTTGTATAAAATGTCCTCAGCACGTCCTAGATCCATATAACATAATCAAACTAAATATTTTTACAACATACCAAGGAGCTAATGGAAAGTAGCATATTAGTAATTTGGTAAATGAATTTATAGTTTTAGTGGTCACTTTAGACATAGTCCCCAAATTAGACATAAAAATACACTATCATATAGGAAGTTTGAATATTCAACATAAAACTCTCCTATGAATATCACCTAAATGTTGAATAGATCATTTATACTCATGGCATATATGTTCTTCTAAACTAGTAGTCATTAATTGTTAAATATATCTACATTTCTATCAATTAACCCAACAACCACATACTTTGATCACTAAGATATCTACCTCTCACAAGTCTATGCTCTTTTAGATTTAGAGAAGAGTACCATACAAAAATATACCAATAAATCCACTCACACTAAATAACATATTTAGAATTAGATACTTGGATTATTCTTACCCTACCACTTCATTTTCAAATATGAATAACATCTCCCTTAAGACAACGAAAGTAGACAGTATCAAGATCTTTCCTAGGCATGCATATTATCTCTATCTAGCCTCACAAGTACTTCTTATTACTGAAATAATTCATACTCTATATCTCCATGATATATATTTTAACTACATAATGGTATATAATAAAGCAAGTTTTTCTCTTTCCTTTGTCACATAAAGCATTTAACACACTATATTTATGCTAATTTCACACATATATTCCAACTTACACATAATGAATAACTAACTTCCCCCTTACTATCATCAAAACATTCTCTAGCTACAGACAGATCGTCATTGAGAGTAGCAAGAAGGAAATGTTTACTTACAAACAAAGCTTCATTGACAATAGTATCAAGGAAATTTTGGCTTGTAGAGGGAGATTTGAAGACACATTCAAATAAATCATTTTTTATTACATAGGGAATTTCATGGACACCATTAGGTGGATCTATTTCAATTTCATAAAGTATTGAATGATTTTGATAGCACACATAAATTCATTAATAGTAAGTTGGCTAGTCATTTGAACTATTTCATTTATCCTACTTTAGAACTTCAAATCATGATTACAGATGGTGTTACTATCAACTATTCAATAAAAATCCATAGTATCAAGTTAGCCATGGGAGAATACATGTTAGATTATCCTACATTTGTTATTCCCATGGGTGGAATTGACATTGTTCTAGGAGTACATTGCCTCACCACTTTGGGCACTATTAAGATGAATTTTTAGGAATTATTCATGCACTTTCATTCTAATGGAAGGAAATTTGAGGTAAGGGGATTAAGGGATAAATTTATATAACTTGTTAGCTCCCATAGAATGACCAAGATTCTCTGAAATGGTGTTGATACATTTGTGCCTCACTTGTATTCCATTGAAGTCTAGACAACTCAACCATCTACACGTCTAGATATACAACAAGTGATTGACACCCATGCTATTATTTTTAGTGACATGCCAAAAGGATTTCCACCCATTTAATGCATGGTCATGACATAAACCTTATTCTTGGTAGTACACCACCCAACATTAGGCCATAAAGGTATCTTTCAATCCATAAAAGTGAAATTGAAAAGATGGTATAAGAGATGTTAGATGCAGGAATCATTCACCATAGCCAAACTGAATATTCTTCACCAGTTGTCATGGTGAGACATAAAGATGACACTTGGAGGATGTGCCCCAACTACAAAGAGATAAACAATTACACTATCAAAGATAAGTTTCCTATTCCTGTCATTGATGATTTTCTAGATGAAATGAATGGTGCTCTTTATTTTACCAAGTTATATTTATGTTCTAGGTATCATCAAAGTTGGATCTATGATGAAGACATACTCAAATAGATTTCAATACTCATGAGGGCCATTATGAGTTTATGGTTATGCCTTTTGGTCTAACAAACACACCATCCACCTTTTAGAGTTTGATGAATACTATTTTTAGACAATTTTTGAGGAAATATGTTCTGGTATTTTTTCTAATATCCTTATTTACAGTAAAAATTGGGAAGACCAATTGCATCATATGAAACAAATACTCTTAATTCTGGAACAACATTAGTTGTATATTAAACCTTCCAAATGTACTTTTGGAGCTTATGAGGTTTAGCATTTGGGTTATATGGTTTCACATGAAGTAGTGAAAGAAGATTCTAAAAAACTCCAAGCAATGGTAGACTAGTTGGTTCTTAAGACACTCAAGTAACTAAAGGGATTTATGTGACTAACTAGTTACTATCATAGGTTTGTCAAAATTTATGGTAATATTGTATCTCTACTCACCTCTTTCTTAAACAAAGACTCCTTTAAATAGACTAATATAGCTACCAGAACATCTAAAAAATTAAAACTGGTTATGTGCACCACTCTAATGTTGGCCACTCCTGATTTTTCTAAGACTTTTGTGGTTAAATGTGATGTATCTAGATATGGTATGGGTGTTGTGCTCATGCAATAAGACAGACCGCTTGCATTTGAAAGTTAACAACTTAAGGTTAAAAACTGGCTCAAAACCATCTATGAGAAATAAATGATGGCCATTTTACATACATTCAAATAATGGAGACCTTATTTGATGGGTCATCACTCTCAAGTAAATACTGATCATGATAGTCTCAAATACTTTTTGGAATAATGGTTGTCATCAGAAGAATAACAAAAATGGGTAACTAAGATGTTAGGCTATGATTTTAAAATAGTATACAAGAAAGGTAAGGAAAATGTGGTAGCAGATACACTATCTAGGAGGAATTAATCAGTTGAGGCACTACTATGTGCCATGAACATTTGGTAGATAGATTGACTTTAGGAAGCAAGATCAGCATGGGAAAATGATAGTATTACCCATGATTTGATTCAGAATCTTCAACAAGGTTTGGGTGGATTCAAAAAATTCACATGAAAGGGTAATTTATTATGGTATAAAGATAGATTATACCTATGTAAGGATTGTCTTCTCAAATACAATTTTTTTTAAATAAATTCATGCAACTTCACTTGGGGGTAATTCAATATTTTTTTTAATCTATCCAAGAATCAAGCAAGATTTTTTTTGGGAAAGACTCAAGGGGGTGTACATAAATATGTGGTTGAATGTATGATCTGTTAATAAAATAAATGTGAAACCATTAAAACCCAAAGTCTTTTGTAGCCTTTATCCATCCCTATCTACCATTGAAAAGATTTTTCTATGGATTTCATTAGATGGTTATCGAGATCTGATGGTCAAAATATTATCATAATTGTTGTGGATCATCTTGGTAACTATGTTCATTTTTTTCCTTTACCATAGCCCTTTGTTACTAATATATTAGCTTCTACTTTTCTCATTATAGTTCATAAACTACATCGTACTCCTAAGATCATTATTAGTGATTGACATCTCATTTTTACTAGTAATTTTTGGATGGAATTATTTGCATGTTTGGGTACTAAGTTGGCTCAAATATCATCCTATCATCCTCAATTAGATGGATAAAATTAGGTAGTCAACAAATGTCTGACAGGATATCTCTATTGTTTTTTTTCTGATAAACAGGGTAAATGGGTTCATTGATTACCACTTGTTGAATGGTGGTATAATAATTTTGTTCATAATTATTCCAAAATATCTCCCTTTTTTTCCTTGTATGGATACCACCCTCCATCTATCACTTCAACCTTTAAGTTCCATCTTAAGGTTCATGCAGTTGAGGAACATATTCACCATCAACATGAGGTCCTTAAAAGTTTGCATGAAAATTTAGCCATGGCCCAGAATTGCATGAAGAAACAAGCATATCAACATGAGTGAGAGAGAGAGAGAGAGAGAGAGAGAGAGAGAGAGAGAGAGAGAGAGAGAGAGAGAGAGAGAGAGAGAGAGAGAGAGAGAGAGAGAGAGAGAGAGAGAGAGAGAGAGATTGTAACATTGGTGATTGGGTCTTTGTTTGCCTGAAACCATATAATTAGATGTCCTTGAAGTAATAGAAAAAGGATAACAAGTTGTCCCCTAAGTATTATGGGCCTTATTAGATCTTGAAAAATATTGGTAGTGTGGCCTATAAGATAAAGTTTCCTTCATCCACTCGCATACATATAGTATTTCATGTATCATGCCTGAAAAAAGTCTTTGAACATAGAGGTTTTTTTTCAAACTAAGTTACCAAAATTAAATGAGGAATGAAGAGTTATTATTGATCTTGAGGTGGTCTTTCAAATGCACACTAAGTCATGTGCCATTCAAATGAGTCCCTAATCAAATGGAAAAATATGCCATGTGAAGATTCTACCTATGAGGATGAATCCTTTGTCCAACAATATCTAGAGTTGATTAAATTTTGAGGATAACATTATTTTGAAGGGGAGGGGCATACTATGCCCTTAACCTTTGGCATGTCTAAGGATATGTGTGGTTGAGTTGTGGTTTACATACCTATTTTATATTCTTGATATATTTTGCTATGTTCTTAGTTGTTAGTCTTTGATCATCATATGAAGTATTCTACTCTTATTTCATTGTTGTAGAGGTTTCCTCCTTGAAGTGGCTCTTTTAAATTATCCAATATTTTGCATGCATGATCATGACATCAAACTTATTCTTGGTAGTACGCCACCTAATATCAGGCCATACAGGTATCCTTACATCCATAAAAGTTAAATTGAAAATATGGTATAAGAGATTTTAGATGTAGGTATCATTCACCATAGCAAAAGTGAATATTATTTGCCAGTTGTCATGGTGAGAAAGAAAGATGACACTTGGAGGATGTGCCCCAACTAAAAAGAGCTCAATAAGTACACTATCAAAGATAAGTTTCTTATTCCTGTCATTGATGATTTTATAAATGAATTGAATGTTGTTTTTTATTTTACCAAGTTATATCTACATTTTGGGTATCATCAAATCCAGATCTATGATGAAGACATACCCAAAATAGCTTCCAAGACTCATGAGGGCCGTTATGAGTTTATGGTTATGCCCTTTGGTCTAACAAACACACCATCCACCTTTAAAAGTTTGATGAATATGATTTTTAGACAATTTTTGATGAAATTTTTTCTAGTATTTTTTATAATATCCTTATTTACATTAAAAATTAAGAAGACCATTTTCATCATGTGAAATAAATACTCTCAATTCTAGAACAACATCAGTTGTATGGTAAACCTTCCAAATATACTTTTGGAGCTCATACAGTTGAGTATTTGGGTTATATGGTTTCACATGAAGTAATGAAAGAAGATCCTTAAAAACTCCAAGCAATGGTAGACTGATTGGTTATTAAGACACTCAAGTAACTAAGGGGATTTCTGGGACTAACTGGTTACTCTCATAGGTTTGTCAAAAATTATGGTAGTATTGCAACTCCACTCACCTCTTCGTTGAAAAAAGAATCCTTTAAGTGGACTAATATAGCTACAAGAGCATTTAAACAATTAAAACTAGCTATATGCACCACTTCAATGTTGGCCACAACTAATTTTATAAGACTTTTGTGGTTGAATATGATATATCTAGATATGGTGTGGTTGTTATGATCATGCAAGAAGACAAACCACCTACATTTGAAAGTCACCAACTTAAGGGTAAAATTTGGCTCAAGACCATCTATGAAAAGGAAATGATGTTCATTTTGCATTTAGTCAAATAATAGAGACCTTATTTGATGGGTCATCACTTTTAGGTAAAGACTGATCATGATAGTCTTAAATATTTTTTGGAATAATGGTTGTCATTAGAAGAATAACAAAAATGGGTAACTAAGATGTTAGGCTAAATTTTAAAATAGTATAGAAGAAAGTTAAGGAAAATATGGTAGCAAATGCACTATCTAGGAAGAATGAATCAGTTGAGGCACTCATATGTGTAATAAACATTTGGTAGGTAGATTGGCTTTATTAAACAAGATCCAAATGGGAAAATGATAGTGTTACTCATGATTTGATTTAAAATCTTCAGCAAGGTTTGGGTGGATTCAAAAAATTCACATGGAAGGGTAATGCATTATGATATAAAGATAGATTATACTTATGTAAGTATTGTCTTCTGAAATACAAAATCTTTTAAGAACTACATGCAACTCTATTTGGGAGTAATTTAGGATTTTAGTTAATCTATCTTAGAATCAGGTGATATTTTTTTTGGTAAGGACTCAAGTGGGATGTACATAAATATGTGGCTAAATGTATGATCATTCTAGTTCATAGAATACTTGATTACTTGTGGGGAACTAGATTACTTGAATTGATGATTTCAAAGAATATAATATATTCAATACGTACATGTGATATGATAGTCTAGTTCACATTTTTATACTACAACAATTTCATCTCCTTAACTGGGCAAATTTGGAATTCCATAATTTGGACAACTTACATCAATCTCTTTGTAGGAGAGTCAAAACTCTTACTATTAATTACAAACACAACAAGAGTCATGCTATGAAGGGTGAGAGGTGAGTAACAATGAGTTTGTCCTCCTAACTTATCCATACTTTTATGTTTTAGAAACATGTGTCAGATGAAATGGCTAATATAATTATTAGACTTATACTCACCCCTTCACTATCCAAGTCATAAATGATGTGATGCTTTACCAAGAATATCAAACCAAACATATACCATTGATTTCATGCCAGTTATTTGTGATGATTTCCTTTTGTTTTCTTCAAATTTTATGTTTGACTGGTTTTTTAAATTTTAAAAAACCATTAAAAAAAATTGTGGCTGACGTATGTCATTAAAAAGAACATCATGGATGGCATTACCCTGATCTACAAGGATCTGGATCTAAAGTCATTCACATTTAAAAGCTACCATTAGGATGTAATTCTCACGTGGCCTCCATTATCATTTAAAATAGAACTTCATAGAAGTTGTCTTTTTGGAAAACGAGAACCCCTTCCATCCACATGTCCTTCTCAACTCTCCATTGTGAGAGTCATTACAATGGATGAATATTCTCGACAGCACATGGAATAAGGCCAAACTTATAAAATTAAGTAGGTGAGTGCACTTTGAAAAGTTCATTTCATATAGGTGAGCATTATTTTTGAACTCATTGCAGATTGAATTATATAGAGTGTTGGTATCTCAGTTAATATTTTGGAAATAAACATATAGTAGATTACAATGATGAGTAAGCTTATATCTAAACTAGTGAGCTCTTTCAGTTAAGCAGTCACAAGTAAGGGGCATCCACACCATTAAAGTAACCTAGAGCACGATCTTGGACTTAATTGTTTGAATCTCTATGTCATAAGCCTAGAAGGATTTATACCCTAGTGGATGGATATAAGCAACCATCATCCTCGCCATTTTTTAGATTAATCCCAGTTTAATATTGTTATTGGCACTAGTTCATTTACACACAATAAAAACTTATCAAAAATCTATTAAATAATGTTAAAATTCTATCAAAAAGTGAGAGAATGTAGGTGAGCCTTCATCAGGCCTAAGCAATAGTGAAGCCTACTACAAAGCCTAGTATGGGCAGACCAGAATGCCTTTGAGCACAATCAAGGCCAATTTTTGGTCCCATGTGTGCAACACTTGAGAAAGTGTCTCCTTGAAGTAATTGTTGCATTTTTCATGAGAATGAAATGACCACTCTTGGTAACCTTTGACATCATTTGACACATGGAATATATTTGTACTATACGCAAACAAAATGGGTGAGTTGAAATTTAACTAGCCCACGCACATGTATTGAACTTTGAACTTGTCTACAGGGATTAAATTTGATGGCTATATGACCATATTTTCATTTTTTTTGTCATAAAATATAATTATTATTTTTGAGACCACTCTTTGCAACCTTTGATTTTGTTTACCACATGGACTATATTTGCATTGTTGGCAAACAGAATGGGTGGGTTGAGATTTGACCACCCCACACACAT
This sequence comes from Torreya grandis, assembly GCA_037957365.1. Taxonomy (NCBI): domain Eukaryota; kingdom Viridiplantae; phylum Streptophyta; class Pinopsida; order Cupressales; family Taxaceae; genus Torreya; species Torreya grandis. Next base: position 170,633 of record JARHVA010004962.1, on the reverse strand, counting down.
CCATTGAATGTTGAACTTGTATGTAGGGACTAAATTTGATGGCTATATGACCATATTTACATTTTTCCCCATAAAATATAATAATTTTTTTGGTAGATTGGTTTTATCATACTTTTCATTTAGTTATTCAAACAAGTTGAATCTTTTGAATAATTTATATTTTATATAATATGTTTATATTATGTATATTTGCATGTAGAAGAGAAGGTACAAATGATTTATTGCAATTATTATTTATAGGATGATAAATAGAATAGAGTACCTAGCTTCTCTCAATTATGTTTTGGTATTTGGTAGTGCATAAATGTCAATAATGAATTGAAATAGATCCCTGGTTACTCATATCAAGTGAGTGATTATAAAAAACTACTTGGATAAATCCGATAATACCTTAACACTTATGGTAACATAAATCATTTGTTCTCTATCTAATCTATTCCTATGAAAGTGTCAAATTCTTCCATCATAAATCATTACACCTTCCTATAAATATGTATTTTATGCAATTTCAAAGCCTTGGTCTTATGCACATGTTCAAATGCATCTTCCTTTAATTTTAAACATTACTGTTACTTTTAACACTTGCTTCCCTTTTAAAAATGGGTTAGACAAGATGGATTAGGTAGCTCCAAGTTTAGGAGGAAGCATCTTACATTTGAATGTCTTTCTCATTTACAACACAGCCTTTTTTCTCTGGATGCATCGTAACTATCATTGTCACTGGCAATGTATTTATGTCATGTTTCATCTACTAGGTTTCTGAAATCTGTGTTTTCCTTCTAGGCAATATTTTCAAATCCATAAGAATTGAAATCTTTCACAAGGATCCTAGCCCACATTTGATTTATAGAAGAACACCATTTCAATCATCATCAAGAATTGTAACAATATAAAATAGGCTATGCACAACATTAAATAAAATATATGTCAGATTTAGCATGGCAAATTGATAAGTTTACACTAAAATACCAATATATGGGACACAGCTAATTATAATAGACCTATATGATCCTACTAAGAAGAATAACAAGAACATACCAATACAATACTTATTATCTATAACAGATATAATAAAGCTTCTAAAGGTTACCCTTGCCATGCATATCTAGTGCACTGCAGTACTTTGGACAAAAGCTTGCCCATGTTGCACAAGATTGAAGGAGAAAACAAGAACAAAAAAATAAGAAAACAAGAACTGAAACTGATTGCTACTGTAATTTCTTGAAAAAGATATTTTATTGATCTTCTTTTTTCCTTGCTTACAATGTTGCGCCCAAGGCATCTATAAATAGATTTTCTTGGCAAAAATAACTAAAAATAAATGAATTCTTTAACTGCCTCTAACTTCTTGAAAGAACTAACTATTAACTGCTTAAACTAACTGATTCCTAACTATCAGTTAACTAACTAAATGTTAACTCCTGCATGCATGAGAACTGAGGTGAAACTAGTAGTTAAGATGTGGATGGAGAAATTATCTCCAGTTCATCTTACGTTTCTAACACTCCCCCTTAATTTCTACCACTAACAACTTCAATATTTACAATGCCTAAATTTTGTCTTAAATAATCAAAGGTCTCCTTTGCTAATGCCTTTGTGAATATATCTGCGAATTGATCTTCAAATCTGTAGAACTCCCGATGGATTTGTCCATTGTTCACTAACTCTCTGATAAAGTTAAATCTTGTATCAATGTGCTTGCTCCTCTTGTGAAAAACATGATTTTTTGATAATGCAATTCCTGATTTGTTGTCACAAAGGATTGGTGTTGACTCCTTCTGTGTTTGTAATAAATCTGTCAATATTCTTCTCATCCAAGTTGCTTGACATGCTGTTGATGTGGCTGTTACATACTATGCTTCAGCTGATGAAAGTGTCACTATAGGTTGCTTTTTGGATGCCCATGTGACCACACCTGTGCCTAAAAGAAAGGCATGTCCAGAAGTACTCTTCATGTCATCAACACTACCTACAAAATCACTATCAGTAAAACCAATCAAACTAAAATCATTAGTTGTGGAATATAAAATTCCATATTCTGTAGTTCCTGCCACATATCTCGATATCCTTTTTCCAACTTGCCAATGTGAGTCTTTCGGTGACTCCATGAATCTAGAGATTAAACTGACCCCATACATGATGTCTGGTCTTGTAGCTGTAAGATACATCAAACTGCCAACTAGTCTTTTGAATGTTGTAGAATCAACATTAGACCCTTGCTCTTCTTTGCTAAGTTTGGTCCTTGTAGCAACTGGTGTAGGTGTTGGTTTACAATTCAGCATCTTAAATCTCCTTAACACATCCTTTGCATATTTAGTTTGACAAATAAAAATTCCCTTCTCTGATTGTACCACTTCTATGCCCAAAAAATACTTCATTAATCCCAAATCTGTCATTTCAAATTCTTTCTTCATTGCTGATTTAAAAGTGTCTACAGACAAATTTTTAGTGAAAATCAAATCATCAACATATAAACACACAATCAAAATCTGACCTTCTTTATTGATTTTTGTGTACAGTGTAGGCTCACTATTGCTTCTGCTGAGTCCATTGTTTATCATATATGAATCAATCCTGCTATACCATGCTCTTGGTGCTTGTTTGAGACCATAAAGGGCCTTCTTCAATCTATAGACTTTTTCTTCATGTCCTTGCACTTCATAACCTAGTGGTTATTTCACATACACTTCTTCATCTACTAAACCATTCAATAAAGTTGATTTGACATCCATTTGATATACATACCAATTATTTTGAGTAGCTATTGATAAAACCATTCTAACAGTATCCAGTCTAGCAACTGGAGCAAATGTTTCATTATAGTCAACTCCATGTTCTTGTGCAAAACCTTTTGCTACTAACCTTGCCTTGTGCTTTTCAACGTTTCCATCTGCATCAAATTTAGTCTTATAAACCCATTTGACTCCTATACAATCCTTACCTTCAGGTAGATTAGTTAGATCCCATGTTTGATTTCTTTCAATGGCATTCATCTCTTCATCCATTGCTTTTATCCAATGTTCCTCATTAACTGCTTCTTCAAAATACATAGGATCACGAGTGAAAAGAGCAAAATTTGAAACCAAATCTAATTTCTCTTCTTCTTGATTATAAATCTCATTCAAGTTTCTCATTTTCTTACCTTTAACTCTTCATCTTAAAGTAGCAAGAGTTGGATCTAATTCATCACTTACTTGTGAATTTGGAGTAGGGTGACATGCATGACTAGATGATTCACCTTGTTCAAACCTCCTAGGTGTTCTTATTGGAGTGCTTGTTCCTACTTGTGGAGAGGATTGATCTCCTTGCAAATTTTATTCTTCAGAAATTTTTTTATTTTGTGTAATTGGTGCTCCAATTATGATGGTGCTACCATCCCATGCTTCTTCTTCCTTAAATTCAACATCTCTGCTAATAATCACTTACTTTGAAATAGGTTTATACAACTTATAAGCCTTTGATTCTTCACTATAGCCAATAAAAATGCATTTTTCACCTCTATCATCAAGTTTTCTTCTCAATTTAGATGGTATAAAAGAATATGCAATACAACCAAATTTTTTGAAATGATGTACACTATACTTCTTACCACTCCATGCTTCTTGTGGAATTCGATCTCTGACACTCTTTGTTGGGCTTCTATTCAGAATATACACTGCACATGCTACTGCTTCTACTCAATATTCATATGACAAGTGTTTGGCCTTCAACATGCTTCTAGCCATCTCCATGATTGTTCTATTCTTTCTTTTTGCTACATCATTTTGCTATGGTGTGTACCTTGTAGTCAATTGCCTTTTGACGCCATGATATCTGCAAAAATCTTGAAATTGATTAGATATATATTCACCTCCTCTATTTGATCTAAGTACCTTGATATAGCGGCCACTCTACTTTTCAACCATTGCCTTGAATTCTTTAAACTTTCCAAAGGCTTCAGACTTATTTTTGAGAAAATATATCCACGTCTTTCTACTAAAGTCATCAATGAAGGTTAGAAAATAAGTACTACCTCCAAATGATGGAGTTTGCATTGGTCCACATAAATCACTATGGACTAACTCCAATATTACCTTTGCTCTATATGAGGCTCCTACTGGAAAGCTCGATCTATGCTGTTTTGCCAGAATACAACTATCACATGAACTTCCTGGCTTTTCTATTGGTGGTAAACCCTTCACCATATTTTTCTTCTGTAACAAATTCAAACCTCCAAAATGTAAATGTCCATACCTTAAGTGTCATAGCCATGATTGGTCTAGCTGCATGGTTTTGAAGTGGGCTTCCTCTTCTCCTTGGATGCATTGAATTCGAAGAGGGAACATCCGATTCTTGGTCATCTCCACTTTTCCTATCAACCTGTCACTTGGAAACTTGTCTAATATTGTGCAAACATTATCCATAAAAGATACTCTGTAACCTTTATGTACTAACTATCCAATAGTCATAAGATTATGCTTTAGTCCAGGTAAAAAATGAACATCAGGTATAAACCTTCTTTCACCATTTTTTGCCAAAACATTTATTACACCTTTACCCATTACATCCACTTTGATATCATTTCCTAATTTCACTTCAAATCTTACAGAATCATCAAGACTAGCAAAAAATTCTTTATTTCCTATCATATGATTACTGCATCCACTATCTAAGAACCAAATATCTCTAGCCTTTTTTTGATTAACACGACAAGTGAGAAATAAGCTAGATTCACCTGAATTAGAAATAGATTCCCCTGTGTAATTAGCATTCTGCTTGTCCACATATCCTTGTTTCCTTCTGCAGTCACTTGCATAATGTCCATATTTTTTTGCAACAATAACATTGAATATTAGATTTATCAAACCTCTGTGAACTTTGATGGAAGTGATTGTTGCCACTTCCTCTATTACTGTAGTTTTGATTACTGTGTTCACCTTGATCTGGATTGTTCCTTCCAGTTCTACCTCTGCCTCTTCCTCTGATGTTTGACCTTCCTCTTCCTCTTCCTCTGCCAAATGATACTTGTGAATTGAAAGCATTCTCAAGAGAAGTATTGTTATTCCTATTCATTCTGGATTCATGTGTTAACAATGAACTCATTAATTCATCTACAGATAATTGTTCCAAATCCTTGGTTTCCTCAATAGCTACAACTATTGCATCAAATTTATTGGGTAAACTCCTGGGTATTTTTTCTATGATCTTCTGATCCGTGATAGTTTCTCCATTAGATCTAATCTGATTCACTATATTCAACACTTGGCCCATAAACTGGTATATTGAATCTGAATCATTCATTTGCAAATTTTCAAAACTTCTCCTAAGAGATTGCAATTTAGCAATTTTTACCTTTGTATTACCTTTATAGGTAGTCTCCAAGATTTTTCATGCCTCTCTGGATCTCATTGCTGCTGCAACTCTGGAAAAAATTGATTCATCCAGTCCCTTTTGGATTATAGATAAAGGTTTTGCATCTTTTTTCCTGTTCTCCTTGAGCTCATCCTTTTGTGCTTGAGTTAATGTCAGATGGGCTACCTCGTCCTACGTTTCTACAAAACTGCTTTCTACCAAATCCCAAACTTCTTGTGAGCATAACAAAGTTTTCTTCGTAATTGCCCAAAAATTGTAATTCTTACCATTAAAAATGAGAATTTGAGGCTGTGAAATACTGTTGTTCACTGCCATGTCTCACGCTGAAGCGACTAAATTTTCTTTGCACTAAAGTTTTTCTTTGACTACGATCTTTTGTCTTTCCCCCTTTTTTTTGACTTGGGTCGATCTCTTGACCTTCGAATGGCCCAAATCGTCAGAGGGTCAGATGGCAATCGAACCTCTTGTATGTAATTTCGAAAGAAGTGGAAAGCCGTGTTCAGTGAAGAAAAGTTGGGCGACTACAAGGACGCCAAGATGTTCTTGAAGTTGTCGTTTAATCCTCACGGACAACAAAGTAATAGTAGTAATTATTTCTTGCACTTCTAACTTGCGATTTGACTGCAAGTCTTCCATGTCACTCCACCGTGTCTTTCCAATGGTCGGCCTACTGCAAGAATTCTGTTTGCTGGCTGTTGGCCACAGTTGACTGATGCGAACTCTAAAGTTGTCGCTCCCCTTGACGCTAAACCGCTGATGGCTCTCTTCAAGAATGTGCCCTTTCCTTTGACCAATCAGACCTTTTTTTTACGCAAAACTGTTGCACGCTCTCCCAAAAGATCAAGGCACTTCAAATTTTTTGACGTCGCACCTGTTGGCTGCGCGCTATCTTTTGCATTGACTGCTTCTACGACCTGGCGCTCTTTACTCGCTGCGCTTCACACTGGCGACTGCTATGACTTCTACGACCTCCTTCTTGCTGGGCGTCTCTCCTGCTAGCTCTGATACCAGTTTGAAGGAGAAAACAAGAACATAAAAACAAGAAAACAAGAACTGACACTGATTGCTACTGCAATTTCTTGAAAAAGAGATTTTATTGATCTTCTTTTTTCCTTGCTTACAATGTTGCGCCCAAGGCATCTATAGATAGATTTTCTCGGCAAAAATAATTGAAAATAAACTAATTGTTTAACTGCCTCTAACTGCTTGAAAGAACTGACCGTTAACCGCTTAAATTAACTGATTTCTAACTGTTAGTTAACTAACTGAATGTTAACCCCTGCATGCATGAGAACTGAGGTGGAACTGGGAGTTAAGTTGTGGATGGAGAAATTATCTCCAGTTCATCTTCAGTTTCTAACAAAGATTGCCTTCGTTGAGGAAATCCATGAACTTTGTAACGGAGAAGATGCGATCTTGTAAGACCGGAGGAACTCTTTCCAAGCGCTCACGAAAAGTAGATCTCTGATTCCTATCAATCCCTAATCCCACTTTCATCATATAATGACCATATTCAGATTCCTCTGCCAACACATTGACGAGAATAACAGAGCCACCTTTACTACCATCAACAAAAACCATATCGTTACCAATTTTTGTAATCAGCATGTTCTCATCACTATACTTGATCTCCACCATTCTTTCACCACTTCCCTCCATTTTGTTGTCGATTGTTATCACTTTGTACTGTTCCCAGTTTTCTTCATTGATTACTACTTTCGCATTTGCGGCCGTGATGACGTTAAAGTCCAAACCGGCTACCGTGGGGATGTTGATTTCAGCATTGGGATTGGCACTCTGTAGCACCAGCGACTTTCCTTGCACCTTTGCTTCTCTAAATCTCCCTATTTCTCATCACACCACTTGTACCATCCACAGCATAGAGAGTATTCTGCCATGCCTTATCCACAGCCATCAAAGTTGCCATTTCTCCGACAACCAGAACGACACCACTTTCGGTGGTGATACGCAAATTACCATCCAGCATCGCCGGCTCTTTGAGTCGGTCACCGCCAAGCATTGCTTCTGCTCCTGGAATCTTGTGGCCTCCTTCATTGATAAGCTTCCCTTCAGAATTCAACATATCATCCATATTTCCGGTGGTCATGAGTGGTTACCTATACAAAAGGTTGTTTTCAAGGTCGAACAACCAAGCGGGCTGATCATGGCCATGGAGACCGAAAAATTGCAGTTGCTTTCCATACAATTTTGAGGAAGCAATTACTAATTTTCCATCCTGATACCAGATTGGCACCACTTGATTTTTGTTGTCATGAACACCCAACACGGAAATTGATGTGGCTTTTTTCCCATCCAACCCGGCCAAGTCAAGCCACCATTTTGGATGTCCTGCAAGCCAATGTTCATTCACAGCATCCAGATATAACGATCCATCTACTAGCAGACGTAGAACACGGCCAGCCTTAGTTGTAGCGAAGACCTCGCCATGAACATTGAAAAGATTTGTCAGGCCTGGAACCTTAATTTGTTTAGCTTTGGAGTCGTTGGCATGCCCTGGGCCTTGTTGACAATAAACTGCTTCTTCCCTGACACTGTAGAAATAATACACATCATCCCGTTCACTTTGTGAGAAGAGGGTGTCAAAATGAGGTCGTTAGGATGTGGCTGTCCGCTTGCTCGAATGAGGGTGTCATCGCTAGTTCGGAGCCAATAGCAGAATTTACCGTCTTTTTCGTTTTTGCATAAAACAGTCACAAACTCAGCGTTGGAAGGAAGAACGAGACTCTGGCCTGCTAATTTCTCAAAGATAATCGCCTTTTTCATCATTGCTCTGCCACCGATAAGTTCACTTAAACTAAGTCTCTCTATCACATTGATCAGTCTAAACAGGTCCGAATTCCCAATCACACTAGAAAGTACCATCCTGTCTTTATAAATAAGGTGCATAATTTCCTCCACTCCCTTTCCTGCTTGATCGATCGGACCAATGGCCATGGAAACAAGGTCGCCGTGCTGCGAGACGGCTGACAATTTAATGTCCGAATCGTCAAACTGTGTGGAAGTACAATACTTGGCGGTTATCCGGTGCGTTTTTGCATTCACTCGCCACAAGGATTTGGATTGGGTGGTGAAGAAATAAGCATCGTGGCCAACAGCGCCACCAAGGACAACATACCGAGTGGTGACGGCATCCTTTTGAGCGTCCACCTCTTTGTACAGCCTTCCACTTGGCAGCTCCGTCACATGCTCACCTGAGCTAACTGAAACATCTATGATTTCAGAGCCTATGTCCGCCTCGACGTTTGTGTATATCATCCGATCGCTTAAAACATCATAATAGGCACGCCCAACTTGACGCTTCCGTCCCTTGTTTTCGGCAGTATAATTGTTGACTACCACAAACTGTCCATTTAGCTTGTGTTCGTGAGCCATCTTCTTTAGATGTTGTTCGATGGTTTCCTTCTTGTCGGTCCATTTAGCGGCGTCTTCTGAATGGATCAGTGCCTGCTGAGACGCCAAGTCCACCTGTGAAACCTCACCTCCCAGAGAGATTATCAGTAGGTGGCTGAATTGTTGGTCGAGGAGATTAATGGTGATGCCACCTACGTTTACGAAATCTTTCCCAACCTTAATTGAATTATCTTCCAGTGTGCTGCCATCGATAATCCAGGTTGTCTTCTTAGCATCTAAACCGCTGGTCTTCAATGACAGTGAGTATCCTTTTGCAAGACCTATACAATACTCTCCTCCGGTCCCTTCCACTTCGTAGATGAGGTATCCATGTATTTTAACTTGCCAAGTTCAGGATACATTTGCAGCCTTATAGACCGCTTGTCCAAAACAACAGCTATCTTTGTCTCTATATACTCGAACTTTATTTCGTTGATAATGTACTCTGAAGGAAAAATGTAAAAATCATAGTCAAACCTCTCATCTTGTTCCAGCCGTCTAATGACATCAAATCCTCTATCGTGGCGAAAAGTTGCAAAGGGCAATATAATATATTCGTAGCTGATGAACGATTTGGGAGTTATAGGAAGTATCAGACATTCACACTCCCCGGCAACCTTCCTAAGGCGGTCGTCGTTATAGCCAATTCCCTTCCTAACATTGATAGCTTCGGAGCGATCATCAACCATTCGAGGCATGTCACCAACCCAGAAGAAGTAATTGATTCTGCCAGACCCGGTGGGGCCATGATGAGTTCGAAATATGAACTGGCTGTCGAAACCGACTTCAATCTCTTTCTCCGCCATTTGAACTGTGGTGACGACTGCTCCCGACAGAGGGACTAGTGATTTGTCATTCGTTTCGTATTTGTATCCGCCGCCACTGTAAGCCTCGTCTACGGTAGCAAAGTAGTTGCCCACTCCTTGGGCTTTTGAAACGATTTTGCCGAAATTCTGAGCTAAGGCTGCCATCCCAATTGCCAAACCGCCCAACAACACGCCAACTCCGCTCAAAGTCATGGCCAAACCTGAAGCCCCCACTAGTCCTGCTCCGATTCCTGCAACTCCGGCTACAGAGCTTGCCAAGTCAAAAGCCAACTGAGTGCCGAAAGTGGCCTTTTCAACCTCGTTCCGAGCAAACCACAGCTCGGAAGCATCCAAGCTTACGTTAAGCAATCCGAGTGCAGCTCCAAATCCCTCGGTAGCTGTGAATTTGAAAACTTTCCCGAATGTGGAGAGTGAAACTTTCCCTGCTAGTTGCTCAGCTTCCATGGTAGTCTTCACAAGGTCTGCTACCTTTTTAATATCTAGTATGCCTGTGTGTCCAATTTGGACCATGTTCACGTAAGAGTGCACCTTCATGGCCAGTGAAAGCTCATAATTTATTGATTCACCGGATGCACTATCCTGTGCACTCCCTCTATGGTTGAGCCACTCTATAATCGACTGCACTGCAAACATTGCATTCAGACCGTCGATGGAGTCGCCTTCCGCCGCCGCATGGGCTGTGAACTTTCCGTTTTCGAAAGTGAGGGCCTTACCGAGGGCCTTCCACTTGTTGGTAACTGATGCTGGATCATCCAGTCTCTATGGATGCACGATTTAGACCATCAGTTTTCCATCAATTTGAATTTAGACAATCAGTTTGCCATCGGTTAAGTCAGTCTTTATTGGACAGCGAATAATACATGCAATTCCTAGACAGTTTTTTTTAGCTTGGCTTTCACCGCCAAACCCAACGTAGGAATAAAGCATGCAATCTGCATGCTTAGTTTATTTTATTTTATTTTTTGCTACTACAATTTATGTAACAGCTTAGTTATTCTTTTATATATATGCATTAATAAAGACTGTTTTTTCAAGCCTGCAAATAAAGAATTTCTGAGTACTCTGTTTTTTTTTTTCTGCTGTTATTTTCTGTGGGCATAGAAATTTTGTTTAGTTTTTTCAGATTCTACATTTGGTATCAGAGCAGGATTTTTTCTTTTGGGTTAAATATTTAGTAGTTGGAATTTTGCCAAAAAATTTATCATGTCAAATTCTAACTCCTTGCCCATTGCAGAATTTGATGGAAATGAGTATGATTATTGGTGTATCAAAATGATGACTTTTTTGATAGGAAAAGATTTGTGGGAGATTATTGAATCAGGTTATGCAGAGCCAGCTGATTGGAATGCCCTCACAGTGAATGATAAAATAGCTAAGAATGAGGCTAAGAAGAAGAATGCTCAAGCCTTATTTCATATTCAAATAGCGTTAGATAAGAGCTTATTTCCGCGAATTGCAGGAGCAAAGACAACAGAGGATGCCTGGAAGACTCTAAAAGAAGCTTACCAAGGTAGTGATCAAGTAAAAGTTGTCAAGTTACAAACATTGAAGAGAAAATTTGAGAATTTAAAGATGCAAGAAGCTGAAAGTGTGAGTACCTATTGTGTCAGAGTAAAAGATGTGGTCAATAAGATGGCTACACTTGGTGAAATTATGAACAATGAGGTTGTGATCAAAAAGGTGTTGAGGTCTCTCACACCAAGGTGGAACCATGTTGCCATAATCATAGAAGAAAGCAAGAATTTGTCTACCCTTCAATTTGATCATCTAGATGGATCTTTGATGTCTCATAAAGAAATATTGAGAGATTCATTTGGAGAAAGTGAAGAGAAAGCTTTTTCCTCCAAATTACAAATCACAAAGAATGAAGATGCAAATAGTAGCATCAAAAGTAATCAAGGCCAAGGTAGAGGTCAAAATCAGAATTACTCAAGAGGAAATAGAGGCAGAGGTGGCTTCAGAGGAAGAGGTGGTTTCAGAGGAAGAGGTAGAGGCAGATTTGATAAAAGAAATATTCAGTGTTATCATTGTAACAGGTATGGCCACTTTAATTATGAGTGTAGATTAAAAGAAGGTAATAATGGTAAAAATGTTCATTATGCTCAAGAAGGTGATGAGAATCCTCCAGATAATTTATTTTTATCTTATGACAAAGCTGAAAATGTTTCTAAAGATGTTTGGTATTTAGATTCGGGATGTTCTAACCACATGTCAGGGAATGAAAAACTTTTTTCTATAATGGATGAAATTTTTAAATCCAAGATCAAGCTTGGTGATGACAAATCACTGGAGGTTGCTGCAAAAGGAGCTATGGAAGTCCATACAAAAGAAGGTATGAAGAGTGTTAAAGACATTTATTACACTCCAAAGTTAAAGCATAATTTGTTAAGTGTTGGACAATTATGTGAGAAGAATTATAAAGTTGTATTTGAAAATCAACAATGTATAATTTATGATAAGAATCAAAGAAATAGGGTTGTAACAGTGGTGCCTATGACAAAGAATAGGATGTTTCCATTGAAGTTTGGTGAACATAACAAGAACCTTGTTAATATGGCATATGAGGATGCAAGTTGGTTGTGGCATCTCAGGTATGGGCATTTAAATTTTCATAGTTTGAAGATTCTAACATCAAAAGCATTAGTTTTTGGTTTGCCTAAGGTTGAAGAGCACAAGGAAGTTTGTGAAGGATGTGCTAAAGGAAAACATGCAAGAGAGAAATTTCCAAAAGCAATGCATGGAGGGCCCATTATCCACTCCAGTTAGTTCATTCAGATATTTGTGGTCCTATGCAAACAAAGAGTTTGGGTAAGTCATCATATTTCATTACTTTTATTGATGATTACTCACGACAGTGTTGGGTTTATTTTTTGAAGACCAAAGGTGAAGCTTTTGAGACATTCAAGAGGTTTAGAGCCCTTGTAGAAAATGAAAAAGGGTGCAAAATCAAATGCTTAAGGACTGATCATGGAGGAGAATTTTGTTCAAAAGCCTTTCAAGGTTATTGTGATATGCATGGCATTAGAAGACAACTCACCACTGCATACACACCACAACAAAATGGTGTAGCTGAAAGGAAGAATCGTACAGTGGTGGAGATGGCACGAAGCATGCTACAAATAAAAGGGTTAAGTAATTCTTTTTGGGGAGATGCAGTTGCTACAGTATTATATATTCTCAATTGGAGTCCCACTAGTGCACTTGACAGGATGACTCTGTATGAAGCCTGGTATGAGAAAAAACCAAATGTTAATTATTTCAAAGTTTTTGGTTGCTTAGCCTATGTTCATGTTCCTGATCAAAAGAGGCAAAAGTTAGATCCCAAAAGTGAGTCATGTATTTTTGTTGGATATAGTGAGAAAAGTAAGGCTTATAGGTTATATAATCCTCTCACTAATAAGCTTATTTTGTCAATAGATGTGATTTTTGATGAAGGGGGAGTTTATGGTCATCAAAAAGGCCATATGGAAAAGTCAAAATCTGTTTTAAATGAAGTTATTATGGATGATATTGATCATGGGCAGCCCACTAATATTTCTGTTCCAAGTGCTACAAATCCGCCAAGTAACCCCTCATCTAGTTGTTCAATTCCAAGTGTAAGTCCAAATTCAAGTCCTAGTTCTGCAAGGAAGGTAAGAAGATTGAGTGACATTTATCAAAGGAGTTCAAATCAAGCACATGAAGAAAATCCAAGAGGTGAGACACTGAATTTTGCTTTACTTACCAAGGCTGATTTTGAACCATCATGTTTTGAAGATGCATATACTAATGAGGTTTGGATGCAAGCAATGCAAGAAGAGATGGATTCTATTCACAGGAATGACACTTGGGAGCTTACAAAGCTTCAACATGACAAGAAGAAGATTGGCACAAAATGGGTCTACAAGACTAAGTGTAACAGTGATGGAAGTGTTGAAAGGCATAAGGCAAGATTAGTTGCTAAAGGCTTCACACAAAAGTATGGCATTGGTTATGAAGAGACATTTGCACCAGTAGCAAGACAAGAGACCATTAGAATGCTAATTTCATTAGCAGCTCAAAAGAATTGGAGCATCCATCATATGGATGTGAAAAGTGCCTTCTTGAATGGGTACTTAGAAGAAGAAGTATATGTGGAACAACCACAAGGTTTTGAAGTGCAAGGAAAAGAAAATCATGTCTACAAGTTAAAGAAGGCTTTGTATGGCCTCAAACAAGCACCAAGAGCATGGTATGCTAGGATTGATGGATATTTTCAGGAGAATGGATTTCAAAGAAGTAAGAGTGAACCTACCCTTTACTACAAACAAGAAGGTAATGATATTCTAATTGTAAGTTTGTATGTTGATGACTTGTTGTATATGGGTAGCAGTTCTATGATGAAGGATGAATTCAAAGTTTTCATGATGAATGAATTTGAGATGAAAGATTTAGGCCTTATGAAATATTTTTTAGGAATGGAGGTTTATCAAATGGAGAATAAAATTTTTATTTGTCAAACAAGGTATGCTAAAGATATGTTGAAGAAACATGATATGGTTGATTGTAAACCAGTCTCCACTCCAGTTGCTCATGGAGTTGTGTTGTGTAGAGATGATGGTGTTGAAAGAGTTGATGAGACAACTTATAGAAGTATTGTTGGAAGCTTAATGTTTCTAACTCATACAAGACCTGATATTGCTTATTCAGTTTCACTCATTTCAGGGTACATGACAGAGCCATCCGAAATACATATGAAGGCAGCCAAAAGAATTTTGAGGTATGTGAAAGGCACTCTAGATTTTCGTATTCATTACTACACTTCTAAAAGGTTCAATCTTGTTGGTTTTAGTGATTCTGATTGGGGAGGTAGTTTGGATGACCGAAATTCAACATCTGGGAATTGTTTTTCTTTTGGTTCTAGTTTGATCACTTGGAGCTCAAAGAAGCACAGTATAGTTGCCCTTTCTTCTACAGAAGCAGAGTATGTTGTAGTCACTTCAGCAGGTACACAAGCATTATGGCTTAGAAAACTTCTTGAAGAAATTGGAGAGATGCAAGTTTAGCCCACAGTTATTTTTTGTGATAATATTAGTGCTATTAAATTGGCTAAGAATCTAGTCCATCACAGCAGGACAAAACATTTTGATTTAAAGCATCATTTTATTCGAGATTTAGTGCAGATGAAGGTAGTAGAATTGAAATACATCAACACTAAAGAATAGTTGGCAGATATCTTCACGAAAGCAGTTGCAACAGATCAATTTTTGACACTCAGAGATCAGATTGTAAGCCCTCTCAGCATCAAGGGGGAGTATGTTGGTAACTAATGCTAGATCATCCAGTCTCTATGCATGCACGATTTAGACCATTAGTTTTCCATCAATTTGAATTTAGACAATCATTTTTCCATCGGTTAAGTCAGTCTTTATTGGACAGCGAATAATACATGCAATTCCTAGACAATTTTTTTTAGCTTGGCTTTCACCGCCAAACCCAACATAGGAATAAAGCATGCAATCTGCATGCTTAGTTTATTTTATTTTATTTTTTGCTACTACAATTTATGTAACAGCTTAGTTAATATTTTATATATATGCATTAATAAAGACTCTTTTTTCAAGCCTGCAAATAAAGAATTTCTGAGTACTCTATTTTTAAGTTTTTATACTCTGTTTTTTTTTCTGCTGTTATTTTCTGTGGGCATAAAAATTTTGTTTAGTTTTTTCAGATTCTACACCACTTGGTTTTGAGATAGGATGTGAACTCTTTGAAATTTCCATCCCTGGTGGAAACCCAATATGTCTCCTCAGAGTTAGTAGCATTGATATACTGCATCGTATAAGACCCATCTTTACTTTCATGCAGAGTGTCCAGCAATGGTGTCCACTTTCCCATGAGACCTTCCTCTTGGACCAAGCGTATTGATGCATCTCACCATCGAGCAGTCCACTCGTAGGCCTCCCTGGCTGTAATGGCAGCTCGAAGGTCTAGGTCCCCAGCTAAATGAGATTTTACATAGTCCATCGCAAGCTTTCTTTTTCTACTTCGAAGTTTGCCACCGAGATCATCACCGCTGCTGATTTCTCTCACAGTGATTCCTCCATCTACACGAGCTTCTCTCATCCTATCAGGATCGATTAAAACCAATTTGAACTTGAGCTCTTTTGCCTCTTCTGCACTGCTAAATGCATTGTACTTTTCTGCAAACTTGCACTCCACAAAGAAGTCTTCCATGGCCTTTTGGAATTCCATCTGATCATCAAAGCTGGCGATGAGAAAATTGGGGTCACAGAAATAGTATTTTTTCTTATTGTCCATCACCATAACACCGATGAGCATGCTATGTTCACAGGTATTCAGAGCATAAAGCTCGGTATCAATGGAAGAAGACAATTTTTCCACAACCTGAGTGATGCCAAACACATCTGGGAGTGCGGTAGATGCAGCATGGGCCTCGTCATTGGCGTGTAGACCAGCGAGGGCGTCTCTCAAACCTTCTGCATTTTCCCTTTGGGAATTCGGTAGTCCATCTTGTGAGAATTTGATAAGTTTTTTGAGAAATCTCTTGGCATCCTCTTCTCCTTTAGAGAGCGCCACAGCCATCACCCGTACGAGAGGATAGTAGTGCCCCCCATATTTGTCTCCGACATTGCATAGAAGGAAATGTTGAGGAGCAGATTTAAGAAAACCTCTTGACTGTGACTGGAAAATTCTCTGAATATCCTCCTACAGAATCAAGAAATCCTGTTGGTTGCTAGGCACAGCAGCTTCGTATATCCTCCTGCACAATGCGCCTTGCTGCTTTTCTCTTAAATCAGTAGTAACAAATAGTTGTTTCATTTCAAAGGAAGTCATGTTGGGTTTGAGCCCTGTTATATCAATATTGACATAATTCTTATATTCTTTCATGAAATTTGCATCGTTACGGCCCCTTCTGCTTGTGATTATTATATCCCTTTCCATTTGTGCATGTTGGATGAGAAATAAGGCTTTTGCATCTTTCTCCCTGTTCTCCTTAAGATGGTCCTTTTGTGCTTGATTTAACGCCAGATGGGCTGCCTCATCCTGCGGTTCTACAAAACCACTTTCTACCAAATCCCATACATCTTATGAGCAAAATAAAATTCTCATCTTAATTGCCCAAAAATTATAATTCTTACCATCAAAAATGAGAATTTGAGGCTGTGAAATATTGTTGTTCGTTTCCATTTCTCATGCTGGAATGACTTTCTAGTTGCTATTTCAAAAACACAGTCACCGATGACAGTAAAACTACCGCAGTTGGTCACAAATACTGTCGACGTCGGTAAAACTGTCAACGGCAGTAACAAATACTTCCAGTGTCAGTAAAACTGCTGATGACAGTAACTAAAACTGCCGATGTCAGTCACTGAACTCCCTGCTGGATCTTCCTTCACTCTCTAACTGCGACTGTTGCGTGCTTCTTCAATCTCCGCTTCTCCTTGTGCTTCTACTGCACAAATCCTAACCAGGGTTTGATACCAATTTGTCAGAATCAAGAGAGCATAGAAAACAAAGACTAATATAAATAAATAAGAAACAACACAATTGCTACTGCGCATTCTTGAAGAAAAGAGATTCTATTGATCTTCAAATTTCCTTGATTACAATGTGCGCCCGAGGCATCCTTAAATAGATCTGAATCCATACAATAATTAGAAAAATAAACTCAAGACTAACTCAAGACTAAAATTAGTCTTTACATGCAAACTAACTCTCTAACAAATACTCAAACATTTTAACTAACTGTTTGTTAACTAAATGAGTGTAATCTAAATGATTGCTTACTATCAGTTTACTAACTGATTGTTCAACTGAATGTTTAACTGCTTGCATGACAAAAAAATGGAGGTGGGAGATATTATCTCCAATTTAATATTTAATTTCTAACACTCCCACTTAATTTCTACCACTTACAATTTTAGCATTTACAATGCCTAAATTTTGTCTCAAATAATCAAAGGTCTCTTTTGGTAATGCCCTTGTAAATATATTTGCTAATTGATTTTTAGATCTGCAAAAGTCTAGATGGATTTCTCCATTGTTCACTAATTCTCTGATAAAGTGAAATCTTGTATCAATGTGCTTGCTCCTCTTGTGAAACACATGATTCTTTGATAAAGCGATTGCTGATTTGTTATCATAGAAGATTGGTGTTGACTCTTTCTGTGCTTGTAATAAATCTTTCAATATTCTTCTCATCCAAGTTGCTTGACATGCTGTTGATGTGGCTGCAACATACTCTGCTTCAGCTAATGAAAGTGTCACTATAAGTTGCTTTTTGGATGCCCATGTGAAAACACTTGTGCCTATAAGAAAGGCATATCCAAAAGTACTCTTCTTATCATCAATGCTACCTGCAAAATCACTGTCAGTAAAACCAATCAAACTAAAATCGTTAGTTGTGGAATATAAAATTCCATAATCTGTAGTTCCTGCCACATATCTCAATATCTTTTTTTCAACTTGCCAATGCGAGTCTTTCGGTGACTCCATAAATCTTGAGATTAAACTAACCCCATAACTGATATCTGGTCTAGTAGCTATAAGATACATCAAACTACCAACTAGCCTTTTAAATATTGTAGAATCAACATTGGATACTTTGTCTTCTTTGCTAAGTTTAGTCCCTATAGCAACTGGTGTAGGTGCAGGTTTACAATTCAGCATCTTAAATCTCCTTAACACATCCTTTGCATACTTAGTTTGATAGATAAAAATTTCTTTCTCTGATTGTACAACTTCTATTCCCAAAAAATACTTCATTAATCTCAAATCTATCATTTTAAATTCTTTTTTCATTGCTGATTTAAAAGTGTCTACAGACAAATTTTCAGTAAAAATTAAATCATCAACATATAAACACACAATCAAAATTTGACCTTCTTTGTTGATTTTGGTGTACAAAGTAGGCTCACTATTGCTTCTATTGAATCCATTGTTTAACATATAAGAATCAATCCTACTATACCATGCTCTTGGTGCTTGCTTGAGACCATAAAGAGCCTTCTTCAATCTATAAATTTTTTCATGTCCTTGTACTTCATAACCTGTGGGCTATTTCACATATACTTCTTCATCTAGAAAACCATTCAAGAAAGTTGATTTTACATCCATTTGATAAACATACTAATTATTTTGAGCAGAAATTGATAAAACCATTCTTACAGTATCCAGTCTAACAACTGGTGTAAATGTTTCGTTGTAGTCAACTCCATGTTCTTGTGCAAAACCTTTTGCAACTAACCTTGCCTTGTGCTTTTCAACATTTCCATCTGCATAAAATTTAGTTTTATAAACCCATTTAACTCCAATACAATCCTTACCTTCAGGTAAAATAGTTAGATCCCATGTCTGATTTCTTTCTATAGCATTCATCTCTTCATCCATTGCTTTTAGCCAATGTTCCTCTTTAATTGCTTCTTCATAATACATAGGGTCGTGAGTGAAAAGAGAAAAATTTGAAACCAAATCTAATTTCTCTTCTTCTTGATTATAAATCTCACTCAAACTTCTCATTTTCTTACCTTTAATTCTTGATCTCAAAGTAGCAAGAGTTGGATCTGATTCATCACTTACTTGTGAATTTGGAGTAGGGTGACCTGCATGACTAGATGATTCACCTTGTTCATACCTTCTAGGTGTTCTTATTGGTGTGCCTGTGCCTGCTTGTGGAGAGGATTGTCCACCTTGCAAATTTTGTTCTTCTTCAGAAACTTTTTCATCTTGTGGAATTGGTGCTCCAACTGTGATGGTGCTACCATCCCATGCTTCTTCTTCCTTAAATTCAACATCCCTGCTAATAATCACTTGCTTTGAAATTGGGTTATACAACTTATATGCCTTTGATTCTTCAGAATAGCCAATAAAAATGCATTTCTCACCTCTATCATCAAGTTTTTTTCTCAATTTAGATGGTATAAGAAAATATGCAACACATCCAAAAATTCTAAAATGATTTACACCATATTTCTTACCACTCCACGCTTCATGTGGAACTCAATCTCTGACACTCTTTGTTGGGTTTCTGTTCAGAATATACACTGCACATGCTACTGCTTTTGCCCAATATTCATTTGACAAGTGTTTGGTTTTCAACATCCTTCTTGCCATTTCCATGATTGTTCTGTTCTTCCTTTCTGCTACACCATTCTGCTATGGTGTGTACCTTGTAGTCAATTGCCTTTTGATTCCATGATATCTACAAAAATCTTGAAATACATTAGACATATATTCACCTCCTCTATCTGATCTTAGTACCTTCATATAACAGCCACTCTACTTTTCAACCATTGCCTTGAATTCTTTAAACTTTCCAAAGGCTTTAGAGTTATTCTTGAGAAAGTATATCCAAGTCTTTTTGCTAAAGCCATCAATGAAGGTTAGAAAATAAGTACTACCTCCAAATGATGGAGTTTGTATTGGTCCACATAAATCACTATGGACTAACTCCAATAGTACCTTAGCTCTATATGTGCCTCCTACTGGAAAGCTCTCTCTATGTTGTTTTGCCAGAATACAACTATCACATGAACTTCCTGGCTGTTCTATTCGTGGTAAACCCTTCACCATATTTTTCTTCTATAACAAATTTAAACCTTCAAAATGTAAATGTCCATACCTTAAGTGCCATAGCCATGATTGGTCTAGCTGCATGGAATTGTAGTGGGCTTCCTCTTTTCCTTGGAGGCACTAAATATGAAGAGGGAACATGCGATTCTTCGTCATCTCCACTTTACCTATCAACCTGTCACTTGGAACCTTGTCCAATATTGTGCAAACATTATCTATAAAAGATACTCTATAACCTTTTTATACTAACTAACCAACACTCAAAATATTATGTTTTAGTTTAGGTACAAAATAAATATCAAGTATAAACCTTCTTTCACCCTTCTTAGCCAAAACATTTATGACACCTTTACCCATGACATCTACTGTGATATCATTTTCTAATTTCACTTCTGATTTTACAGAATCATCAAGACTAGCAAAAAATTCTTTATTCCCTATCATATGATTACTACATCCACTATCTAAGAACCAAATATCTGTAGCTTTTTCTTGAGTAACATTACAAGTAAGAAATAAGCTAGGTTCACCTGAATTAGAAGTAGATTCACTTGTGTAATTAGCATTTTGCTTGTCCACATATCCTTGTTTCCTTCTGCAGTCACTTACATAATGACCATATTTCTTGAAGTAATAACATTGAACATTAGATTTATCAAACCTCTGTGAACCTTGTTGGGAGTGATTGTTGCCATGTCTTCTACTGCTGTAGTTTTGATTACTGTGTTCACCTTCATCTGAATTGTTCCTTCCATATCGGCCTCTGCCTCTTCCTCTGAAGATTGACTTGGCTCTTCCTCTTCCTCTGCCAACTGATACCTGTGACTTGAATGCATTCTCAAGCGAAGAGTTATTCCTATTCATTCTAGATTCATGTGTTAACAAAAAACCCATTAATTCATCTACAGATAATTGTTCCAAATCCTTGGTTTCTTCAATTGCTACAACTATTGCATCAAATTTATTGGGTAAACATCTCAGTATTTTTTCTATAATCTTCTGATCCATGATTGCTTCACCATTAGATCTAATTTGATTCACTATATTCAAAAATTGACCCATAAATTGATCTATAGATTCTGATTCATTCATTTGCAAATTTTCAAAAATTCTCCTAAGAGATTGCAATTTGGCAATTTTTACCTTTGTATTACCTTTATAGGTATTCTCCAAGATTTTCCATGCCTTTCTAGATCTTGTTGCTGCTGCAACTCTGCAAAAAATTGATTCATCCATTCCCTGTTGGATGAGAAATAAGGCTTTTGCATCTTTCTTCTTGTTCTCCTTAAGATGGTCCTTTTGTGCTTGATTTAACCCCAGATGGGCTGCATATTTAATTTCTAACAGTGCATACTGTTCAGTCATTGTAAATTTACTTGGTTCAGGGTAGATGTTTATGAGATGGTCCTCCGGCAGTTTACCTTTCAGACGGCTTAAAAATTCCTCTGGAGTGTGCCCGCTAGAAGATGGATTCGGGTTGAATCGACCATTGCGGTACAGTCGATTATTTAATCCGGTATAAGTTGGGAATCTTCAGCCGGACATAACTTTAACTGCAAATGCACGGGCCATTCGAATATACTGAGGACTAATCCCACCGGCAAACGCAATTTCCGCTTGGCTTTTAAACTTATATCCCTGTTTGATCAGGCTTTTCTCCGCGTCGACTCCCCCCGGCGCAAATATCTGATATCGATAAATCTTTTTTATTTTCATTATTATTTTTTCTTTTGGAGGAGCTGAAACTGAGAATAAAGGTTGCCAACCAGGTGTGCTTGTAGTACTTACAAAAACCGACGGACTGTTTCCTGACGTTCCGGGCTCTCCTCCGTGGTTTTCATGCTGCTCTAAATTGTAGTAATCCCTCTCAGATTGATCCTCACTTGGAGGCTGCGGAGAAAATCCTGTCAGGAAAATTTCTTTGTAGGAACGCGTATCCCATTGATACACTGCCTTTGTAATATCCTTGTCGTTGGCAGAATTCCGATACTTAATACTAGAATTGTCCCTAGAATTGTCCCCAGGAATGTTTCTTAATAGTCGATCTTCCACATCTGCTATAGAAGTCGGCTGAGGAATTGCAGCGGCCACTCCACGCAGTGGTGAATCAGGTGGGGGTAGCGCCATTCCTTCACCCTAGCTTAGCACCTTTTCTTTTGCAACAATTGAACTCTTTGACAAGCAAGTCTGCCAACGAAGAGCTCTGTAACCCCAAAAAATATATGTATTGTGTAAAAATACATAAGACACACTGATAGCTACTGCTAGATTTTAATCTCAGAACAGCTATATCGCTACTCAGTGTAATAGTCTTCTAAGTTTAAAAGGAATATTCCTCGTCTTGTCTAAAGCAAAAATAAATGCCATACAATTGCAATTGTAGCAATCAGAATTTCATCATCCATGAGTTATCTTGCATAACGTGTTCCATAGCCATAGATTTATGAATTTCTAACTTGATGGCTTGATTTAATGATTTCACAGAATACAATATATTCAATGCTTACATGTAATATGGTAGTCTCGTTCACGTCTTTCTGCTATAGCAACTCCATCTCCTTAAGGACAAGTATGGACTTATAGAATTTGTACAACTGACATCACTATTTTGCAGGATTACTTCTTATTAAGTCCAAACTCACAGCATATTCAGGAAGAGGCGTGCCGCATAAAGCGAGATGTGGGTACGAATGAGGATTTACTCTTGTTTTATAACTATTCTTCTGAATCCCAACCCCGTATCTTAACCAGACATTTATGTTCTATAATCACGGCAACATCAACCTGTAAATGGATATAGTCAAACCTAGCACTTCAATTGCCGTGTCTGTGCCGCAATAATTCGAACGACTTATAGATATGTTGGCACATTTGAATATTTGACCTCTTAAACATTATATATGTGCATAAATCTGACAAGTGACGTATGGTGACGCCACAACATAGTGAAGGCTCTTTATAAAAAATGATGGTTGATCAGAGAGACGGAGGGGGGACGAACCTCCCTCTACCGAAATTTTAATCTTAAGGTTTGTTTTCTAACAGTACAGTTCTGAAAAGTATAATTGTTGGAGTATTGTGTGTTGGGGAAGAAGAATTAAGGAGTCGTGATTTTTATGATGGATTTATTGTTTGTTTGGAAGTTTTTTATAATTTAGGGTGTGGTGTGGTGTCCGTAGTGATGAGTGGCCAATGGGGATGAATGCTTCTAGCCACAAAGGTGGATATTCGTGGCGATGTGTGGTTTTATGATGTTTTGTTTTGTCATTGTTTGGAATTTTGATTCAGCATTTTTGTTGGCTCTTGTATGTCGTTGTTATCGTTGTGTTTTTTTTGTTAAGTTGTCATTGTGGTGGCAAGGGTGTTGGTGGTTCTACAACAATGCCTATTCCTAATGTCTCAGTGTACGATGGTGTGCAAATGGATGGCTTTGATAGTTAAGCACCTAGACATATTTGTAACTTTATGGTATTCGCTAAATCCATTGTTCTAGTTTAGTTTTTTTCTTTAGAAAAAATGATGGTTGATCAGAGAGACGAAGGGGGGACGAACCTCCCTCTGCCAAAATTTTAATCTTAAGGTTTGTTTTCTAACAGTACAGTTCTGAAAAGTATAATTGTCGGAGTGTTGTGTGTTGGGGAAGAAGGATTAAGGAGTCGTGATTCCTCTGATGGATTTATTTTTTGTTTGGAAGTTTTCTATAATTTAGGGTGTGGTGTGGTGTCCGTAGTGATGAGTGGCCAATGGGAGTGAATGCTTTTAGCCACGAAGGTGGATATTCGTGGCGATATGTGGCTTTATGATGTTTTGTTTTGTCATTGTTTGGAATTTTGATTGTTAACATCTACTCTGAAATTAATTATATTTTCTTTCTTTTTAAACAATTTAAATTTAACCATGCCTACAGAATTACAATTCATCCATAATTAATATAAATGATTCAATTACAATTCATATTATTTAATTTAAATCAAATTACAATCTTAAAATAATAGTAAGAGTTTCACAAATCAACTTTACCCGAATTACTCGGTATTAAAACATACCTCACCATCCACCTTAGAATATCTTAAAACTTCATGAATGCCTATAAATTAATTAAGGCATTAGGTCATAGTCATGAAGAGGCGTGCCACATAAAGCGATAAGTGAGTATGAATGAAGCTATACTCTTATTAAATATTAATTTGACAATACAAGTAAAATATCATGATAGGAAATGTCAACAGGGATTTCCATGACTTATAAATATATTTGCATATTTCAATAAATATTACATATATAGATTATTTTTTCTTCTAAAATTAAATGTTAAATTTTATAATACTAATTAAATATAATAATATTTTATTTTGATATTATTTATTATATATTATCATCCTTTTAATTAATAGATAAGGTATTAATATAAAATATTAATTTTTAATATGACCAAAATAAAGTTATATTAAAATAGATTGTATAAAAATAAAATAAAATAAATAGAGTTAAATTATTTTAATAAAAAAAAATTCTATTAACCAAAGAAAAAGTTTAATTTTTTTAAAAATAATTATATCTATAAAAAATAATAATCATATAAAATATTTTATAATAATATTAAAATATACAATATTTGTGTTTTATAATTTATTTTTAGAAATAATATTAATATATAAATAAATGATAAGGAAAAAAATGTTAAAAGAATAAAAAATTATATATAAATTAGAAGGTGAAAAAAATGTATAAATCAATAAAGATCTCATATTCTTATAGAAAAATAAATAAATATGTAAAGTTTTGAAAACTCTTTAAAAATATGATTTAAAATATAAATTATATAATTCTTATATTATTGACGATACAATAAAAATGGTCCAATAATTTATTTATAAGAAGTTAACAATTGAAGAGTCAACAATAACTAGATAAAATATAAGTTAGAAAACTAAAACAAGAGAAAACTTCAGTGACATGAAAAATGAAAGAAGATAAATAATAAATTAAAAGATGAATGATCCATCCAAAAAATAAAATGTGATGATAAGTAAATTATAAAATATTAATGATCTATACTCTTATTAAATATTAATTTGACAATACAAGTAAAATATCATGATAGGAAATGTCAACAAGAATTTTCATGACTTATAAATATATTTGCATATTTCAATAAATATTACATATATAGATTATTATTTCTTCTAAAATTAAATGTTAAATTTTATAATACTAATTAAATATAATAATATTTTATTTTGATATTATTTATTATATATTATCATCCTTTTAATTAATAGATAAGGTATTAATATAAAATATTAATTTTTAATATGACCAAAATAAAGTTATATTAGAATAGGTTGTATAAAAATAAAATAAAATAAATAGAGTTAAATTATTTTAATAAAGAATTTTTCTATTAACAAAAAAAAAAAGGTTTAATTTTTTTTTTAAATAATTATATCTATAAAAAATAATAATCATATAAAATATTTTATAATAATATTAAAATAGACAATATTTGTATTTTATAATTTATTTTTATAAATAATATTAATATATAAATAAATGATAAGAAAAAAAATGTTAAAAGAATAAAAAATTATATATAAATTAGAAGGTGAAAAAAATGTACAAATCAATAAAGATCTCATATTCTTATAGAAAAATAAATAAATATGTAAAGTTCTGAAAAATCTTTAAAAATATGATTTAAAATATAAATTATATAATTTTTATATTATTGACAATACAATAAAAATGGTCCAATAATTTATTTATAAGAAGTTAACAATTGAAGAGTCAACAATAACTAGATAAAATATAAGTTAGAAAACTAAAACAAGAGAAAACTTCAGTGACATGAAGAATGAAAGAAGATAAATAATAAATTAAAAGATGAATGATCCATCCAAAGAATAAAATGTGGTGATAAATAAATTATAAATTGTATACAACTTTTCTTTATGAATCCAATTTAATTATAAAATTAAAAAGAATAAAATATAAATCTATTTAATAACAAAATTATCTTTTAAAGAGAAGAGCAAAAAAATATTCAAAGTTTAAAAAATATTTTTAAATGATAATTTAACAAATAAATTATATAATTTACATATTATTGTTGATTAAATAAAAATAACCTAATATAAAATTTATGACAAAATAATATTTGAAAACATAATAATAACTAAATAAAATATCAAGCTAAAAAATTCAAATAGATGAAAACCTTAATAATATAAAGATTGAAATTAGATAATTTCTTGATTAAAAGTAAAATAATGCATCCTTTCGATAAGTTAAAGAGTGAAATATTGTGATAAGTCAATTACAAGTAAGATATAACTTCTCTTTATAACTCTAACGTAATTATAAAATTAAAAAGAGTAAATTTAAAACCTATTTAATAACAAAATTATCTTTTAAATAAATGTTAGGAACCCCTTATCCAACAGAAGCACAATTGATTACTTTCTTATAAGCAATTAAACACGGAATTATACCAGAATGAATAAGTAACTAGAAACTTGAGACAACAAAGAATTTGAGAGACAATACACACTCTTGTATTAGATATTACTAGAAGAAAATACAATAAGAAAGATGCCACTTCTTCCTCCACCTCAAAGGCTTGCCACACCTCAAGACCTTCCCTCTCTCTCTTGCTCAACACAACAACTCTATAGCCTGAGTTATTATCCCTCCTTGAATGCTTCAGTTGATCTCCTTGACCTTACACCTGTAGATCTCCTTGACCTTGCTTGCTTCAATGCTTTTACTTGCCTGCTTGATAAATACAATAGATGCCTCATGGGTCTTTAAATAGAATCCCATGGTTACAAAAATAGAAATCTAACTACAATAATTAGACATGCAGATCGTGACTATAATTAGTCATTTGACATGCAAACACTTGCTTCACTTAACGGACTGTTCGTCAACAACAATTTTGGAACACACAGGCGACCGACGCCGGTCCCTGCTTGCCTGGTGCTACCGACGTCGGCCAACTAGCTGCCGTCACCGGTTGCCTTCTGAACTGCATCTGACCAACGTCGGTCATGCTGCTGACGCCGATTCTTCTAGTTCTTTAGCAACCTTCCTTCTGTGTGTCTGCAAACAGTTGAAGCTTTTAGCTCCACACCCTAACAATCTCCCACTTGGAGATAAATAGCTACTACTGTACCTGTACACCATCTATTTTGTTCCTTTGGCTCTGTATCCCTCTTCAAAGTCACTCTTGAAGACCAACCACCACACAAACCTGTGATGCTATACCTGTCACTTATGCCGAAAGAATTTTGCTGCTCCCAAATTCTTCATGACATACTTCTGAACCAACTCTACCCTTAGCTCAGAAAACTCCTTGTATATGAAACCCTGCAACAAATAACACAATACAGTAACAAGATAATGTAGCTAATATTATCCAACCTGGTAAAGATAAAATACAATGGTCAAACCTCCATTGTCCTGCAGCCTAATCAAGACCATATACCATAGCCTTCTGTCTCACGTGTCCATCCACTCTCTTCTCTAATATGGGAATCCATCCCTCATCCAGTGCTTTCTTCTAGCTGACAACTCTACCAACAAATACTTATTTGGTTCTTCTCCAAGGACTCACACTCCTCATTCATGCCAAGCTCCCACTGTTTCTAGATTCTACCTGCATTGCTTCTTCCATCTTCCTAGTTCTTGACCATCAGTAAGCAATATAAATAAGGTGAACAACGAATATGAGGTTCACTTACCCTTTCTGACCTCCATATGGGTGTTTGAGACTCCTTGATAGCTTGTTGTCCACCCATCATCTGTTCCAATGACCGATCTTGGCCATCTCCTAGTCTGCTCTTGATCGATGTCGGTTCCCTGCACTGACCCTAACTATCGACATCATTTCCCTAGCTGACGCCGGTGTCCCCCTTGCCGATGTCGGTCCTGATGACCGACGTCGGACTTCTCCTGCCTGACTCTATCGACCCTGTTGGTCTGCACATGATCGATGCCAGTATCTGGCTAACCGACGTCGGTCCCAAGTGACCAACATCGGTGTCTGTGTGTTCCTGTAAGTGATGAAATCTTTATCCGTGAGCTCATCTTGGATCAAACCTCTGTCCATACTGCCCTACTCAGATTTAATCAGCCCCTGTGACTGATCTCTATCCTTCATCTCCTCCATAAACACCAAGGCTTCTTTTTTCCTGTCAAAAGCATCAAATTTCCTTTTCCTGCAATGAACTCTATCTATGCTTTCCAAATCTGAACACGTACCTTTTGAATCAAGAATGTCCATTCCCTTCTTATTCATGTGACCAAGCCTATTAAGCCACATCTTCAAATCTACAGCTGAAGTAGATAAACCAGAAGTAAAATCAACAATACAAGTAGATAGATAAAGAGTATCTACTTTCTTACCTCTTGCTAGAACAAGTGCACCCTTGGTAACCTTCCAAGAATCCGCTGTGAGGGTTACTGTGCATCCCTCATCACCCAACCTTCCAACAAAAATCAAACTCTACTTCAGAATTGGAACATGCATGACCTCCTTCAACACCCATGTGTTGTCAATCTGCAATCTCAGCTGCACTTTCCCTTTGCCAACTATCTGACAAGGCGTACCATCCCCTAAATAAAGCACTCCAAAGTCTCCCTGTTCATACTCATGAAACAAATCTCTATTTGGGGATGCATGAAAAGATGAACCAAAATCTAAAATCCATGATCCTACCTGACTATCCAAAGAAAGTATGAGAGCGTCATGTACCACACTATTTGCATCCTTTGTTTCTTCAATACCTGCATGTTGATTCTCTTTATCTCTCAACCAACACTCCTTCTTTGTGTGTCCTTTCTTTCCACAAAACCAGCAGGTAATACCTTTGGATTTGGATCTCCTTCCCGATATTATTCCTCCTTCAATGCATCAAAAAAAATCTTATGGTATTTAATTATAACATTCTCTTGATTGCATTATGCATTGAATCTCTCCCATTAGCGAATGACTAGTATGGACATCTTTAGTATTGTGAAGGTGATATTCTCAACATCAATGAAATAATTGATTGAGAAGTACACTTCAATTTTTTGAATCCAAACATCTAATGTTTTGGTGTCGATCTTACTTTCAAACAGAAGGATGTCAATATTGATGTAAACATTGAAGGGGGTTCATTACTAAAACCATTTTTTAGAGAACTATGTAGGTGTGGTAGAAGGCATCTAATTGAATCACATGGTTGAGGCAAGGAGACATGTGAATGTGTTTTGGAATCTAATATTCAGCTATGCATGTAGGGTTATGATCTATGTACGGGGTGGAAGTTGGTGAAATAACATGAAACTTGCGCGGTGCATGAGTCTATGATTTTTGAAGTACATAGAGGTTAGTGCGTAGAAGTGTGTGATATTACATGGGAATTATGTCTATGACTATGAGTAAACTTTAAGAATAGGAGTACACAACATTAGGTGAAAGATGCACACCCTGCATGGTAGAGTGAATGAGGAGTAAGATGGGCTATGCAAGATTTGTGTATGGATCACTTTCTATAAGAGCAATGGTCCCCATTTCATGTAGTTATAGTAAAATATGAGAAATAAAAGTGGAAAAATATAATTTTGTAAACCATTTTCCATAATAAGGAACTTGACATGCCTTAATGATCTATAGAAGAGAGATTTCTTTTTGATGTGTTCGTTTGACCTAAGCATCATTAATTTGATCCAATTCTAACAAGGTGCTAAAATTTATGCTGTTCTCTATCTTTTCAATACTCATTGAAGTACTAGGCATATACAATCAAGGTGGAAAGTAATGGCATAATATTTCTACATTGAAGAATAGATGAAACCAAAGGCAAGAAGCAATATTGAGCTG
The DNA here is from genome assembly GCA_037957365.1 of Torreya grandis. Classification (NCBI taxonomy): domain Eukaryota; kingdom Viridiplantae; phylum Streptophyta; class Pinopsida; order Cupressales; family Taxaceae; genus Torreya; species Torreya grandis. Next base: position 140,621 of record JARHVA010004962.1, on the reverse strand, counting down.
AAAATCATTATCTCCTACTTGTTTGGTGATGGTATAAGGCACATAACATAGTGGATAGATCTTGTTATATGGTCCTATCAATATTTATTTATATAAATATAACCAGAATCAATTGTCAACCTGAAAGGCATGCCATATCTAATGAATGTCATGGCCTTGCTTTTTCTTAGCATTAGCATATTTCAGAATGGTTTTTGCTTTCTATTGAATGTGTTCAATGAATTAAAAAAAATTAAACTTATTTTTTAATTAAAGGAGTTTTTAATATAGATGGATAAATAGGATAATCTATGCCGATAGGTTCGAGAGGTTGAAAACCTATAAATATACAAAAATGGTGTTTGAAGTAGAGATATGTATAGTTCTTTTGTAGTTGTGGTGAATGAAAGACACACTTTAATCCCAAGTGATTTATTTCATTCAATTTTATAATCCTAGAATATGCGTTGTCATCCTATTGACCAATTTCATTTGTCCATCACTCTATGGATGAAAGGTAGTAGATTTGTTCAGCTTTAAGTCCAACATAGACCAATACACTTTTCAAAACTTGTTTAAGAACCTTGTATCTTGATCATATAGGATGGTTTATTGAATTACAAAGTGATTTGAGACATGTTGAAATTATAATTATTATTTTATTGTAGTTAATATTTATTTATTATAAGATATCATAATTGCCAGATTTGAGAATCTATCAACTACTACATAACACAATGATTACCATGATTTATAATAGGTTATCTTGAGATAAAATCCATGGAAATAGATTCCCATGAACTCATTGGAATTGGCAAAGGTGTATACAGACCTTTCTTCTTGTTAACTAATTAATCAACCACACATTTAGTTCAATACTATTTGTATTTGGATAATTGGGCATAAAATGTGGTGAGAAGAATTAATTTTTCAACAATGGAAGAGTATTTCAGCTCCAAAATGTTCTAAAATTTTCTTAAAATGAGCTTTCCATATTAGTTTTTGTCTCTCTACCTTATGTAGAATGTAGAATTTCCTAAGGTGATATAGAAGTTCATCCTATAATTATAAGTCTAAAATTGAATTACAATAACAAAATTATGATATATATCTAGAAAATCATAGTTAGACAGATACAATTCTGACAATGTCTTTAATTAATCTCCATCTACGTTAATTACATAAAGGAGAGCTTGAACCATAATCTAACTCAAATAATTTGTAACTAAATTTTAAATTCCCTTTTTGTAATTTTTTTCAAGTGGAACTATTGAATATGAGAAGACCATTTATTATGTCTCTCTTGTTGTAACTTGTTATGGTTGTATAATAATTGAAGGGGTTTGTAATTTGTTTGGATCATAGTCTTCTTGTCCAAGAGATGATGCTTCTAATTCTTACATGCCTAAATAATTTCATAAAACTTGTGATCATAGGTTGGGTATTTTATTACTAGTGATATTAATGTTTTGTTATGGTAATGAATTGGGTGACCATGTTGAGTGGAGACTAATCCAAGTGAAAAAATCACAAGGTTGTATCTTGAGATCAAAACCCTCAAAGGAATAGTGACTAAACCAAGTTTTAATACTATTCTAAAATCAAAAGAAAAGGTTTTCAATTGTGTAAATATGAGAGGATTGCATACATGATAGCATATCACTATTTAGCATAAACAAGTTTGGTGGGAGAACTACATGGGGTATGATCCCTCATTAGAGTATTGAAATGTAGGCAATTCTAAACCACTCAATGAGGGGTGTTTTTGGATATCAAACCAATATTTTTTAACCCCCTTTTTTAGGTGAAGTGTCAAAAATGGCTCTAGGATTTTAGGATTTCAAAGTGAATGAACATGAATATAAACTTATGCATAATATTGAGCCTCCACAAAATACCTATGTATAGGTAGGCACAACAATCTATGATGGAATAGTCTGACACTTTTCATAAGGATGTGTATAATAGAGAATAGAGTATTATAGTTAAAACAAACATACAAGCATTACCACATTTTTCAAATTATGTTCTAACTGTCACCTTCTTGATCTGAGCAACCAAAGATCCATTATAGGGCATTGTTTGCAAATTTCCACTATCAAAGACCATAACAAAACTAAAACAAATTATGTACCCTATCCTTTTGGTCATTTTTATAAATATAAAGTGTAATAAATCAATCTTACTCTTTATTTTACATTAAAATATGCATAATTTAGATATATTTTATACAATCTAAATTACTCAAAAAAATAGATTATTTCGATAACTAAATGTAAATTAAGATAAAATAAATCTACCAAATTTTTGATTACATTTTATATCAAAAAATTCAAATAGGACATACAACCATCAAATTTAGTCACTACATACAATTTCACCATTTAATGCATGTGCATGAAGTGGTCTAAAATCCCAATGTTGGTAGTCATATTGTCACTTTTAGTAGTGTAGACACCCATTTTAGTAGAAGTACACATATTTCTAATCTTCTTATATGTATATATCTTTTAACTAAGGATTAGACATATACTGATGTATTCTATCGTGGACATGTTTGGTTCCAACTTATTTAACTTTGTTTACCTGCCCCTCAGACCTGTGTGTTGTGCTTGTTTATTTTTATCCAATATTGCTAGGAATCCCTACCTATTGTGCCTATTTTATGTATGTTTTTATCCCCTGGACACTAGTGTCAACATTAATGTCCATCTTTGACATAATTGTATAGGCTTATATTTTTATCCTTTTCCGTATAGTTTTATTTAGTAACATTTTGTTAGCCGTCTTTGCCCATTCTATAGTCAATTTTTTGCACATCACTAGGTTCTAATTCAAATTTGAAAGGTTATTTTATATATAAAGGACATAATATAATCATGAGGCCTACCATTTTAATAAGGAAACTCTCTAATTAGAAAGTACTATTTATTTCAAGTTATCAAATTACACTACAACACTAAATCAAATATTTGAAGCATTCAAAAGGTCAAATATATTATTGCATCACTGTTACCAAAGGTTACTATGAGAAAGAACATATAGTTACACTATTAAAATTATAGACACATGCATAAGAGGGAAGCATACATGCAATTTTATATCCCTCTTAGGAGTATTAGTTATGTAGGCAACACTTACCAATAAATGGGGTTGTTAGGGCTAGCTCGACTTATGTTACTAACCCCTTTTACTAGGTTGTAATAGGTGTAATGCAAAATTAACTAGGGATACTTATTATTTGAATTTGAAACAAATGAAAACATAAATTAAGGCATATAACAATTACATAAGGGGGTCCAAATTTGAAGTCACTCTTGTGTATATCTCTCACTAGACACATGGCATCATACAAGTGGTTTTGAACCCACTTCCTTGGGTTTTGCTCTCTAAAAGTCATATACCTCAGTGCAAAGTTATCTTCCACTCATTCTAGCTAGCACAAGATGTTCTTGAGGGTGAGTTAGAGCATTATCTGGTGCACGATTGCAACAACAAAATTCAATAGGTCCTAGCAATAGAACCAAAATGTTTTAGAAAAGTAGGCTTTTTGGTCATAGGCCTAGTCACGCACCTACCTAGCTCTCTAAGTCAAATTTAGGCATGTTCTAGGGGGCACAGGCCCTGACGATTCCTGTGGTGATCAACATTTTTCACTTGACTGCACTGGCATCAATATACATAAGGTTTTAGCCTTATGTTATCACCCAAAGTGTAGCAGAGAAGGGACATGGCTCTATGTTGGGCTAGTTGTGCCATGGCATAACTCTATTCTTCAAGGGCTTAGGTTAGTACAATGATGGATGTCTATTCATGAGTGCAAGCCTTGGGTTTCACAGGTTCAATGGGATTCAGGTGTTTAAGGGCCAACTAGGTGTTAGGTGAAGGGACTTAGGCATGGTCTTGTGCTTAGGCACAGTTTTCATTCAGGGCACAGGGTCCATACCACACTTGACACATTTCCTATCATAGGCACAGGTTCATGTCTAAATATAGGGTTGTCATGAACGAGTCTAGTTAGAACCTTGTGAGAACTCAACCACACATTCAATAGAATAACATATGCAATCAATAATCATTCAAAGACTTAAAGCATTTAGTCCATTAACTAGTTGTGCAAAGCATTCTTCATTAATTAAGTTAAATAATATAAACATAGTCTATATAAATTGAGTAAAGGTTTAACATAAACTGATAAGGCCCAAGTTCACAGGAGAGCTTGGGCATTACAAGGGGGAGCATCAAATAGCATCCCAACTAAGCCTAAAGATAATTATCTAGTAGGAATTCATTAGAGGTTCTCTACTCTACTTCACCTCTTTTCTTTGACTAAACTTGACTTCCTTTTATAGGCCTCAGAGCATCCTAGGATCATGGGGAATGGAGTACGTCGATTGTTGAGCTAGTGCTAGAGGTACACATCCTACCACCTCCACTACACTTTAACTTTAATGTGCAGTCATTATCCCATGTGCCCGCTTCCCAACACTACATGATTCAAAAGAAACCACTTATCTTTAATGGTCAATCATTATCATGTGTGCCCACTTCCTGATGCTGATTGGAGTTGTTAGCCGCCATCCATTTGGCGCTGCTAGAATACAAAACAATAACCACCCTCTATGATTGCCTTATGCTTAGGTGTTTGTTGAGTTGCCACAGATCCACTACTTATCATAAAATGGGGCCCAGCAGTAAGTGATCCTCTACCTCAGTCATCTCAGCATAATTTGTTAATTTTATCATCACAATCCTCTTAAATCTCACCGAACAAATAAAAACATATTAAAAATTGATGCCTAAATGCCACAACATAAACAATTATTGAGCTTTGCATTGTTTTATAGGCAATGGAGGTGGTATTATAAACACCTGGTGAGCTACCTAGCTTGACACGATGCAACAGGTGAACCTACTACTTGAAAATTAAACCTACCAACTCTCCCTTCCACCCAAGATTGATTGTTAGTCGATGACTTTTCTCTTAATTGGTGATTCCTCTACATCGACATTCACATTGCATCATGAATGATGCTCCCATATGCACCAATGTAGCATGCTCCCATATGAATGATGCTCCCATATGCACCAATGTAGATAGATAGAGAGAGAGAGAGAGAGAGAGAGAGAGAGAGAGAGAGAGAGAGAGAGAGAGAGAGAGAGAGAGAGAGAGAGAGAGAGAGAGAGAGAGAGAGCCTAGTAGTGTAAAAGGTAGGAGTCAAATAGAAATAAAGTCCATTTGAAAAGAGATTTTGATTTGCTTATATAGTGAAACCTTTGAACAATTCCTAGTGGTGAGTGGTGGTTGGGTTAATGAGGCTCAAAAGTGGTGTGATTGGCTTAATTGATGGTGTTAGACGGGTTGAGATTTGTTAGGTTGAGTTGGCAATGACCCCCAAGTTGAATGATGACCGACGTGGACCCAATGGAGGTGATGCATGCATTATGTCGGTAGTGCATGTTGAATAAACCCGTCTGTAATATTCATTATTATTAATATATTAATTATTATTATATAATATAAAAATATATTATTATATGAATATATACTATATTATTATTATACTATAATATTATATATTATTATATTTAATTATATATATAATATATAATTATTACTATTAACATGAAACTAAGTTAAGAAACTCATGTTTTAAATTATAATAAAAAAATCATTTAAACATGAACTTACTAAAATCTCATGACCCTCCTAAATTTGTTGTTGATGCTCAACTTGATCAATGCCAGGTTCAACTACATGAACAAATGTGTCAAATGATGAATAAATATGAGGACCTATCATAGTAATTGTTTAAATTGGACTATCAAATGTCCTATGACAACCCTACATACATAATAAATTTATGCATATAATTTATATTTGTATAAGTATATACTAAAATTATTAAAATAAAAGTACTAAATTATAATTCAAAATTAGAAGTGAATATACATACCTTGATGAGTGCCTGTGTAGATGACATTGTAGTAGAAATTCTTGAGTCTGTATTGAATCATAATGATGGAAGAGTGTCCACCCTAATAATTATCTAAACAAACAACCTAATAATTAATAATCTAGGTAATTCATTGATTAAACAAGTTGCTAGCAAACTTAATCTTGCATACAGTCTAAGATTCAACTATAGTCTAAACATTTAATTCTTTTGGTATAAAATTATGTGGAATGTTAACTAAGGAATGTGCATAAGAGTGTTGAGAATAATATTTTTAGGAATCTAATTGGTCAAGAAATGGTAAAATCCTATTTTCCTATAGTCCTTGTTCTTGGAAAACATATAGTTTGTAAACTAAAAAATTATGTGCCTTTTATTTAGTCTTGTAACTTGTTATGGATTCTAAATAATTTAAAGAAGGATGTTGAATGATCATAAAAATTGTGAGATCATCTTGATATAGGTTTATAGTGCTTTGACATTGAAAGAGGAAATAATCCCTGAGTACCCTATTTGCTAAAGGGCAACATACAATCAAACGACTGAGTTATATTATGTTGAAACTAGTTTGGGATTCCATTGAGATTTTAAGGGGTAAAAGATAGTAAATGGAAGTGTATAAAATCCAATATTAGGTTTTAAATATATTGGGAGTTGAAGGAAAGGCAAAGTAACCTTGTACCTTATTTTCTTGTGTCCATAGGCAGGGTTGTAAACTGAGAGTTTTGAGTTTTCAATTGATTGTGGGCTTTCAAAACTTGTTATCTAAATGAGAAATTTGTATAGGTTCAGTATAGACCCAATGAATTTTTTTTGGGGTTTTGAAACCAACTAAGATAAATGTTATCCCCTTTAGTGTGTTGTTGACCCTGGTAATGGCTTAAAAACCCTAATTCTAAGGTTTAGTCTATAAAATGAGATTTGACCATTGAAATTTTTCAAAAACTTGTAATCTTACATTATTTTATGTCTTCTCACTAATGGACATGGTTTCAAGCTTTTCGGGCACAAAAAGTACATAAATGAGGTTGTGATCTAGTGTTAAGCCTAGAGAAGGGTTAGAGGAGAAGGTGTGATATAGAAATAGGAGAATTTGTCTAAATAAGGGGGTCAAAAAATGATTTATTCAGATGAAAGAGCCAAATGAGAATATATAAATGTAAATATATTATAGAGAAAGTTCATACATGTTTCATATTAAGGAGGTTTGCACAAATGGAAGGCTAATTAGTGAGAGGCCTAAACAAAGAAGTATAATTTTCCTTGAGAGTTGTGTTAGACGGTTAATGTGGGAGTTGTATGGGTCAAAGGGGTCCTTAAATATGTATTTATTTTCTAGTGAAGATCTGTCAAATGCTCCCAACAAGGAACTTTACCCAAAAATAGGGCTAGTAAAAGGTAAAGCTAGAAAGGTGTATGTAAAGGGTAAGTAGACAGGAAATTTGAATTAGTGACATGACCAAGGATGTAGAGAGAGTGATAATAAGATAGAAGGATTGATTTGACTAATATTATTATTATTATTATTTAATTACCCAAAGGACTAAGGGAATGAGTTATTAATGGATGAAGGAGAACCTTGAAAGGAAGGGATATAGGCAAAATTTGGTATAGAAGTTGATATAGCTTTGCATCAATAGATATAGATATAACCTCTACCCCAAATAGATATAGTAGGTATTTATTCCCCCTAAGTAGGTGGTGGTAACAAACTACTCAACCCCATCTATCTATATGGAGTTAAGGTCCCCTATTTGTACATGGTCATAATGCCTATACAATACATAAAGGCTATAGTTTATAATTTACATTTTCTCAAAAAACTAATGGGATCTAATGGATGTACTCTCCCAACAAACTAATGAAATTGACTAGGTAAAATGGGATCAAGAGGCTATACCATCTAAATTTATAACTCCATAGATAGAGATGAAATTATTGTGCTCAGATGGAATTAAGATGGGAATTGAATTTCTAGCTATGACCATTTTGGATAGCAATCATAGAGATTGAACTGCTATATGTCATTAGGATAATAAGGAATCAAGTGCCTGGCTATGAGGCTAGTATTTAAAAGAAAGGAGTGGTGTGCATATTGATGAATACATGCTATGTTTGATTGGTAAATTGATAGAAATATATTGTACCAAATAACTGTTACCAAATGAATTATATATATATATATATATATATATATATATATATATATATATATATATATATATATATATATATCTGTGTGTGTGTGTGTGTGTGTGTGTGTGTGTGTGTGTGTACATCCAATCCTATTGATTGGGATTGACCCGCTGTGGAAACTACATATAATGGGATATCAATCAAATGTTCAAATAATTATTTTGGTTATTAAAAACATAGTTGAGATTGAGGATGAGTTTCCAATAAGTTACGCCGATCCATGTTAATACATCAAACAATAAAAGTCTAACAAAATTATATTAGGTATTTTAAATAAATTTTTAAACAAAATCTACCAAGGATGTAATTAAAGTGTATGAATTTACATTTAGAGTATATAAGATTCACTTGATATTTTACCTCTATAAATATAGATGGTATCATACTGACACAGATAAATGTAGTATCCTGGATTGGCCCACTACCTAGTTGTGGTGTCGAAGGCAACATCTCCTCCTGGAACACAAAAAAATACATATATATTATTTAATTTAAATGTGTAAATTAGATTTTACCTTTTTAAATTAAAAATTTAACTTAAAAATTTAACATTAAATCTATATAAAAGATACCTACATGTGTCTATAGACTCCCAATATATCTGAACTAAATGTGTGTGCTAACAACTCATCAATGAAGACCACATCTTCCAAGTCCCCTGAATCACCATTGTCATCACCTGAAGGTCTAGTGCATATATCACCACAATATCTGCATCGATGGGGTCGGGTATGACCACTAGTTGGAGTATCTCAAGCATCTATCTCTGAAAATCTACTCGTATGATGAACAAGTACATCATTAAGTTCACTAAGCAGATATAAAGTGTCTATCTCCACAACCTCTATTACCCCAAAGGGAATCTCTAGATGAAGTGGCTTTTGGTTAGGGATCCTTGCAAGTTGATTAGGTACATGACGTGTATCTGGTCAATCCTTTGCAGAGCCTTTCCCTTGGCCCTTAAAATCACTATAATCAAATTAGTTTAGAATTTGATTGAGGATAAACTCGTAATAGAGTTTCCTCAAAAATTACGAAGGGGCCTCATGGTTATTATAATGGGGATAGTCAAACACCATCCATCATCATTTTCAAAAATTAGCCTTAATCAAATCATGTTTGCATTGATGGATTGGGAAATTTTTGGTTTTTATATAAAATGGGGCATTAGTGGTCAGGTCGATAAATAAGGTACAAATTTAATATTCTATTATATTTTTATTCTTCACCTCAGATGTTGATAATTTATCAGCATAGTAAGACATATAACTATCCCTATATGACCTCCATCTATCAATTTGACTTGTTATCAAGTCAACTTGACCTAATACTAAGTCTATGTTATTGGTCAAATAGGTACGGTGGGTGTTTGTGGAAGTGGGCTTCCTCATTCTCCTAATTATTTTCTCAATTTTAATTTCATTCTCCATTATGTGACCAACTAATTCCTCCTGACTGCCTGGGGGATCTAGGGGAACTATAGGAAGGTTAGGCGGAGGGTTAGCAGGGTTAGGAGGGTTAGCCAGAAGGTTAGGCGGAGGATTAGGTAGAGGGTTATGTGGAGCATGCTGGCTTGTTGTAGAAAAATAAAAAAATAAATTTTTAATTCACATTCAAAAAATATTAAAAAAATCAAAAAATTTAATTTAATCTAAAAAAAATACCTCTTCTTCGTGTGACATCATCGATCTGGTGAATGGAAGGCAAAACATGAATCTTGTAGGAGAAAACATAATTTTGCATTGAAAATGTGATCTTGCAGCCAAAACACGAATGAAAATCAAGAAAACAAGAATGGCAAAATGTATAGAATGAGGTTTTCTTTTTGTTTTATATATTTAATAATGTATATGCATTATTTAAATATACAAGGATGCATACACATTCTTATAACACATATGCATTCCTATATACTTCAATAACATATACATGTTATTTGTTATAACACGTACGCATTATGGCTCAATAATCTCAAGCCATAACATGTATGTGTTATAATAATAATATGTATGCATTATGTTATAATGTGTACACGTTGTAGGGTATGTCCATGAAATTGTCCCCCAACTCTGTGCACATACCTATTACTCAAACACTGAACAAGCTGACACTGTATACACCATAATAGTTCCAAATAAGGAGACTGTTAACTGTAAAAAAAAAAGTGTTGAAAATACATATAAGATCTCTCAAAAATGATGGCCTATGGCTGTAATGGAAAAGACAAGCAACTGACAAAGTGAAAAGGTACCCAAAATAAAACACACAAACCCATGAAGGTAGACAAGCCTAAATTAGCAAATCCCTCATGACACTTTTTAAATTAGTGCAAATACAATATAACTTATACACAAAAACCCCCAGATAGAAACAAGGAAGATATTGAGCTTCACCAAAATAGCCTCAAACGAGGAGACTGTTGCCTCGTCAAATAAGTCATCAAGAGAGGTGCTCTAAAAATAAGAGAGCCAAAAAAAAGTGTCTCTTCATAGATAAAGGTGAGACGCTGAGATACCTTGTGGAAACATAACATAACTACCAGTGTGTTAAAGTACTAATGCATGTCATGGGCTAATGGAAGAGTGTGACAAATAGTGAAAAAAGTCATAATGCATACAAACACACCAGAAAATAATCAACAGCTAAAAACAACAATATACAAAGCACCTGCAAAAAAGGACGTCAATCTCCCCCATAAATATGTCTAAAATAGTGCATATGTGAAGTATAATACAAAGACCACAATAATATTGTTTTTAAATTAAAAACAATTAAAAAAATTATGCCCAAAAATTATTCACCTCCATAATATCTCTCTAAAGATATTGTTTCCGACCTCCACTAAGCACAAGGGTACTTTTACAAAGGTAAGCCCCACTTTTGACTCAAGTTTTATCAAAACTTTATAGCCGGCTTTCAACGAGTTCAAATAAACATATAACAGAATTAATACTAATTTTGAATATGAAGCTGTTAAATTTAAAAAATCAACTTTAAAAAGAACTTGTGAAACCACGAAATTGAATGGAAGTAGTGGTTTCAAAAAACCAATGGTGGTTTTGAGTGCTAGCGGAATGGAGAGCATGCACGGCAAAAGATTTGGAATGCCATTCCATGAAATCAGTCCACCTCCTCATCTTTGTTATTGGACGGAAGATACTTCTGCAGCACTCGGATCAAATCCTCCAGCTTCAGCGAAGAACATCCCACCAAACTATTCAATCCATTCAGAGAAGACTCATAATCAACACGCCCACCGCAAGTTTTGAACACGGGACCTTCGACAAAACTCGCATCAATAATCGATGGATCAAAAAATAGCTTTGACATATACTGTGTTAGAAGAGTCGTGGGCTTGTGTGGGAGCGGGAGCAGGCCACAGGAGGGAGCCGTGAATAGTGATGGAGAGAGAACAGGTCGGTGCTTAAAAAAAACTTATAAATGGCTGTTAAACCCACAATCACTGTGAACCCTGATTCAAAGAGGAAAAAAGCAGACCTTCACAGTATATGTCGAGCTTTTAAGGCAAACCCGATGCCTTGGAGAAAAGAGCCATAACCGATGAGCTTGAACACTACAAGAGCCATAAGGAAGGCTGGTCGAAGCCAGCAGGGTCTACGAATATTCGGCAGCAGGAGAGAAGGCCTGGTGAATCGATGCAGGAAGGACATCTGTTAGCGACGTCAATTTAGCATGTGCGGCTTGCGCTTAACTAAGCTAACTAATGCTAGCTGTTCTCTTGTTTCTTCCGCTGTGCCATGCAACAGTTAAACAACGGTTGACTCTGCTTCCGCCAGCCATGCAACAGTTAAACAGCAGTTGACATTGCTCTTTCAATTAGTAAACTACTTCTCCTTGCTGCCTTTGAGCAGCCTTTGTAACCTTTTATTAAGGCTAAGGTCTTTTTTTAGTGTAATGCAGAAAATACCACAGTAACTTCTATTTTCCCATCTTGCTCTGCCTTTTTGTACTCTATTTTTTTGCTGCTCTATTTTTTCTTCAAATTTTATGCAGCTGTAGCTTCAAATTTTACATGGTATCAGAGCCAAGTTACGATCCTGGGACCTGTGTACAGATGAGAGTGATGATTTGCCTTACCAACAGCAATTTTGGAGTTGTTTTGCATGTCAAATATGGTCACCGAATCAGGGGTGAATTCAACTCTCCTACCAGTTCCAGTATGTGTCATTTGATACATAGAAAGAAGATTAACAAAAAGCTTTGGAATATGTAAGACATTCTCAAAACTTCCAATTCCAACCTCTACCCTCCCTATTCCAGTTGCCTCTACAGGTGAACTGTCTCCCATGAGAATAGGAGAACCAAAATATGGTTTCAAAGAAGAAAGAGCTTTTTTCCATTTTTCAGCTCTGATCTTCTAATCTGCAAAAAAAAATACTGTACTTCTTCTTTCTAGCAACCAGGCTCTGATACCATGCAACTATTTTGATTGGAAGCCAAAGATTCTACTTCAGCTCAGAAGTAGAGGCCTCTATCGGATAGTTATGAATACAGAAATTGAACCCAATCTAGCAGTTGAAAAATCCAAATACTTCAACCGCATGGATGAAGCATTTGGTTTGCTATGCTTATCTATCTCTCCAGAATTGTTGTTTCATGTTGAGGCATGTACAACTCCAAACCAAGTTTGGAATACATTGGAGACTCTTTTTGGAAAGTAAGATGAAATGCGGGGTCATATCCTTGAAAATGAGCTCAACTCATTAGATCCAAGGATTTTTGATAATATTCAAGATTTCTTCACAAAGTTCAAGGCCTTATTGCTTCAGATCAAAGGATCTGGTATTGACAAATCCAAGGAAGAAAGCAAATTAATCCTTTCTATTCTATCAAAGTTGGGTCCAGAGTATGCAGTATTTGTCTCTGCTTTCCACACAGTTAGGCTCACAACAGGAGCAACTTGGAAGATGCCCACACTGGATACCTTCATTGAGTCTCTAGTACATGAGCAGGATAAGCTTATAAAGATGGGCACATTGAAGAACTCGAAAGCTCATGCACTTATTGTGCATGCAAATGGGAAGAACAATTCCAAATCCAACCAGCAATTCAAAGGCAAAGAAAAAAAGGATTCATATCCAAGAAAGGAAGGCAATCCCAAACCTCCAGATGGATCTACTAGCTCAAAAGAAAAGAAGGACAAAAAGGGCAAATCAAAGTGCAGCTATTGCAACCATGGGTACCATCCAGAATCATCATGCATGAAGAAGACCATTGATCTCATGGCTCAGACACTTCAACAACATAATCTTGGTAGCCTTATCCCTGAGAGTGCCAAGAAGAAGCAGGAAGAAAAAGCACCTGAAACAAGAGACAATGCTCATGCATTGATTGCTATTCATTCTTCTTCAGATGCATGGATCATAGACTCTGGAGCTTCACACCACATGGCAGCCACAAAAGAAACTCTTTCTTCTTTGAAACCATATTCTGGTTCTCCTATTCTCATGGGAGACAGTTCTCCTGTAGAGGCAACTGGAATAGGGAGGGTAGAGGTTGGAATTGGAAGTTTTGAGAATGTCTTACATATTCCAAAGCTTTCTGTTAATCTTCTTTCTGTGTATCAAATGACACATACTGGAACTGGTAGGAGAGTTGAATTCACCCCTGATTCGGTGACCAAATTTGACATGCAAGACAACTCCAAAATTGCTAGTGGTAAGGCAAATCATCACTCTCATCTGTACACTTTTTCTGATTTTGTTGCTAAATCAGATTCTACTTTACTTCTAACACATGCAAATGATGAAAGTAGAATTTGGCATGAAAGATTTGGTCATTTAAATTTTAGATACATGCAGCAACTTAACAAACAGGGAATGGTTATAGGCTTGCCAGCCATAGACTTTTCTGATGGAATTTGTGAAGGATGTGCTCTTGGAAAGCATCCAAAAGAAAAGTTTCCAAAGGTGAGTGCATGGAGAGCCTCTTCTCCTTTAGAGCTTGTTCACAGCGATCTTATGGGTCCATTTCCTGAACCTTCCATGAGCAAAGCCAGATATGTGTTAACATTCATTGATGATTACACAAGATACACATGGGTGTATTTTCTCAAATTCAAATCTGAGGTGTTTGAGAATCTCAAGATTTTCAAAGCCCATGTAGAGAAGCAGTCTAGAAAAATGATCAAGATCCTCCACACAGATAATGGAGGGGAGTATGTCAACAATGATGTCCAACATCTTTGTGATGAAGCAGGAATATAATTGCAGAACACAGTTCCATACACTCCACAACAAAATGGGGTAGCTGAGAGAAAGAACCGATCTTTGAAAGAGATGGCTAGCTGCATGTTGCATGCTAGGTCCCTTCCCTCCAAATTGTGGGCTGAAGCAATCAACTGTGCTTCATACATACAAAACAGATCTTTTCATAAATCTGTCACAGGACAAACACCTTTTGAAGCATGGAGAGGCAAGCAACCAGAAGTCACACATTTTCGCATCTTTGGATCTCGTGCTTGGGCATGCATTCCTGCAGATAAGAGGAAGGCTTTGGAGCCTCAAAGCAAATAATGCATCTTTGTTGGATATCCAGATGGTGTAAAGGGATATAGACTACTAGATCTTTCCACAGAAACACTCTTCATTGAAAGGAGTGTCTACTTTGATGAAAATCTTCCACATGCATCTTAGGTACAACATGCCACCACCTCTATGCTTCCTCATCTTACAAATCTTAAAGATACATGCAATCATTCTGATCCTATTTCAGATATTTCTGAATCTGATTTAGAGGAACATGAGCATGCATATGCTGATCCACAACCAATCCTTGATTTGGATTCTAGTGATGATTCAGTATCCCATGTGGAAAATCAAAGAACAAGGAGCTTAGCTGATATATATGAAGTTCCTCATGCACTCTCAGCTACTGAGCCCATCATGTCGATGCATGCTTATGTGGTTCTAGCATCTAACCCTCAAACTTATGTAGAAGCTACAGGGAATCCGCTTTGGGAAGCAGCCATGGATGAGGAGTACAACTCCCTCATTGCAAACCAAACTTGGGATTTGGTTCCACTTCCTTCCAATCGCAAGCTTGTCAGATGTAAATGGGTCTATAGGACAAAGAAATCAGCAGATGGACATGTGAGCAGATACAAAGCACGGTTGGTCGCCAAAGGTTTTCAACAAGTTCATGGCATTGACTATGATGAGACTTTTGCTCCAGTGGCAAAAATGGACTCCATTCGATTGGCTCTTGCTATTGCAGCATCAAGAAGGTGGGAGGTTCATCACATGGATGTGAAGAATGCATTTCTTCACGGTGATCTTGAGGAGGAGATCTACATGGAGCAGCCACAAGGGTATATACAAAATTCCTCATTGGTATGTAAACTCAAGAAGTCACTCTATGGCCTCAAGCAGGCACCTAGAGCTTGGTATGCTAAAATGGATTCTTATCTTCTGTCTCAAAATTTCATACGATGAAAATCTGATCCAAATGTTTATATGCTAAGAACCTCTGATTCTTTGTTGCTCATAGTACTCTATGTAGATGATCTACTAATAACAGGTGATTCACCCACCACCATTGCAACAATTAAAACTATTTTGCATGATAGATTTTCTATGACAGACATGGGTCTCCTACATTTTTTTCTTGGCCTTGAAATCAGCCAGAATCCATCAGGAATCACAGTTGCTCAATCCAAGTATGCACGAGATCTCTTGGTTCAGTTTCACATGACTGACTGCAAGTCAGCTGTCACACCTTTCCTATCAGGGGTCAAGCTTGAAGATGGCAAGGATACACCATTGGTTGATTGCACACGCTACCGTCAACTTGTGGGGAGTCTTCTTTATCTCACTCACACTCGTCCAGATCTCTCATATGCAGTGGGGGTTGTTTCTAGATACATGCAAGAGCCGCATGAGCTACATTGGAAGGCTGCCAAGCGTATACTTCGCTATGTCCAAGGAACCATTTGCTATGGGATTCATTATTCAGCAAGTTGTGCTTTGGATCTCATTGGCTACACTGATTCTGACTAGGCTGGTGATAACATTGATCGCAAGTCCACTTCAGGATATGTTCTTAGTTTGGGATCAGGGCCCATTTGTTGGTCAAGTAAGAAGCAATCTACCATTGCTTTATGATCAACAGAGGCTTAATATAGAGGTGCAGTCAACGCTACCATTCAAGTCATTTGGTTGCAACACTTCCTAACTGAGCTTGATATCCTCTTTCATCTTCCGACTGTCATTTGGTGTGACAATCAGAGTACACTGAAGGTTTGTAGAGATCCCATACAACGGCAACGGACCAAACACATCGAGATCCACATGCACTTCATCCATGAATTGATACATGATGGAGTCATCGACTTGCAGTATTGTGCCACTTCTGAACAGATTGCCGACATCTTCACGAAGACATTCACTGAGCAAAAGTTTCATTTTCTACGAGACCTTTTTGGTGTGAAGAACACTGCAACACAATAGCTGTCATGTGCAGTTAGTGTCTCTTTTGAGGGGGGGTTTTGTTCCCACTGGGTTTTCCCTCTTTCCTCTTTTTTTTCTCCTTAATTAGCTTAAGGGGGGGTGTTAGCGACGTCAATTTAGCATGTGCGGCTTGCGCTTAACTAAGCTAACTAATTCTAGCTGTTCTCTTGTTTCTTCCGCTGTGCCATGCAACAGTTAAACAACAGTTGACTCTGCTTCCGCCAGCCATGCAACAGTTAAATAGCAGTTGACACTACTCTTTCAATTAGTAAACTGCTTCTCCTTGCTGCGTTTGAGCAGCCTTTGTAACCTTTTATTAAGGCTAAGGTCTTTTTTTAGTGTAATGCAGAAAATACCATAGTAACTTCTATTTTTTCATCTTGCTCTGCCTTTTTGTACTCTATTTTTTTTTGCTGCTCTATTTTTTCTTCAAATTTTATGCAGCTGTAGCTTCAAATTTTACAACATCACCAGGTGCAGAAGATCAGTCGCCATCTCGAATCTCCTATTGCCATCAAACAACTATTTTCTTATACCGCCACCTATGAAAACAAACCTCGGCAGAGCTATAGAGTTCCATCCATGATGCTGAGCGGCAGGATTGTTGATGATGAGTTGAATCTGATGTCAAATAAAATGGAATACAAAGTGCCGAGCTAAGAGGGATCTAACACTACAGTAGTCAATCTCAATACTAGAGATGAAACCCTCAAAAAATTTGTGTTGCTTGGCTTCCCGGACCTGCAAAAATAAACCACAACCAGAGATTTATTTTTTTTATTTATTTTTTTTCCGAAAAACCTTTAAAAACGTACGGCTCACCAGATCTGTCACAGTTGTGCTAGTGGGGAGAAATTTTCAAAAGACCCACCAAATATTTTTCAAAACGCAGAAACCGGAAAATTTTCTTGACAAAGTGTAAATAAATTTGATGTACGGGTTTACTCATAGTTCGTCGAAAAAATCATAAAAAATGAGTTTTTGCAAAAACTTCATTTTCGACAAATTAATAAACTGTTCTTAAGGTTTTGAGGCTTTTTGTTCTCAATGGCGCAAGTTAGAAGTCATGAAAATGCACCAAAAATTAGTTGACATAAGAAAATGGCTCAAATGCTATGGTGGATTTACAATGGAAAAATTTTGACACTGAACAATGGTTGTTGTAGGGTAGTTCTAGCATCATGAAAGAGTTATCAAAACTCTTCAGCGAAAATCTCTCCAATAGCTCATTATCACAACTATTGATACTTTAATATAAACAAGAGAATAAACCAATTGAACATGGAGCAATTGTTATTCACACAAGAAATGATTAAAAAAATATAATGAGCATATATGTTATAATAAATAACACTTGCTTATATATCAAGACAAAACAAAATATAAGTTAAACTAGTCAATGTAGGACTAAACCCCACATAAAACAAAACTAGGTAAACACAAATACTTAGAGCCTAGCAAACATGAGTAAAAGATACTCTAATAGCTCAGACATAAAATATATGACCAAAATATTATTTGTTTCTTGATAACCCATGCATAAAAAATTTAATTGATTTTTATAAAAAAAATTAAAAAACCTATCAATCACAAACTATGAACAATGTTTGTAATCATTTTTGAAAAATCTTACAATTTTAAATAGAATGGTGGTAATTTAAACTTATCGTGCATGGTAGCTTGTCTTACTAGTAAAGAAAGTGCGAGACCTACAACTAATTATATTTTGACTTAGGGTTTGTCATGTTCAAGGTGGGTGTAATACTTGTAACAAGAGCGTAAAAGCACATGATAGACTCTACTCTGAATTAGCAGATTTTTTGGATTTGTTACACTTCTCGAGTTTGTTATGTTGATAGGCATTATTCATTAGGGCAAACATAACTGTCAAGAATTGATCGACAACAAATGATTGCCCCATGTGATGGCAAGACCATTAGACTGATTACAATGGTTGATGCCCTACACAATGGATTTAACTCTGCAAGTTCCTATTGGCATAATTACTATGCTTATTACATTATTTAATTTGCTAGACAATTCGGTAGTTCTCAGTTGTGCTTAGGTGTCACCTATTGACAGTTTTATAACTATTTTGTATTTGTATATATTCGCGCTACTATGCTTTGGAATCATCAATCAAAGTTTCAATCAATTATTTCTACATATTGGTATCAGAGTGAACGCATCCATAGAAGCCTGGAAAACACAAGACCAAACACACTTCGACGCATGCCTGAGAGGCACGGTGAAGCCTGGAGAAAAAACCCAATCGCCAGCCATAAAAAAAGTGCAAGAAGTAAGTCGACGCTTGCCTGCAGAAGCAGGCCACGTTGAAAGAAGAGTTCGACGTAGCAGTTCAGGCAAAGCTTGAAGCAAAAGCCTATAGAAGAGAGAGAGCCATGAAAAGTTGTAAAGAACATCTATAGATTGCATGATCTAAAAGAGAAGCGTGATAGTAAAAGTGGAAGATACCACAAATCCAAGGAAAACAGGAGGTTGTGATAGGTGGCAACCGGTAAATAAGGTACATTTCAAAGTTTTTGAAATTTCAAAACAAAACGTTTTAATGAATCCCACAGGATTCTATTTTGCCTTACAAGCTACCCTCAAAGACATCGGCAATCTTCAACTTAATGAACTAGAACGTCAAGGCCTCCTCAGCTATTTCCTATTCGACGTGAAGTGTCAGGGTCAGAAGATTGGCAAAAAGCTTGAAGAAGGCTATAATGCAGATGATGAACATGAATAAGAATGCCCCAACAAGCATCCATGTTTGACTGCACAAGCATACCAAGCCCATCATTCAATGACATACCATTGTTGATGAAAATAGTGTCAAACCTTTAAAAAAGGTACACTTCTTTGTAAATAAATAAAAATACAATTTTTTTGAAACTTTTTTAGTAATAAATATTATTTTGCTTGTAATTACTTTACAAAAGTAAAGTAAGGAAACACATAAATATGTCTGCACCCAAGTTGCTATTGTCAGATACCCAGCTCTTGAAAGGGCCAAATTTTGTTGTCTGGAAGACAAAAATGTGAACTATTCTTCAATTTGAAGAATTATGGGGCACCATCACTAGAACAGTGACCTGACCTATCGGACTAGATGAGCAAAAGAAGTTTGACAAGTTGGATGTGAAAACACTCATACTGATAACTCTCAGTATTACTAATGAAGTACAATCACATGTTCACAATGCATAGACATTAAAGGAGGCATGGGACATTTTATCCATAATTTATGAGATGAAGAACCAGACCAAAATTTTACATTTGCAATCGCTTCTTCAGACACTCAGTATGAAATCAACCAAAAATATTGAAGAGTTCTTACATCAGGTTATAGAACTGTGAGCAAAACTTGTTGTACTTGGAGAAAATATCGAGGGTAAGATGCTAGTGTTGATCATGCTGAGAGCTCTCCCATCTCAGTTTCACACGTTCATTACAACACTCAACATTACCAAACAAGTGGTATCATTCAAAGAATTGGTCAATTTGCTTCAACAAGAGGAAACAATTCAGTTCATGCATGAAGAATTTGAGGACAAATCCCTAATCTCCAAGCAACAAGGTCCAAAATTCAAGAAAGGACCTCAAAAGCAACCACAACCACATCAACAATAGCAAAAGACTAAAAAGCCAAAGTGGTGGTGTTACATTTACAAAACCCACATGCATGATATTGATCATTGCTGGTATAATGCCTTGGCTCAAGGCCAATCCAGTCAAGAGGGCTCTTCCAGTAAAGAAGATTCAAAGAAATCTAAGAGACATCCTTGATAATAGAAGCAAAAGGGCATGTAGCAGCATAAAATCAAGAGAAGAATGCATCTAATGATGAAGCAATAGAAGAAACAACATATGGATCCCATGATGATCTTGTACTAGTCTCCCAAACCTTGATATAAGTAAACAAAGTTTGGTTAATAGATTCTGGTACCAGCAAGCACATGACCGGATGTAAGGAACTCTTTGATTCACTAACAACTCATCCAACTAGAGATCGAGTTTGAATTTTTGATGATAAAAAGTACATTGTAGAAGGAATTGGATGTGTCACCATTCCTCTCTTGAAAAGACGCTGTGTTCTCACAAAGGTACTCTATGTCCATGGTTTGATAGCAAATCTCTTATCTATCAATCAACTATTGAATCATAATATAAAATCAAAGTTTCTAGTCTGGGAAGGCATCAAATCATGTCTCATTTTTTGAGAAGGTTAGGTTCTTGCTAAAGCCTTCTTGAAGGATCGATTATTTACCTTAGATATAATTTTAAGTAGTGAAGTTGCACTTAATGCCTCTACGGTAGAATCCACTGCACTTTGACACTATCGATATGGGCATCTATCTACTAGTTCCTTCTTTTAGCTTAGTTTCAAGGTAATAGTACGTGTAATTCCTCAACTTTCCCATTCTTTGTCGATATGTTCTAGTTGTCTTGTCGGAAAATAACATCGAGTTCCATTTGGGCCAAGTTCCTCACATTCCAAGGAATGATTTGTTGTGGTGCATACTAATCTGTGTGGACACATGCCAACATCCCATCGAGGATTCAAGTACTTTCAATTATTTGTTGATGACTTTTCTTGCAAGACTTGGGCGTTCTTTCTCAAAAAGAAGAGTGAAGCTCTTGCACATTTCAAAACCTTCTATCAACATGTTGTTACACAGTCCAAGAAGAAACTTTAACTCCTCCACTCATATCGAGGGGGAGAATTCACATCAAAAGAGTTTTCAGCATTCCTAAAGCAACACAACATCAAGTAGCACCTAACTGCTCCTTACATGCCTCAGTAGAATAGAATAGCATAATGATGCAATCGCTCAGTCATGGAGATGCTCATTACATGTTATCCACTACAAATTTGATGACATAATTCTGGGCAAAAGTAGTACAGACGACTATCTATCCTCTCAATAAAGCACCAAGAAAGATCTTGCTAGATAAGACACCAAAAGAGGTATGGAATGGTTATAAACCATCTATTTATCATCTTCAAGTATTTGGTTATACTTATTATATTCATGTTCTAGATAAGAAGAGGAAGAATATTTAACTAAAGACCCTCTAGTGTATTTTCTTGGGTTATAGCACTACCTCCAAAGCATACCATATCATAGATCCTAAATAAAGAAGACTTATGAAAGTCATGATGTGGTCTGTGATGAATCATCATTTTACTCATTGGCATAGAAGGAGACAGACCAAACAACCTCTCATAGATTTTTCCCATAGTTAGATGATAAGCATGAAGAAGGTGAGCTCTAAGAAGGAGAATTATTCATTGCTCTTGGTAATCTACAGGGCATTTCTTCATCAAATTAGCAATTGTAATGATGTCTTAAATGGCTAGATTCCACAATCAAGGACTCACACTTGAGCTCTCCTCCAGACACATCATCAAGATTTCAAATAAGAAGACAAGTGAGAGATGAATTCAATCTTACACTCATGATTTTAGTGGTTGACAACACCAACCAGAGATAGTTTGAGAGGCCTTAAGTCAACCCCAGTGGAAGAAAGCTATGGATGTAGAATATGATGCCCTCATCAAGAATGGGACGTGGGAATTTTTTGATCTACCTATAGGGAATAAATCCATTTGCTACAAATGGATCTTCAAAATAAAGTACAAGGTAGATGGACCCATCAACAAACATAAAGCATGACTTGCCGCAAAGGGTTATGCTTAGCAAGAGGACATTGATTATGAGAAGACCTTTGCACCCACTGTGAAGATCAAGACCATCAAAATTGTTTGCACACTAGCAACATAGTATGGATGGAAACTTTAGCAGATGGATGTCAAGAGTGCTTTCTTGAATGGTGATATGAAATAAGTATACATGACCCAACCAAAAGGTTTCATCGATGATAAACATCCACATAAGGTATTTCATCCAGTTAAGTCTCTTTATGGACTTAAACAAGCACCTCGGGCATGGTACATAAAAATAGATGATCACCTGTTGCAACATGGTTTCATTTGTATCCCCTCTAATTCTAATTTGTATATCAAGAATTTTGGTACATATATTGTCATTCTTGTCTAGTATGTGGATGATATTGTGATCACTTGTAGTTTGGATGATCTTGTGATCACTGGTAGTTCAGATGATCTTGTTGATGCAGTAAAGAATGACCTAAAGAAATCATTTGATATGACTAATTTAGGGCTACTACATTATTGTCTTGGCTTGGAGATGTGGTAGAAATAGAATCACATATTTATCTCCTAGATGAAATACGCCAAGACACTCTTGAAAAAGTATATAATGTCAGACTGTAAACCTCTTTTGACATTGATGGAGAAAGGTTTACAACTCTCTCATTTCCAAGATTCCCCTCAAGTAGATGCAACTCTCTATAGATAGCTCGTTGGGTGTCTCATCTACTTGACCTACTCTAGGTGAGATATATGTTCTGATGTGAGCTATCTTTCCATATTTATGCAAGAGCCAAAGAAATTTTTACTGGGTTGCATCAAAACATGTTTTGAGATATGTCTAAGGCACACTCGAGTATGGTCTGGAATACAAGAAGAATAGTCAGTTCTTCTTGCAGGGGTACACCGACTCGGATTATGTTGGATCTATTGATGACAAAAATATAAATCAAGATACATTTTTCATCTCAAATCTGGGCCCATTTTATGGATCAATAAAAAGTAGTTAGTAGTTGCTCTCTCATCCATAAAAGCAGAGTATCATACCACATGAGGTGCTGTGTGCAAGGCAATATGGATACGTCACATCTTGTCGAATATGGATATTCCTGAAGATCAGAGACCAATTCTATTATGCGATAATCAAGGTGTGTTGAAGCTTGTGAAGAATCTAGTTTTTCATGAATGAACCAAACACATTAAGGTTCAGTGTCATTAAATCAGAGAAAAATTTTTAAACCATCATATTCAGCTCCAGTACTTCCTGATGGATTCACAGATAGCAAATATTCTCACCAAGTCTCGTGGTAAGGTGAAATTTGATCTATTATAGGGGTACATTTGTAAAAATAATTTAATAAAGGGGGGAATGTTGGCATAATTACTACGCTTATTACATTGTTTAATTTTCTAGATAGTTCAGTAGTTTTTAGTTGTGCTTAGGTGTCACCTATTGGCAATTTTATAACTATTTTGTATTTGTATACATCTGTGCTACTATGCTTTGGAATCATCAATCAAAGTTTCAATAAATTATTTTTACAGTTCCTCATTATTTTCTCTCCTCCCCATGATACCATTTAATAATTACTAGTTACTTTGATAGGCATTATATAGTGTAGCAAACATAACTGTTAGGAATTGGTTGACAATGAGCAATTACCCCATGTAATGGTGATTATAGTGGTTGATGCCTTACACATTGGGCTATACTCTCTACATGTTATTAGTTATGTTGATAGGCATTATACAGATGGGAAAACATAGTTGTTAGGAACCAATCAACAATGATCAATTGCGTCATGTGATGGCAAGACCATCAAACCTATTACAGTCATTGATGCCCTACACAATGGCTTTTATTATTTGTAGTTTTGGTTTCCCAACAAAAATAGAGGATAAACTACCTATCTCATATGGAGACTAATTTGATCTCTCTCCATAGTCACAATACTTGCATACTATTGCATTCAAGAGAAATTGAAAGTGGACATGTCTTTTAACTTCATCACATTGGTACTTTGAAGGAAACTTTATAGGAGCGGTGCTTCATTCCTTGCTATCTCTAGCATATTAATGCTCAATTCACAATCATCAACTGAATAATTGTTTTCATTTACATCATTGTAGATTTTTACATATCATTTATTCATTCATAGATTCAAGTATCATCATATAGGTGGTCCAAAAGATAGGGCACCATGTAGGCTACAACAATCGAGATGTTTCTACCAGCTTATCATTGTCTGGTTTGCCTAGTGGTCTGAGCTAACATATGGATTCATTTAGGATTTATTATGGAAGTGCAAGTAACACTTTTAGGTTTATTATAAATCTTTAGAAACTATTGGGTAAGATTTCATTTTTGAAATTCTAATAACTATAACATTTTTATCTTATTTTTTGCAATTTTCTTTTTCTCTTTTTGTTTAATACAATTAACAAGGTTTGAAAGTTGACTTATATGTTTTTATTAGATTTAGGATTTGGGGATATATGTCTTGAATAAGGGATTACAATCTGAATGTGTTAAAGCTATCTTTTTTGTTCAATCTTGCTTTACACAATAGTTGGGTGTTTTAGTGGGTTGTGACCACTTTTGGGATTGCCATTTTGAGATATTGATTTTAATTGATATTTCTTAAATGGAAGATCCTAGTTTTTATTGTTGCTTATTTCTAAAGCAAGGACCTTGATTCATTATGGTAACAGTTTATTTATTTCTTATGAGTTCTACAAGCATCTAAGTGAATGGTCATCGTAATTGATCAAACCATCTTCTGGTGAATCTCTCTACATCTTCTTTCAAAATCTATATTGCCATAACCCAATTATGAAAAATAAAACCTCTTGTAGGGTAGTTAGGGGTGAGACTCTTAGGGTTTTAGAGTTTGCATGGTTGGGGTGGTTTCTCCTACAATTAGGTGAAAATGTTGGGTCATTCGCATGCCATGTGTGAATTCCCTATTGGAGATTTCTAATAGCCAAGATTGAGCTGGGGTGGCTCTTAAGCATAAGCACAAGCTTGTGTCCACCCCCTGAGCCTTACAGGGAAAAAATACTTAAAAATAATGTATTACACATCTCGTGAGACTTACTGGCTTAAAACCATGAATTGTACATTAAAACCAATTTTGCCGAGATCTAAATTACTTTGTTCTAGCATGGCCTTATGTCAATCCATGTTGTGTTGGAAATTATTAAGAGATTTGGAGTTAGCTTATTATGGAATCCAAAGTGGGAAATGATGAGGTTAGGGAGAGAATTGGAAAATGAGTCTTTAGCTCTATATTTCTTGTAACTCATAAGCTTGCAAAATAGACATGGATATGTTTTTGTCAAAGCTTTTTATAAATGTGAATTATGTAGATAATTTGCCTTTTCGGCTAAACATATTGGTGTAAACACTCAGCACAGCAAGAGTTATAAGTTTTCCTATTCTTATTTATTTATGCACCACAACTAGGTTTCAAGTTGTTTTTGTATGAAATTGCCATAAAGGCAAAAATTAGCATATCAATTTACTTTAAGTTGCCCAATGGACATTAATTTTCCATATCTATGATAATTATTTTCAATTTGATAAGTCACTTCAATTTCTGTCAATGATTGTGACTTTTGACAAGTACAATTAGTGTTCTCAATTACTTTTGCCATAAAAATGATTTGCCAGGACTGGGCAAAAATAAAATACAAACACTATTCACCACTCTATAAATGGTGCAAGGGAATCCTTTCCTAAATTGTAAGGTTTTAATCATTTCCAATATGGTAGATAAGGGTAACAATGATGTAAAGCTAGTGTATGATAGGGGAATGAAGGGCGATTGATAATTGGTTTTTTTGTTAGATATGTGACAACAAAGTTAAATGTTGGATCACTTTGTGGCATGGTTTGTATCCCCTTTTTCTATAAGGGGTGTGGGGTGGAACTCTCCCTACCATTGTCATAGAGGGTTTAGGGGGTGGCGATAGTTATGGAGCCCCCTTGCTACCCCCTAAACCAACAACCAAGGAGTCAAACCCTGATTTCCAGGAAGATGAATTCCATTAAATTCTATTTTTAGGAAGGAAAATCATGATGGCATATTTCCATTCTATTGTTAAGAGAAGGAATCATAATGGTAATGTGCCTCAGAAAAATGCATTTTATTTTTATCTTGCACCTTAAGTAGGCTAAAAGCATGAAAAGAAGCCGAGTAAAAACTCTTAATTTAATCTGTAGTATTTTAAGTAAAAGATCATGGAAGCTTTATTAATCCTATTAATAAAGCTAGGAGTATACATTGTATCATGGCTAGTAAAAAATATTCTACAAAGGGGTTAGGCTGTAACCGCCACCCTCAGAGATCCAGGTAACTCTTTTATTCTATTCTAACCCATAATATAACAAGTACAGTAAGAGTTAATTGAATTATGGTATTCACTTAAAATTGTAGGAGATAGGCAACATCTTGCCCTTTGTTGGACGTGCTAGCGGTAGAAGATAGGCTTAAGCTCTTCCCAACAGACCTCTTGAAAGGCGGTAGATTTGATTCTGTAGTGTAGGGTTGTCAAGTAGTTTTTCATGTAGCCACTCCTACTCCTATCGGTGCTAAAGATCATTAGTCATTGGTAATTTATAATCAAAACAAATATTCTAGTGTTGATTGGATTTATTTGTTAAGATTCTATAGATATTAACTTATGGTGGGGTGCAGGAAGATTTCGTTCTACCTACTGTAAATGGGGTACTGAATATTATGAAGTATTCCACAAGAACTAAATCTTTTCACATCATGTATTGAATGAAGAGGGAGAATTAGGCCATTCATTCCTTGATTAGTCACGTTGGAGCCCTCTAAATTTCCTAAAATATCAAACATCTGCAATGGCCAGGTATGTGATTTCCAAGACGTTAAATACGGTATTGATAACAATCATGAAGTGGTAACCATCCTACGGACGTGTTGGTTAAAGTGTTGTTGAGTCTAAGTTCTAAATAATACAGATCATACAATTATTTAATAATTAGTTTGATTTTTGTTTAATTATTTTTTAGAATACTGAAGCGATTATTTAGATAATTTTGAAATGATTTATTTATTTATTTGAAAAACATGTTCACATACAATTTAATAAATATATTATAGTTAATTTTTATTGTGAAAGAGAATGATTCGAATAATTTGAAGAAATAATTTTTTTTTACTATTATAATTTTTTTGGAGTTATACTGTGAATTCCTTATTTTATGATTATGCAATGGTTTATTTTATATATTTAAAAATCATCAACTCATTCAAAGCTTGGTTGGGGTGGTTGTTTTTGTTTCAGATATTTATAATAATTTATCATGTCAAACTCTTACAATCTTCATATTCCAAAATTTAGTAGAACTGATTATAATTATTGGAGCATCAAGATGATGAATTTTTTATAGAAAAAGACTTATGGAGGATTATAGAAACTGGTTATAATAAACCAACTAATTGTGCTACTATTCCAACTAATGACAATCAAGCCAAGAAAAAAGCTAAGAATAAGAACTTACAAAATTTATTTCATGTTTAAACAACTCTAGATAAGAACCTATTTCAAAGATTTATACGTGCAAAGATAGTGAAGGATGCATGGAAGACTTTACAAGAAGCTTACCAAGGTAGTGAGCAAGTCAAAGTGGTTAGATTGCAAACATTGAAGAGAGAATTCGAAGGTCCAAGAAGCTGAAAGTTTGTGAGATTTTAGTGTAAGACTAAAGGATGTAGTCAACAAAATGGCTATACTTGGAGAAAATCTGAACAAAGAGGTTGTGTTAAAAAAATGTGTTAACGTCTCTAACACCAAGGTGGAATAATGTTGCCATGATTATAGAAGAAAGTAAAGATTTGACTACTCTTGAGTTTGATCACCTAGTTGGATCTATTGTGTCCCATGAAGAAAGACTAACAAACACATTAAATGAAGTTGATGAGGATTTTTTTGCCTCAAAATTAAAGATCATAAAGAATACAGGTATCATCACTCGAAATAAGAATAGTTATGTACAAGGTAAAGACATTATCAAAATAAATCAAGGATAAGGTAAATACATGAACTACAATTATTCAAGAGGATACAGAGGAAGAAGAGGTGTTTCAGCTGCAAGAGGAAGAGATAGAGGTAGATTTGATAAGATAAATATTCAATGCTATTACTATCATAAGTATAGTCATTTTGATTAGGAATGTAGATTAAAATAATGAAATAAAAGTAGAAGTGATAATTATGTTAATGAAGATGGTGATGCTTCATGCAAGTTATTCATTTCATATAACAAATCTAAAAATAGTCCTAATGAGGTTTGGTATATAGATTCAGGGTATTACAATCACATGTCAGGGAATAATGTGTTGTTTTCTATAATGGATAGAAGTTTCAAAATTAATATTAAACTTGATGATGATATTATGTTCCAATTATATCTATGGCAAGAATATGCTCTCATTGACAAGAATCAAGGAAATAAGATGGTTATAATTATACCTATGGCTAATAATATGATGTTCCCCTTGAAGTTTAGAGAGCATAGTTACAACCTTGAAAATATGACATATGAAAATAAAATTTGGTTATGGCATCTCAAGTATGGACACTTGAATTTTCAAAGTTTGAAGTTATGAACATCACAAGAATTGGTTTATGGATTGTCAAAGTTTTAAGAGCATAATGAAGTTTGTAAAGGATGTGTTAAAGACAAACATGCAAGATAAATGTTTCCAAAATGTAGTGCATGGAACACCTATAATCTATTTCAATTAGTTCATTCTGATATTAGTGGTCCTATGCAAACAAAACATTTGGGTAAATCATTATATTTCATTAAATTTATTGATAATTATTCAATAAAGTGTTGGTTTTGTTTTTTAAAGTAAAAAAGTGAAGAATTTGATACATTTAAGAGATTTAAAGCCCTTGTAGAGAATGAAAGTGGTTACGGAATAAAGTGCTTAAGGATTGATCATGGAGGTGAATTATGTTCAAAATATTTTATGAATTATGTTGATTTGAATGGCATCAAAAGGAAACTCACAACTGCATACACCCTTCAAGAAAATGTTGTGATTGAAAGGAAGAACCATACAGTGGTTGAAATGGCAAGGAGGATGTTAAAAAAAAAGGTCTTGAACAACTATTTTTGGGGTGATGCATTTAATATAATAGTATATATTCTCAATCAAGTCCCATTGGTGTACTTGAAAAGATGACTCCATATGAAGCATGGTGTGAAAAATGTTAATGTCAAATATTTCAAATTTTTTGGTTGTTTAGCTTATGTTCATGTAGTTGATTATAAAAGGAATAAATGAAATCCAAAGAGTGAGTCTTGTATGTTTTTTGGGTATAGTGAACAAATCAAAGATTATAGGCTTTAGAATACTATCACTAATAGTGTAGTTATGTCAAGAGATGTTATTTTTAATAAAGGGGGAATGTATGGTCATGACAAAGATAAAGGCAATATTGAGAAGTCTAAATCTATTTTTATTGATGGTATTTATGATGATAGTGATAATGAGTAAGCCACTAGTACTTTAGTGACAAGTACTAAAAGTCTTTTAATTAGCTCCTCATCTAGTGCATGTATTCTAACAGTTCCAACTTCAAGTTTAAATCCATTAAATATCCCCTCATCTAGTGCATGTATTTCAATCATAGTTCCATCTTCAAGTCCTAGTTCTTCAAGGAAGGTAAAATTATTGAGTGAAATTTATCAATGTACAAGAATCTAAACCTATGAAGAATGTCCAAGAGGTGAGACTTTAAATTATGATTTAATTACACAAGTTGGTTTTAAACCATCATGTTTTGAAGATTAATGTACTAATGATGTTTGGGTGTAATAAATGAAAGAATAAATGTATTCCATTCATAAAAATTATACTTGTTAACTTATGAAACTTCCACATGACAAGAAGTGTATTAACTAAATGGGTCTACAAGACTAAGTACAATAGTGATGGTAGCATTGAAAGACACAAGGCATATCTATTTTTTAAAAAAATCACTCAAAGATATAGCATAGATTATGAAGAGACATTTTCACCTGTTGCAAAACAAAAGACCATTAGAATGGTTATTTCACTAGCAACTCAAAAGAAATGGAACATAGATCACATGGATATGAAAAGTGCCTTATTGAATGGGTACTTAGAAGAGGAAGTCAATGTACAATATCCACGAAATTTTTTAGTACAAGGTAAAGAAGACCAAATCTACAAGTTAAATAAGGCTTTTTATGGACTCAAACAAGCACCCAAAGCATAGTATGCAAATATTGATAGATATTTTCATCAGAATGGATTAAAAAAAAGAAAAAGTGAGCCTACTCTTTACTACAAGCAAGAAGGTAATGATATCATTATTATAAATTTGTACATTAATAATTTGTTGTATATGGAAAACAATTCTAAGATGAAGGATAAATTCAAAATTGTTATGATGAATGAATTTGAAATGAATGATTTAGGTCTACTGAAATACTTTTTTAGGATGGAGGTTTATCAATGTAAAGATGACATTTTCATTTGTCAAACAAAGTAATATGTAAATGATATGTTGAATAAATTTACTATGGTTGATTGTAAACCAATATCCATTCTAACTATTCATGGAGCTATGCTATGTAGATAAGATGGTGTTGAAAGAGTTGATGAGACAACTTACATAAGTATTGTTGGAAGCTTAATGTTTCTAACTCACACAAAACCATATATTACTTATTCATTTTATCTTGTATTAATATATATTTTTAAACCATCTAAAATTCATATGAAGGTAACCAAGATAATTTTGAGGTATGTGAAAAGTACTATTGGTTTTGGTATTTATTATTATACTACTAAAAAGTTTGAGATTTTTGGTTTTAGTGGCTCTGATTGGGGAGGTAGTTTGGATGATCGAAAGTCAACATTTGGACATGGTTTTTCACTTGTTTTACGTGGAGCACAAAGAAGTAAAGTTCAATTTATTTTTCATATATATAAATAGAATATAGTGCAATCACTTCAGCAGGTACACAAGCATTATGGCTCCAAAAGGTTTTAGAAAAAAATGGAGGAAAATAACATCAACCTAAAATGGTTTTTTGTAATAATGTAAGTGCTATCAAATTAGTCAAGAATCTAGTGCATCACAATACGTCAAAGAATTTATATTTGAAGTATCACTTTATTCAATATTTGGTTTAGAAGAAATATGTAGAAATGAATTATATAAATACACAAGAATAGGTTGTAGATATCTTTGCTAAAGCTATTACAAAATTTATAGTTTTTGAAACTCTGAGATCTAGTTGTTAATCCATTCAACATCAAGGGGGAGAATGTTGGTTAAAGTGTTGATGAGTTTGAGTTTTAAAGTAGTATATATCATACTATTATTTAATAATTAGTTTGATTTTCAGTTAAACTATTTTTTAGAATAATGAAACCATAGAAAAGATGAAAATAAGTTTAGTTTATTTTCATTCAAGTTGCTTTTATTTTTATTATTTAGATAATTTTTGAGTGATATATTTATTTATTGGAGAAGTGTGTTCACATGAAATTTAATAAATATATTGTAATTAATCTTTATTATGAAATAAAATTATTTGAATAATTTGAAGAAGCAATTTTGTTTTAGTTGTTTATAATTTTTCTAGTTGTGCTATGAATTTCTTATTTTCTAATTAAACAGTGGTTTATTTTATATATTTAAAAATCATAATGAATCTAATGGTTAGGACTTGGTTTAATATTATGCCTCCTCTTACCTCTACCCCAATAATATTATTCCTCATTGGAGGTACACCTAAATATATCATATTTGTATCTATATTAGTTTGTGATGTTATATTCAAGCTTCTAATGCATTGCAATTTGGTAGAAAATGATGAGTTCTACTAAATGCCAAAGATTATATAATTCTGTTTTTGTTCCATATAAATATTTCATATTGATGACATATGAAATGCCCATATATTTTTGATGGAGCATCCCAATGCACAAGGTGGCTACGTTTCTAATGCCGATACAAAAATTCTCAAGTGGCTCAAAAAAATTATTTCTAAGAAGTTAAAGGATTCACACAATTAAAAAAACAATTTTTAGTTCATTATTTAATGTCATGTTGGTCTAGAGCAGATATTTAATTATATAGATTTTATTTTTTCTAATTTTAATTTAGGTTGGATGAGGAGGATGGGGTGGATAGATATGTACTAGTTTCTTCCAAGAAATTATTGGATCTGAGCTTTTATTACAAGTAATTTTTAGAAAAAAAAATCATGAGAGCATAGAATGTTGAGGAAGAATGGAATTTTGAGGTTGTAATATAAAATATAGACAATTTTTTAGGCTGGAATCGTAGGGATTAAATTGGTCTATTGACTTCAAGTTTTATGTAACATTTACTAGTGAATATTATATCAATGAGTAGGGACATATTACAATATTTCTAAGTAAATTTTACTTTGTTCATTTGTTTTCTTTATCCTAAAAAAGATAAGAGGTTTAATTAAATTTTTATAGTCCTCTACGAAAGCATGAGATTGTTCAATACAAATTGAAGAGTTAATTTCAGTTATAAACATATTCATAATCGATCGAAGGCTTTTTGTATAGTTATATATGTCATCTAATTTATTATATTATCTTAAATTCAAATATTATACAATGTTATGTTTTAATTGCCTATGATCTTGCAATGTGTAGTTAGAGAGTTTGGAATGAGAACATAAAATCTTGAAAATTACTTTCTATATATATCCATATATACATAGAAAGGTGTAAATCATATAAATTTTATAATTTAAATATATATATGTATTTTAGCATGAATGTTTGTAAAATCGGTAGTATACTCTAATATTAATCAACTACTAAAATTTTCATACTGATGGTATTATTGACTCGAATGATGATTGAATAACTAGTATTTTTGAAGTGATTCACCATTGAGGAAAGGGATTCCTATTTTTTTCATGAATTCCTTGACTATGATTAATCTTACATTTATTATAGAAGCACAATTGAGGGTGTTATATTAAATTTTCATTGTACAATCAGTTGTCTTTGATAAAGGATGTTGATTTTTAAGACACATAATCAATCCTCTTTCCACTGCCTTTAGTGCCAATGTTGTCAGGCTTTGAAAGAGATTACAATCAGCCAAAAATATTTATGTGATGTGCTTCTTCATCCCATTTTTTCATGTAATTCTATAATAATCCTCTTAGAAGAGGCTAAGTATTCTTCTGTATATCCATTCATAAGATTCCAAACATAAGATGTTAGAGTAGACAAGGGTAAGTGCACAAAGTTGGGGAACAAAAAGTGGTTTACCCATAGACATGATTTTTCTAAAATTTCATAAATCTGAACATTTGTAGATAATTTGAGATATCTACACTCCAAATTTGAAGATGGTGTAAGAACATGAAATGTATCATTTTGAGTCTAGTTTCTATAACACTATTTTTTTTTTTTTTTTAAATGGTTAAGTATAACTAGGTCAAACATCTACAATTTGAAGAGTAACTCCTATTTTTTTAAGAAAACAAAGTAGATAAATGACCATGTGGTACACCTTTTTTTTAGCAAAGATCAATATTCTTTGAAACCCTTTGGAGAAAATATAGATAAGATCTTCTAGTTTTTTACTTATATTGTTTTACATTTTTTCAATGAATAATTTTTTTATGAATTTTACAATTAAATAGATCCTAAAAATTGGCAAAAAATGAACAACCATCTGTGTGACACACCTAACTACCTAGAAAAAATGAAAATCATTTTTTTTGAATGTGTGTAGAATTAGGCCTAGTTTGTGACCATATAACTTATTTTTCACTTGGATTAATGAAAGCCAAATTACATGAAAATGTATAGGCATGTATGTTTGCAGCATGTAGTGGCCTAAAAAAGGTAGATTTAGAAATCAACGTAGCTTAAAATCTCAAATTAGTCCAAATATTATAAAAATTATATTTTTGGAAGGAGGATAGTGTGCTCATCATGATGGTATTAAGTTTTTGAATTTTCACATTGAAATTAGGGGTGTATTTGAAAATCAAAGTTGAATTTTTTTTATTTTTTTCATAACTCTCAGACTCGGCTGTAAATTGACAAGTCCAAGCCTTAGGCTCAGGACTCCAAGCCATTTCCAAGCCAAAAAGTATGAGATTTAAATTTAAATTCAAATAAAATTATCACATTAATAACATGATTTTGGTATTAATGTGATCACATTATTAATCATGTTAGTAATTTGATTATGTTACTTAATAACATGATCACATTAATAATGTGATCACATTATATATTCATAAAACCCAAATTTTCTCTTTACCTCACATTTTATATATGACCTCATATGTTCTTGAGCTCTCTAATAGTGGTGTTATTTCATATGATATGGGAAAGTTCCCTAACCTTGGATAATGAATTAAGGTGTCATGGTATCACATTAGACTTCAAAAAAATTATAGGTATTTTAATATTTTGACTTCACCACTTATAGTTACTTGGTTTTAAGGTGTAACTCATTATAAATTTTATTATATAACTTATTTTATCACGAGATATCATAAAATGTATTTTTTAAACATATGGAAAAAACTTAGCCTTCAGAGTACCAATCTAGTTGTGCATTTGAAGTAAATTGGGGTTATTTTGAGCTCTTTCAACCTAATTGCATGAATATAAAATGTGATTTGGGGGTTGATCAACTATAGTTTCATTGTCTCTATTGAAGTAAAGAAACATAATTTATTTATATGCATGTTCTACATGTATAAAATGTGGTTTTGAGCTCAAAAACATGAAGTCATCAGCTAATAAATGCAAATGTCAATTAGTTTAATTGTGGAGGTAGTTAGGGTCAAAATGAGCCACATGAATGTATTTTAAATTATATATTCAATGTGATTTGGATTAAAATTAACCCTAATTTCATGTCATATATATTTAACCAAAGAGTTGATTCATTTAATCTAGGAGGTATTTGAGGCCAACTTGAACCCCTTCAAGAGCAAGATGTGATTTGGGGAAAAATTAAGTTTGATTCTATCATGAATTGATCTAATTAGTCAAATTGTGAAATTATGGGCATGATTTGGGCAAAATTGAGCCCTTAAACCAAATCTATGGTTCAATCAATTGTATAACATGTATGCAATGTGTATGTCTTAGCAAACCCTAATTTTATTAGAAATGCAAACATGAAGGTAATTATCACAAATAGGTGAAAAACACTTCAAATTTTATTCAATTACCTTAGTGATTGGACCCTACATCTTATATATTAAACATGTACCATTTAACTTAAACCCTAAACCCTATACCATTTACCTTAAACCCTAAGCCATAAGCATTAAACCCCAAACCATTTAAATTGTAGACCCTAAACCAATAAATTTAGCCTCAATTAACATCTTTTATATATACTAATAATTAGGTTCATAGGATTGAACTTGGTCAAATCGCATCACTCATTACCATAATTAACTTGATTGGCTCAATCTATGATGATGTGGGAGCTAATTGAGCCCAAAATCACATTCTTTATTCATAGATATAGGTTCACAGAGCTCAAATTTACCCCAATTGCCATCACAATTTTACCTTATATACTCTAAAACCTAATCCCTAATCCCTAAACTCTAAACCATAAATATAAACTCTTTAAACCTTGAACCAATCATTTTAGCCCAAATTAACATCATTTAGACTAATAATTAAGTTCACATGGATCATTTTGGTCTAAATCACACGACTGATTTCCCCATTTGACTAATTCACTCAATTTACATGATGACATGGGGTATAATGACAACCCAAAAACACATTCTATAGTCATAAATGGGTCCAATTGATTCAAATTATCCTCAATTATCTTTTTGATTGACTTTGTGTACCCTAAGCCATATATACATTAAAACCTAAGCCCTAAACCATAAACCCCAAACACTATACCCTAAATTGTAAACCATAAAGTTTACCTATTTACCAATTAAGTTAGTTCCAATTAGCATCCTTTGTAGTAAGAATTAGGTTCGCATGGCATAGAGTGATTAGACATTATATATAGGTCCTTAAACCTAAACCCCATGCCCTAATCCCTAATCCATAAAATATAAATTGTAATCCCTATGCCCTAATGCCCACTACATGCTGCAAACATACATGCCTTACAATATAACTTATTTTTTCATGAGATGTCATAAAATGCATTTTTAAAACCTATGGCCAAAACTTAGCCTTTGAAGTACCAATCTAGTGCATCCGAAGTAAATTGGGGCTATTTTGAGCCCATTCAACCTAATTGCAGGATTATGAAATGTGATTTGGGGGTTGATCAACTCCAATTTCATTATCTTGATTGAATCAAAGAAACATTATTTAATTATATATAATTTATATATGTATAGAATGTGGTTTTGAGCTCAATAAACTTGAAGTCATCAACTAATGAATGTAAAGATTGATTAGTTAAATTGTAATGGTAATTAGGGTCAAAATGAGCCACATGAACCTATTTTAAATTATACATGATGTGATTTGGAGTGAAATAAAACTTAATGTCATGTCATATATAATTAACTAAAGAGTTTATTCATTTAATCGAGGAGGCATTTGAGGCCAATTTGAACCCCTTCAAGATCAAGATATGATTTTGGGGCAATATCAAAAGTTTGATTATATCATGAATTGATCCAATTAGTTAATTTATGAAAATTAGGGGAATTATTTGGGAAAAATTCAGCCCCTAAACCAAATTTATGTCTCAATTGATTGTATAACATGTATGCAACATTTGCATGGCTTATTTGACCCCATTTTTATCATAAATGCAAATATGAAGGTAATTTTCATAAATAGGTGAATAAGCAGCTCAAATGTTCTTCAATTAGCTTAGTGATTGGACTTTATATCTGATATCTTAGACCCTAAACCCTATACCATTTACCTTAAACCCTAAAACACAAGCCCTAAACCCCAAACCCTTTAAAATATAGACAAAGGGTCTAAAAAATAAATTTATCCCCAATTAACATCCTTATATATAGTAAGAATTAGGTTCATAGGAATTGACTTGGTCAAAATCACATCACTCATTAAACCATAATTAACTTAATTGTCTCAATTTGTGATGATGTGGGGGATAATTGATATCAAAATCACATTTTTTACTCGTATATATAGGTTTAAGGAGCTCAAATTTACCCCAATTTCCTTCATGATTGTACCTTATATACCATAAAACCTATACCCTAAGCCCTAATCCTTAAAATTCCTAATCCATAAACTCTAAATCATAAATATAAACTCTTTAAACCTTGAACCAATCATTTTAGCCAAAATTAACATCATTTAGACTAAGAATTAAGTTCATAGGGCTTAGTTTGGCCTAAATCACACAACTAATTACCCCATTTGACTAATTCACTCAATTTGCATGATGACATGGGGTATAATTACAACCCAAAAACACATTCTATAGTCACAAGTACATCCAAGTGATTCAAATTATCCTCAATTATATTTATGATTGACCATGTGTACCCTAAACCATATATACATTAAAACCTAAGCCCTAAACCATAAACCCTAAAAACTATATCCTAAATTGTAAACCATAAAATTTCCCTATTTATCAATCAATTTAGTACCAATTAACATCTTTTATACTAAGAATTAGGTTCGCATGGCATAGAGAAATTAAACATTATAAATAGGTCCTTAAACCTAAACCCCATG
This sequence comes from Torreya grandis, assembly GCA_037957365.1. Classification (NCBI taxonomy): domain Eukaryota; kingdom Viridiplantae; phylum Streptophyta; class Pinopsida; order Cupressales; family Taxaceae; genus Torreya; species Torreya grandis. Next base: position 102,580 of record JARHVA010004962.1, on the reverse strand, counting down.
TCCTAATCCCTAATGCCTAAAACATAAATTATAATCCCTATACCCTAATTCCCACTACATGACACAAACATGCATGTCATATGATTTGATTTGATCATGAGATGTCATAAAATGCATTTTTTAAACATATGGCCAAAACGTAGCCTTTGGAGTACCAATCTAGCTATGCATATTAAGTAAATTAAGGCTATGTCAATCCCCTTCAAGCTAAATATATGACTCTAAAATGTGACGTGGGTGTTGATCAGCTCTAATTTCCCAATCACCTTCATGATTGTACCTTATATACCCTAAAACCTATACCCCAAGCCCTAATCCTTAAAGTTCCCAATCCATAAACTCTAAACCATAAATATAAACTCTTTAAGCCTTCAACCAATAATTTTTAGCCCAAATTAACATCGTTTACACTAATAATTATCATTTTAATTAACCTTGTGTACCCTAAACCTAAGCCCTAAACCATAAACCCTAAACACTATACCCTAAATTATAAAACATAAACTTTCCCTATTTACCAATTGATTTAGTTCTAATTAAAATCCTTTGTAGTAACAATTAGGTTCACACATGACATATAGTGATTAGACCTTCTATACATCCTTAAACCTAAACCCTACATGCCCTAATTCCTAAACCCTAAAACATAGATTGTAATCCCTACTCCCTAGTCCATAATCCCTAAACCCTATGTTCTAATGCCTATATCCATAATCAATAATCTTTCATCTATATTAAGTATTATGTGATCATGTTATTCTTAATATAAACAAAAATCGGTTCTCAATGTCTATGTTTAACACCAACCAATTATTAATAATAACGTGATCATATTATTACATAATGTGATCGTGTTATTCTTAATATACAAAAAACTTACTTCTCAATATGTATGTTGAAGTAGAACCTAGTATCAAGAATAACGTGATCATGTTATATAATGCAATCACATTGTTATTATTATAGACTATGCTCACTTTTCAACATCTATTTTTTACACAAATCAAGAATTTTGTCCCCATAAACATTCTCTACATACTTTTGTGGGACTTGTGGTACCTATGTACTTTTGACCCCACCTTTGAAATGTTTTCAATTGTCCTTGATGGGTGATAGATCACGTTCAAGACAAATGTAGATATTTAAGAACTAAACACCAGAGGAATTAGAATATTTAAGATATAAAAACAAGATATGAATGAAAAAAATTCATGGTAAACAAGGTAAAAACCTTAATCCCAATGCCCCAGATGCCATAAATAATGAGTGAATTGATAATGATTAATTAACTAATGATTAAATTGACCATAATGAATTGAATAATGATGAAATTGACCATAATGAAATGAATAATAATGTAATAGATAATGTTGGAAGTCTACACTCAAATTTCTAAGTTTTTTATTTTTTTAATGATGAGTCTATGTATGATGCTTCACCCCCCATCAATGAAGAAAATTTTATGGAAAAAAATAATGATGAAATTAACCACCAAGATAATTTTATGGAAACATATAGTGAAGAAATAAACAATGAACAAAATTTCATCCCACCTCTAAATAATGAAATTAATAATGATTTTGAAACACTCTCTCAATAAATTCCACCATTAACAACACCTTCAAGAATTGTGCGTAGAAAAGACAAGTACTTAATTGAAGTTGATGAAAATATTTTAGAACCAATGCATAAAAAAATGTCTGATCGCCATTCAAGAAGACTGACTCAACAAATTTTGGATGCTTTCTTTCATAATTAGGATTATGATAGTGAAAGATGTCAATTATTTGTTTCATTGATAGAATTGATTAAGATGAGACCTATAATGTACACATTAGGACTAAGAATATCTAACATGAATGAGGAAAACAATGAAATTGTTGAAAATCTACATGTTGCATATCATATTATAGGCCAAAAATCATGCACCCAAGATTTTAATACTACCTGACGTATACTTACAACTTGTATAGTAAGTGACCAAATAGGAAAAAAATGAATGGTTTCAAAAACAAGCCAAACACTTAATAGGAATAGAAAAACATTAATGAAAGTAATAGAAAAATGTGAAAGATTTAATGAACCTAATATCAATGATCTCTGGGCATTCTTTGGTAGACTTCCATGAAAGGACAAGGTTATATTTGATACTCTCAAAGAGTTACTTGCTCCATTTTGGAAAGACAATACAAGATTTTTGCCTAATGCAAGAGATGTAATGAACCATAGTTCTGTAACCACAACTTAAAATTTGACAACATTTATTGTCAGTATTTATGTGCTCCAGAACGGTAGTGAAAATGCATTTTTGGGTGGATTTAAACATTGTGGCAGTGTGATAACATGTAATTTTCCTACCTAGACATCATCAAAGTGATAGATTCTTAGGTGGAGGTTCTAAAGGCAAAAATGGCAGTTGGAACTCAAGAAGTTGCTTGTTCAATGCCAAAAAATTACATTTTTGGACCCATCACTACAACTTGTCCAATGGATTGCTCTCAAAGGTTATACCTAGATTAAAGATGTAGGGGAGGGATATGATAATTCATAAAAAAAGACTTATAGGTTTCATTTTACGTGTGTTTTCACTTAGGCTAAAAAATTGCATTTTTCTTGTATTGAGAAGGGCATTCTTGAGGCCAAAATGGGTGGTGGGTTTGTTAATTAGGCCTGATGGGAGGGTAATAACCCAGTCCTAGATGTTAACCTTACCCTAAAATGTGTTGATAGTGTCAGGTTTTGGTCAAGAAGCATCAAAATAATGATTCTACTAAGCTCTCATCCTGCAAAAATTCTAAGTAAATATGAAGTTAGGGTTTCATGAGTAAAATGCCTCTAAAACTCAAAAAATTGAATAATAAGGTATAAAACTTTGTGAGAAGATAGGTAATGGATATTATTACTTATCACAAGTATCATTGGTTTGAAAAGAGTTTTACAATTGTAGCTACAAAGGATTATTTTTGTGTACACCTATAGAAGACCATTTTTGAGAAAGTTGTGCATAAGGTAAGATGAGTTTTTGGTTGATTTGAGTTATATAAACTTGGGTAAGGGTAAAAACATGTTACAATTTACAAAATACTACTAAAAATATAATTTTTAATAGCTATAAACTATATTTTAATAAATTGACCTATTGGAGCAACAACTAGGTCTAGAGACCTAGAAACTTAAAAAGATAGAATTTGAGAATGAGAGCTCAATCTCTTAGAGACCTATAGTTGGTTGAATTATTGTAATTTTTGACACATACATATATCCTTGAGTTTTCCTAAGACCTATCCAAAGTTTATTAAAGAATATTATTCAAAATAAGGAGTTAAGATAAGATAAGATAGATATATTAACTTCCAACAATTGACCATAAAAATAGGTCAAAGGAACTTTAGATAACAATGTGTGCAATTAAAAATTGGGAGAACCAAAATATTCTTGAGAAAGAAAAGAAAAAAAAATCTGTATAAATTGGTAAAACCGAAGAGAGAGTAAATTTGAGAGATTAGTGACTAGTTAAGAGCAAACCTAATGAGTAATTGACTAGTTTAAAAGAAGATTGTTTGAGAGTGGATTTTGAATCAAGTCAAAAATAAGAGTGGATAAGTGAGGTTGGAATTATTTATGATCTTTGATATTATGAATAGGGCTTTCATAGCCTTATTAAACATAGAAGAGCAAACTATGCATTAGGTGTTATTAAGGGATGATAAAGGGTTTTGGCCAAAGATGGATCATTGTCTCATCAGTGAATATTTTATTTTAAGTCAGTAAGGTTACCTTTTATCATACTAAAGACATTATAATCAAGGTCAATAAAAACTTCATGTTGTAACTTTAGCAAAGATAAAATTGTAAACATGAAGAAGTAGACCATGTACATGGTCACAAAAAGGAGTTGAGTACAGATGAGGTATTGATAGAGATTGCTCGAGAGGTGAGGGAAAATATAAAGGAACAATAATCATAGAGGCATACAAATAGTAGGCCTAGTTTCAATAAAATCTAGTCAAAAAGGCATTAGATCTAGGTAAAGGTGAAAGATAAGGTAACTTATAGATATAGTTATTCGAGTGAGAAATTTGTAGGGATTTATGAATGATTTTATGTCTTTTCATTATACAAGTTTGAACATGATTGGGTATGGGTTTTAAGTGTAATCAAATTGTGTTAATGATCAATTAAAAATTTGTAAATGGGTGATGATAAATTCCAAATAGATAAGAGTGTCTTTATTCATTTCCACTACACACAATCAAATAAAAATTTTAATTTAAAAAAATATGGGAGATCCAAGATTTATAGCATTGAAAATAAGAATTTTTTAATCTTTATTTGTGTACAACATTAAATACAAGATCTGATAGATAATCGTTTGGAAGATCAAAACAATACTATATAATAACATTTTAAATTAAAACTAAATATAAATTAGATAGATTGCCATGATAGGTATATAATATAGTCACATGTGTAAAATGTCAGTAATACATACACACAAAATTACATCTACTAACATAGTATTTAATGTTGTGTGAATGGCATATATTCATATATAGTGCCAAAAAAGCATAAATTACCATATAGGCATACAAAAAAGCACATTTCATGTAAGACATCTTATTCATCAAATAACCTCCCTCTCTTTGACTTCCTTGAAGAAGACTCTCCCTGGGATGCTCTACAAGTAGATGTAGATCCCTTTAATGCCTTTGATTACTCCAAGGTCTGACTACGGGTCCTACACTCATATCTCGCTTGCAGATGAACCTATTCAAATACAAGCATTATTACAAAAATAACATAAAATAAATTCAACCAATTATTAAGAAATTAATTTTATAATAAAATAAAAAATCATTTAAACATACATTTAGTGCAATATTTTGGTTCTGCTCAATCTATTTTTGACACTCACACAAGTCAATGGCAAGCTCAGCCATTTGAATAGGCATCTAAAATATGGGAAAAACATGAGAAGTTGCCCTACTAATCATCTAACTAGGACTATCAGATGTCATAGGATAACCTTGTATACACAATAAATTCACATGAGTTATATTTACCCCAAGTATGTATTAAAATTATTTTAAAAAGTCTACTTTTATAATTCAAAATTACAAGTTAATATATACCTCTATTAGTGCCTATGCAAATGACATTGTAGTAATAATGCCTATGTCTGTCTCGGCTCACAGTGATGGAGTAGTGTCTACTTGAGCCATCAAATATTCATGTAAACAAGGTCTCACTTACTTATCTATAAAGTATCAAATATATATATGGAAAGTTTTTCTCAATATAAATCAAGATATATATGGCAACATATTTCAATGAAATGATATTGTATACCAAGAATCATAGAAATATAACTACCATGAAACATGCAATGGGAAATAATAATAAGTAGTTTTAATGTTGGAGGTAATATAAAAAATTTAATACATGTAGGAAGTGTGAGTGGAAGAGTAGGAGGTGGAAAGAATAATATCACTTCGAGAAGGCAGAGTGAGGGAGAGAAAAGAAATAAGAGACATATCAAGAATTCTATCCTTAATTGTAAAGCTTCTTTGGATAGATTAAAGTGTAAATAAGTGTCTAGTGGTTTATGATCAATCTTGTGGTGTTTATATCTCTATTCAAAGAAGATTCAAGTTAGTATTCTACAGGTTTAAAGTGTTGAAACCCAAGTTTCAATACCATGTCTTTAGGCACAATCATAAAGAGGAGAACATAATCAGTTTAAAGTGTCATTATAAATGATTGAAAGATGAGTAAGGGATATAGGAGCTCTATGAAATGAATTTAAACACATTTAAAGTCTCAATAATATTGATAAAATGCTAAATACATGGGAAGACTATATACAACCCAATTAGTTACAATTTTAAGTTTGCATATTGATAAAGAAATACCATATAGAGTTCTTGGAAATAGAGTTGAGGTTTTAAGGTATTATGAATGTTGTGGGGTATTATTTTTACATGTGTATGATTCTTTTATTTTCTCTCAAATAAAGGGTCTTAAGGGTTTATTTTGTCCTATTTGTTGACATAGTCATGTTGGAGAGGTACATAAATTCTATAAAACTACATGTTGGGAGTGATTTAGTATTGAGAAAGGAAAAGTAATAGTTTGAAAAGATGCATGAGGTAAGGTTAGATCCATTTTAATCCTTAAAATATTTGATAAGGGTCAAAATTTCATTCTAACTCATTTATTATCCTCTCAGGTAGGTGCAGGACTAATACAACACAAGTTAGGGTTTGAAACTAGAAAATGAGATAACGAGTGATTTAACCAATGAAAAGTCATTAAAATTTATGGAAAAGTGTATTTATATAGTATGAATGGGATTTTTAAGGTTTAAAGTTGATTTGAGTCCAGATGGTATGGTTTCATAGTCAGTATCCTTGAGTTAGGCCTAGGAAACCTAATTAGTCCTTAGGAGTGTTGAGTTGTGTGTTCACCAAAGAGAGATAAATTATTAAAGTTTGTATGGAGATATGTGATTTAAAGGGATATTTAAATTTAGGTTAGGTCTAGTTTAAATATTTGTATTTTACTCATAACAAGGAGGTTTGCCTCAAAAAAGGGCTAGTAGAAGGAAGGTGTCAAAGATGAAAGAAGAGTTAAGTGAAGAGTTGAAGATTAGGGGTTGTATGGAATGGTTGGATGCATTAAATGAGATGTGTTTGAGTAGGTATATGGTCTTATGATTATTTTTGAAGGACAAAATCAAAAGAACATGCAGACCTATGAAAACACATAAGAATATTGTAAAGAACAGAGCAAGGATAAAGAGAGAGAACATTAAAATAAACTATGAACTGAGGAGGTTGATGTTAAAAGGAAATATTGCATAGGTAGTTGATTATTAAAATGGCTTCAAGAAGAGAAGGAAGATTAAATGAATACAAGGAGGCTTAAGAGGCATATAGTAGGTAAGAGTGAACAATAAAGACCTACTAAATATAAAGTGATCAAAGATATATAGAGGTTAACGATAGAAGATAAAAAAGGACAAGAAAATATCAGAGCTAGGTATTTAGAAGATGTAAGTGTGTGTTTCCATACATATCATGGAATCTTGTTATAACATATGCATCAAGATCCTTGATAAATAAATTTAATTTAAACTTATGAGGCAAATATATATAGATTAAATGTACATAGAGCATAAGATTAACTCAAAATTTTACCTTTATATAAGTCAAAGGCATCATCCTAACAAAGACAAATGCAGTAGTGGATAGGCCAGGAGTTGGATCCAAAAATGTAAACAATGGTTGCATCAAATCAAATGATGAAAATTTTGACTATGATGAAGGCACCGTCACTTCTTTGGACATAAAAAATGACATTTATTATTAAATTTCTATGTAAACTAATTATTAAATTAAATTTACAAATATAACTTAAATTTAACATGATATTTGCATATGTGTAATGGTTGATGTCTGCATACCAAATATGCGTACTAAAAACTCATCACTCATAGGAATATTATCTAATCCCTTTGAAATACTAATGTCATCATCATCAAAAGGTCTAGTACACATAGCTCCATAAGAACTACAAGGGTAGGATTGGGTATGCACACTAGGTGGCATATCTCTAGAATCGATCTTTGAGAGCCTAATCATATGTTGAATGAGTGTATCAGTGACCAAACTAAGAGCATGTAGAGTGTAAATTTCTATGAAATGTTTAACTATAGAGGGGATCTTAGGCTCAAGTGAATTTTGGATATGGATCATTGCAGGCTGATTAGGCACATGACATGTACCTAGTCGATCCTATGTAGAGCCTTTTCCTTGGCCATGAAACTCATTATAATCAAAATAGTTGAATATCTCATTGAGGACAAATTAATAGTAGATATTCCTCAAAAAATATAATGGGACCTCATCATTGTCACATGGTGGATTATCAAACACCATCCACCATCGGTCCTAAAAATTAGTTGTGCTAAAATTATGTTGGTAGTAATGGATTGGAAAATGTTTAGCGGTTATCATAAATTGTGCATTGGTGGTTAGGTCAATGAATAAGGTGAAAATGGAGGCTTTTGATATTTATTTATTCTTGACCTCAAGTGTTAACTATTTATCAGCATAATAGGCCCTACAACTATATTGATATGAAGCCCATCTATTAATTTGACTCGTTATAGAATCAATTTGACCTAATAGTGTCTTTAGGGAATTGGATAGATGGGTGTGGTGGGTGTTGGTGAAAGTGGGATCCCTCATTCTCCTAATTAATTCTTTAATTTCAATTTTATTTCTCATAATATTATCAACTAGACTCTCCTGACTTCCTGGGGGATTTTATGGAACTATAGGAGGGTTAGGTAGATGGATAGGAGGAGGAATAAGAGGGTTAGGTGGAGGGTTGGGAAGAAGAAAAAGAGGGTTCTATGGAGGGTTAGGAGAGTTATGCAAAATAATATGAGGGTTAGCAATACAATCTATTCAAAACAAATAAATAACCACTAAATACTAGAGTTAAATAATGAAAATAGCTAAAAATTACTAAAATTTAGGGTTAACAAGTGTATATTTTTAACACTTACCTTTTCTATGTGGAAGCATTGTTGAGTAATGAATTTATAGGACAAATTATGGTAAGGTTTTATCTCTCATCCAAATTACAATCACAAAATACAAATTTAACAAAGGAAGCTAAAATGAAAAATGAGGAATTTTGCATTCAAGTTTTGGATTTTTTTTTATTTATTACATAGGTAATGTGATCATGTTATTAACACAATCACATTATTGAAAATAATAATAAAGCAATCATGTAATAATATGATCACATTATTATTTAAAATAACATGAGCATGCTACTTAATAATGTGATCACATTATGGCTTGGTAATTACCTAGCCATAATTTAAATAATATGATCACATTAATTAAACAATGTGATCACATTAATTAAATAACATAATCGCATTATTTAATAATGTAATCGTGTTACCAAAAATGTTCATGGAATTATCCCCCAACTCCGTGCACTTACGCAAAAATGTCATCTTCTATTGTCCCCAAATCAATTATTACATTGAGTCTAGAGGGAGTAGTAACCTAGTCCTTAATAATCACAACATACATACATTTTACTTTTTCCAACCCAATATGCACAAACATAACACCCATACCATGATTTGTATATTGACCAACATCTCAAAACCATAATGCCAACATAGATATTTATATACACACATGCTTCGATTCATACATCAATTGATAGTTATTTATTGAATAGAGATACCTATACTACCATTTATAGACTATAGAAAAAAATGACATATTATAGAGGGTGACTCATTGGTTCATAATGGGCATGAGAACATTGTATAAGACAATTTTTATGTCAATCTCTTTAGAGTTTGAAGACATTATTGTTTATTTTCAATGGGAGGTTCTAGGGCTACGTAAAAACCCACCAAAAAAAATTTAGCTCAATTTTGTGATGGGCCACCAAAATACACGAATTGTTAAAACTTCCAAAAAGAATGTTATTTTACCTTGATAATAATTTAGAGATGGGTTGCACTAAAGTAAATGATAAGGTATCTCAATTGGCTATATTCTTGATGTAGGGCTTGATGTATTCATAGTTAAATATAGGAATGTTACCTTTGAATGACACTTTGTTAGCTTGACCATACATAATCTTGCCCACATATTTAGTTTCGAATTTTCTTCTCATAATCTCCACTAAAACCTTCTTCTAGATATCTTTTTCCACTATTATCAAGATCTCTATAAGCTATACGGCTGGTTCCAATTTATCATGGGTGAAATTATTCATCCCCATCAACGTAATACATATTTGATCCAAAAATAAAACAAAATAGACCCAAAAAAGGGACACTCAAAGCTCTCGATTAGATTGTAAAATGTAGTTGTTGGGTAATGCAAATATGCATGGATTGTACTATAATTAACTCTAATTATGGTCTAGTAGACGGGCCAAAGAAAGGGATTTATTTGTACTACCACCACCTATTCACCTTGTGCTACATGTTATCAACCCACTTCATCTTGTCATGTTTTTTCTTAGAAGTTTCAACTGCACTCTCTATAACATATAAACACCTACATTTTAATCTTGCACTACCTCTCTCAATCACTACTTCATTTCAATATTTACATATTTTTATTACCTGATAATAAATTAAATATTTGATATTACATTGATATTCAATGGGAACCTTTAGATCGCTAATATATTTCTAAGATTTGATCTCTATATACTAATATATGATGCCATTTCAATGAGGTTTAAGGAAATATTAGGCTTCATGTTTGAATTGGATAAGGATGTATCATGTCAATTATTGGAAAATGTGGAGTCGATGCACTTATGATATGGAAATTTATGGTTTAAATTAAGTAAAATGAAAATTTGTAGAGCATAGAAACAATTTTTTTTTTGTTTTCATGCTTGCCTCAATAGGGAACATTCACATGGAATCACTGAATTACATAAAATGTCAGCATCTCAATCAATATTTTATAAATAAATATATAATAGACAGTAACCATAAATATTAATTAGTGAGATCATTTGGATAATAAACCATGAGTAAGGGGCATCCATGCCATCAAATTCACCTAGGGCATGATCCTAGCCTTAATCACTTTACTCTCCATGTTGGGTACCTAGAGGGATTTGCACCTTGGTGGATGGATATATGCAACCATCATCCTCACTAGTCAGACTATGACCCTTTTAGTTTAAATATCATATTTTTATTTATAGGTTATTCTGAATTTATCGTGGCCCTTGAGTTACAAAGAAAATATGGGTTGTTATCTTGTGGTCACAATCTGGACTAGTCATAATTTTATTTTTGAGGATATTTATTCTCAAAAAATAATATTGATATTCAAAAAATGAACATGGAATAAATTAATGATATTTTTGCATGAATTAAATTTAATAAAGGGTTTAATAGAGGGGAAAATATAGGGTGTTCATTGTGTGAGCAAGGAGCACTATGTTGTGAAGGTGATACATAAACACAATTTTGATCTTTGTTAGAGAGTCAAAGCCTTAAAATGGGCATAAAGGGTGAAGGATATACCCTACCTTTCTTCTCTCTTTATGTACTTTGATTCTAATAATTACACCTTTTCCACTACCAAATATTTCTTTGGAGGAGATACAAATGTGTTGCATCTTAAACCCCTGATTCCAATCTTTTACAAATATTTTTTATATTTTAATATTTATAAATACCATATTTTTAATATATAATAATATTATAATACATCATATAATTACTACAAAATAATTTAATTATATTGTATATGAAAATATATAGTATATATTATTGTACAAAATATACAATTAACATAATTGTATAAATATATATATTAGCATAAACTAGTAATTTCCCCATTGGTGTAATTTGTGATGACAAGGATGTAATTTTATATTTTGGTCAAGTGGGGTTTTATAAATAAAATGAGTAAATTCATAGTTTCACCTAACTCAAAAATCATGATTGCTAACCCCATTTGACCTTTCATGCACTAAGTAATAAGAAAAAATAATCTTATATCTATGGTGGAGGGGATAATGGAAAATGAGGTTATGTGTTACTTCATATATCATAGAAATATGTTGTAAAAATATGATAAATTTAGTTTAATGATGAGTTTGAGAAGTGAAAAAAGTGGTGGGGAAGGGTAAATCCATATATATCATGGAAGTGGTGAAAGATTCCAAGCTGAGCTAGGTGGTGATTCTAAGGGGCAATGCCATGGTATTTTAGGGGATATCATATACCATGGGGCCCATATTGTAAGCAAGACCCAAAATAAGCACAGTTGTTACATTCACATGGCATTCACCCATTACAAAGGGGTTTGTAGTTTGTAAGATTGAGACATAATTGATTGGTCATTTTCCATTGTCAACGGTGGAAAAGGATGTCATGAGCACTGATTTGATTGCATTATGGATCAACATATAATGTATAGATCAAATTAACACTACAATTTCATTGTTATGAGGAAAAAAAATTGAAGTTCTAGAATCTATATCATATCTTTATTTCATCCATATTTCCAATATATTTACATTGAATAAATTGCATTAACCAAATTAACATAAACAAATCTGATACTCAAACCCTTGGAAGAAAATATGGACATAATTGAAACCTATCTTCATAAGCATTGTATTTATCTTTACTCACAAAGAAAACATAAAATCCATATATTGGATAGGAAAAATATATTTTGGAAAGATTATCAAAATGAATATATAAATAATTTTACTTAATGCTTCAAGCATAAAATGGGTGATGGGGTCAATAATCATGGGTTTTGAATGAGGTAAAACTACCAATTCATACTCTTTCACTTTACAAAACTTTACTTCACCAAAATAAAAAATTATAGCTCTATCAACATATTTGGTACTGTTTGTTATAGTTGTTGTAGCCTTCATAAATGAAGTCATAATAGATGAGGTGGTGACTTATGTATTAAATGAAATCCATGTGGAGATTAGAAATAATATTTTAAATTTTTAGTAAGGTAGGGATAAATTTATAAAACCAAATATAACATAAATGTTTTATGATGATAGGGTATTTATAGTGATAGACTCGAAGAAGACTAGTGAAATACATATGCAAAGTTTAGTGACATGCCACATATCTCAATGCAATTAATAGCTTACACCAAATTGTTTGTTACAGATTGTTTTAATATCTGTGGCTAATTATCCTATATCACCTTTTGTGAATAAATATTCAAGCAACATTAATATGATGTTTCTAGTGGAAGTGATAGTGGAATATGATGTGTGTTCCTGCATACACTTATGAGTTGTCTAGGAAGAATATGTTTTATTTTACATTTAGTAGGAGAAATGATAAATCATTTGGAATGGGAAAGACCATATAGACCATGAAATTTATTGAATATTTTAATATGAACTGGGTGGTGATAGTATGGATCAATGACATGGTATTTTAGCTTATGGAATCAAAGAATCCTACCTAAATACATATGCAACGTATGTCATGTATGTCAATGCAATATGTATCCTCTATGATACTTTTTTTAGTTACCCAATACATGATTTAAACAAGTGTCGCCTCAATGAACTAGGAGTTTTTTTAATTTATTTTTCCAGCCACATATTGTCATAGCCATCATATGTTTGATATTTTTTTGTTAAGTAAAAGAATTTGAAAAAGTCCTTTTATTTTGTGTGTGTAGGTTGTGTTTTATTACATTATGAGGGATGTGAATTTATGTTTTAATAAAGCATTATTTTTAATTATAATGTGTTGAAAATGATATACTACATGCATGAATGAGACATAGTTTAATGAATGCTCTTATTAAAATTATAGGTGAAAATTACATTGCTTTTAAATGTAGCAAAAGATAATTTTCCTTGAGTCTTATATCCTCTTATTTTTTGGATTGTACAAATCATCTTTCATTATATAATAGTAGGAAAATGTAAATTTAGGGTAGATAGGCATGTTTTGGTGTGAATAGGGTTATTTTTGTATCTAGTTCTATTGTTAGGGGTGAACAGAGTTATTTCCCTAATCTATTCCACTATTTAATTCCATTCACACTTTATCTAGTTAAGTTAATGGTTTTGAATATTTGTCTCAACTCAAAGGATCATGGAACTTCTCATAATCTTGTGAATGATTGGTAAGAGGTATTTTCCATAATTATTCCACTTATAAGCTCATTTTAATAATCAATGAATACAAATAATGAATTCATGTATTTACAATAGATTTAAACATGTATTATGAATTCATAATAAGAATACTATTTATTCTTATCAATCTCATTCTCTAACATATGAGTGTTTCCCGTAGGTCTCTTAGATTCCTTTCCTAGTCTCACATGGTATCAGAATGGATTTAGTACCTTGGGTAGTCTTGTAGGAGTTTGAGATCTGTCAATTATTTTCATTATCAACTGCACTCTTTTTTTGCATCCTTTAGATGGTCTTGATAATTAGAATGGTGTGAAAGGAAGAACCAAATTTAGAGGTTGTTATTGTTGAGTGTTTATTGTAGGTTTATTTTGGAGCTTGTTGGAGCACAATGGAGCTCATCATTGTAATTATATAATCCAAGAAAGATAGGCATTCCTCTTATTTATTCCTAGTTGGATAATAGAGACTCCATTTATAGATAATTTTATAGAGGTTATGTTCTAATGTGAAGGAGCTCTATGAGGATATAAAAGTTTTTTGTTTAAAATTATATTTTTTATCCTTTATATCATTTGTAATTTCTTAGAAAAAATCCTCTTGTATTTTGTATCTCCTCAAAATATCTAGTCTAAGCTACACTAGTCTATTATAAATTTTCTTTTATTTTTTGACACAAAAAACAATACTATATTGTCAAAAAAAGAGAGAAAAAATTGTTATTTCAAATTTATGCATGTTCGATAAAATGGTCATAACTTTTCCATCTCTTAACAAAAATTAAAATTTTAAACTGATATAGAAATTTGAGAAGAATTCACAGAAAACCCCATAAATAGTTTTATGTTATCCATTGGAATTGGCATAGAAAGATGGCATGGAAAATGATAGATATGAAATATTTTCATAAGATTTTAGGTGAGTTGGATGGAATAAAACACCCTTCATAATAAAAAAACTTTGTTTAAACTCTATTTTCAATGTTTTTGTTGCATCAATAATCAACATATTCAAATCCATTCAGCGTTAGATCTTTTTCTTCATAGTTTTTTGTTGTTTTTTTTCACATAAAAAAAAACATTCAAATATTTGACCATATAACTTGGTCAAAATTGGTATGCCCACCTAAATTATTGTGAGTTTTTTATTTATTTTTTATCACACACATGAAAAATACAAAACATTTTTAAAAATAGGTAAAAAGTTTTGTAAACACATATAAATTTAAAATTCAGTGAAATTTACAATTTGGTCAAAACTAGTTTTTCCCATGTGATATGATTCCTTAGTCAAAGTAATCAAAACTCTAAAATTGGTGCAACATTTCACTAATTTGGTAGGCAATCTTGTTAAACTTGGTAAATGTCTACATTTAGTAGCAGTTCGAATAAAATTAGATAATCAGTGGATTTATTCCCCTCTTCATTACACATGGTGACTTTGTAGTTCAACTTCACCAACAAATATTTTGAGTTCTAGACCTCTAATTGATGAGATTTTTATATTTTGGATAATGTTTTGCTTTCTTTACAGTGGTGTAGTTAGTTTCTAACCTTGATAAGTGGTTACTTAATAATTTGAACTTTGTTACAAACATTGTATCAATGTTATCTAATTTGGACCATTATAGACTCTATTTAGGATCATTTGAAACCTATTTTTAATGCAACATTTTTTAAAGTGCATTCTTTTCATGTACTTCATAGTGGTGCTCTTAGATTGAATCATTCTATTGAAAAATTGTATTTTATGCATCATCACCTTCTTTTGGATATTATAACACATTGATCTCAACACCACTTAACAATTGTTTGTAAGTGGAATTTCTAACCACATTATTCATAAAGCACAAAAATCATCTTTGCTTGGGGGGATTCTTCATTGAGTGAATTTAGGGGGGTTGTGTCAATGGACTATACCCATCTCTTATCTTATTATTTGTGTGATTTTATTTTTACCATGGGTTATCCTATGTTTCTTATTTTAACTCAATATAATTATAACACATGGAAATAACATGTTTGGAATACATTAATGGGAAAATACTACACGCACTACATAGAGGGCACATTTTTAAAACCCACAATTGTTAAATAAATGAATGTAGGGTAATTGAACACACAAAATACACTTGGTTACTTACACACATTCATTTCACTTAATATTTTATTTCACATTGATCAATGTAAAACCCCTAAGGTCATATGTGTCTGTCCATGGTTAGATGACATACATAGTCATAACATTGATAACACGCTTTATGTATCTACTCTGTCACACAAGCACTATAAGCACATTGTACCATTCCCTATTCTTTCATATTGAATACAAACCAAACTTATACAAGCACAAGACTTCATCTTTACTTAAATGTGTGTTGTTTACTTTGTCAAAAAATAATTCACATATCCACTTTGCATAACCATATGTGTTATCTCTAATGCATTGTCATCCCTTGTGTGTTAGATCCTAGGCCTTGTAGCACAAATCACCTTTCTTTTTAGATTAATGATTTGTAGGGTTCATCCTTCACCTCAAAATAGAGGCATACATAGTGGGATTGTCTTATAGACTTAGTCCTTCACAGATAGATAATTAAATTTTTTGACACAAATTAATTCAAATGGGCATAAATTGATTCAGATTGATATAGTTTGACACAAGTTATATGACTCAGATTCCACAAGCTAGAACATTGGGGGCATATGCAAGGCATATGTGAGATATTCTATAGGATTATGAGTCATAGTTGATATATTTTATAACATTAGGACACATTCTAAATGACTTGGAATGCACATGCTATCAGATTACGTCATTCTATACTTAGATTTACTTAGACTTATTCAATTTTAATTAAGTTTTCTTCAAGAATACTTAGATTGAATCTATAATATGTTTTCTGTGATTGATTCATATTACTCAGATTTACTCAGACATATATAGATTACATTGGAACCCATTTTGGGTCCCATTCTCATAAAAATTTAATTCATAGTGTGGTTGAGCTTAAACATCCCTCAACGTTTTAAGCACTTCTTTGTCTCTAATTAGGGTTAGAGAATCTATCTTCTTAACTCATGGTTTTAACACTAGCATCTCCTTTTGGAATAATCACCCCTTTCTCTAATCACTTCAAATTTAATCTTGGATCACATACATATAAGTGTATTTGTTTATTAGTTTTTGAATTTACAATATTTCAATAATCTACATTACTTCATATTTTCTATCATTAGCAGACACAAATTACTACATGTTTTATTTTAGGTTTTACACGGAGAAATCTCAATACTCAGGACATATTTGATGACACCAATGTAGTTATGATCAAGTACAAAATTTATTACTCTTTCCCTTTTGATTTAACACTTTAAATACTAGAATAAAATGGGATCATCTATAGACACTTAACAATGTCAATATTGAACAATCCTTAACATACATGACTTGTGTGCACACAATTACATATTCTTCACTCGCTCTCCTATCTATTTATCTACCTATGGGACCCGTATTCTCAAATTTTTATCATTCACACACAGGATCTCCCTTGTATGTGCCTAAAAATTTTATTATCTTAAACAAATTGTCACTATTCCACATATCTTTATTTTCTCTTCCTTGAACAAATATGATAATAATATCCAAAATCAGCTACCTTCACCATAGGTGTCTATGGTTATCCTTAATGACTATTTTTAAAATTAAATCACTTCCCTTGGGTTATCCCACACATTTCATATGTCAATTCAATGGAAAATATCAAAATATATAGTTATATATGTAAATGACTAGCCTAAAGTCTTATCCAGTTAGTCACTACTTGAAAAACCACTAGCACACTCAGGAATACATTTGTACATCCTTGAGAGACTACCCTAAAGCATCCAACTCTAAAAGCCCCTCAAAGGAATAGTAGCTTAGCCAAGTTTGAATAATATTTCAAGATCAAAATCAAAGGTTGTCAAAATCAAGTGTCGAAAGCCACACATGATTACATGTACATTATAGAATATCACTATTGAGCACACACATAGTTATGTGGGAGAACAATGTGTAGTTTGAGCCCTCTTCAGAGTATTGAAATGTAAGAAATAATTAGTGACTTAATGGGGGCTGGTTGGGGATATGCAAACCATTTTGTCTAACCTTATCTTATAGGTGAAACAAGTGTCAAAAGTGGAACTAGTGCTTCAAAGTGAAGGAAGATGAATTTGAACGCACAAGATTGAGCCTATACAATTACACATAATTTCTATTTATAGGTGGGTGTAATAATTAGTGATGGAATAATCCAACACTTTTCATAGGGACATACCTGGAAAATAAAAGATGATTCATATTACCATAAGTGTCCAAATATTATTGTATATGTCCAAGTAGGTTTTGACAGCCACTTTCTTGATTTGAGCAACCAAAGATCCATTTTAGGGCATTACTAACAATTGTACATTACCAAAGATCATAACATAACTAAAAAAATTTAAGTACCCTTTCCCCTTGGTCATTTATATAAAGAGTAAGTGCAATGAAATTATTAGTAATTTATCTTTTACATTTAGATCTATGTAATTTAGACATACTATATACAATCTAAATTATTGAAAATTTATAGCTTTGTTTAGATAACTAAATGTAAAATAAGATAGAACCAGTTTACCCAATCATTATGTTTTATGGCTAAAAAATGCAAATACAATCATAAATCTATCAAATTTAGTCCTTGCACACAATTTCACCTTTCAATGCATGTGTACGGGGTGGTCCCAACTCCCAACATAGGCAGTAATATTATCATTTTTATTATCCCTAACATGGAAGGATCTATAAGTTTTAGTTTTTTTTAAACAGAGATTAAAATATTTATACTTGAACCAATTAATACTTTGTAATTTTTTATATGGGTATATTTACTGTATTTAAATGCCCACACTTAAATATTTCTTAATAAAATTTATTTGAAAAATCATTTATCTATATATTAATTAGTATAAAGGTTTGAAATATTATTCACTTGTCCAAAAACAAGTGACATCATCAAACACTTTACAATATTTAATTTCACTAGTGTAGACACTTAAAATCAAACACTTCGTGTTGATCTTAACCTTCTTTGCACTAATGCCTAATAATCCCTAATTATCTATATTTGTATCTTATCATAATTCCTCATTACTATTCACTATTCATGGTTTACTATTCACATCTTTATTAAGTTAATCAATCCAAATCAATTAACTAATTCTTCCTTAATAATAAATTACATGGATTTTGAATATTCACAATCTCTATAAATCCATAAATCAAATCAACCTCCAATCTCCAATTTTATAATCCACCTCCAACTCCATTATCCTCCGTGATTGGTTTTCCTATAATTTTATAACCCATCTCTAATATCATTATCCTTCATTATCTATTTTCTTCTAATTTTATAATTCTAAGATTCATATGTCCTCCACGTGTCTCTTATTATTCCCTTATTGGATCCACATGTATTCCATGATTTTAATTTAAAAATTAGAATCATTCTCCACCCTTTGATCTTAATTCAAGATGGAAGGTTCACATTAATTTTAAAATTATATAAATTGGAGGTTCTTCCTCCAATTTAAACAAACTTCTATATTCTAGACTTACTATGCAGGAATCATTCTAGAAGCTTCAATTTTTTCAACATCTTCAACCTCTCATATCAAAGCCAAATACAAATCAAGTGTAGATAAGGGAAAATACTTCATAAACATGGATTCAACATTTTGAAATACCTCTAGTTATAAAATCCTAGCTCAACCTCCTCAAACCGGTTCTCAAACTTATCTTCAAGGGAGCTAAAAGTAATTATTGTTTTATCTTTCCAATTTGCATTTCTTATTTGATTACTTCATAGATCAACCTAAGGATTAGGCTTGAGAAGTTATGTCTTATATTTTTTTTAGATTTATCTAATAAAAATTTGAATAATATCTCTTGGATTCCTGATCTACATAATGTTGCACCCGATGGGACTCAATTGCACACCCCATGTCTTCTTCTTCTTCCAATCTTTATTTTCTCTTTTCTTGTATTAAGCAAGAAAATGACTGGTAAAATAGTTTTAGTTTTTAATTGGTTCAATATTTTTATCTAAATTTTTTTATGTGTATTTGTGTTTATGTTAATAGAATTATCTATAAATTTTATATCAATATGATCATTATTTTAGGAGATATGCTTAAATCATTCACTATCAAGTTTTTTAATAAAAATGACTGTTAAACATGTCATATCTTCTAATTTACAAAATATTTTATTCTAATTTTTTTATATGGGAGGAAGATTTGGCTTATCTCAATGCTTTCAAAATTTCATAAAAAATAAACTTCATTCACAACCAAACCACATTCCAATGCTAAATCAAATCTATTTCGGCCAAATCCAACCATTTTCTTGAGCCAATCACATGCCAATTCAAACCACTTCTTGTCTTTCCACTCAATCCCACGCACATGTCAATTGGGAATGAGAATATCATGTCATCCATCCTTTCTTTCATTTGAATCAAATCTATGATAATTTTCCCTGTTTGTGGCCAACCAAATCAAGACCACCTATGACCAATTTCAAATCAATACCATTTTGACCAATTTCAATCTATGCCAATTCACCATGTTTAGGGCCAATCAAATCAATACCATTTCAACCAATTCCAATATATACCAATCCAATCTATTTAGGGCAATTTTAATAAAGTCTATTTTTCCCTATTTGGGGCCAAGCTGATTACATTGAACTAAGTTTACCTTTTTTGGGCCTATTTCAATCTAAGACCAAGACCGCCCTTTTTGGGGCCTATTCCAATTATGTTAAGACTAATTCCACCCTCTTTAGGGTCATTTTATTCCAAACCATTTCCTCTTACATGTATACTTTTTATGGGGCATTATTCCAATGTTAATCTGAGTCATGGAATCTTGTGATCCTAAACCTATTCTAGTATGGTCAATCTTGCGTCAAAAAGTAATAGATCAAATCACTCAGCTTAATCAATAAATAGAATTCTTTACATCTATTTTAGACACTTAATTCATTAATCCAAAATCCAAGCTGGTCTTAAATCTGTAACAAAGACAACATACCATTTTATATTAACAATACCCCCAAATATGTCATCTAGTATAGACTATGAACAAGAACAATTTGATCAATAACTATTTAACAAAAAGAATGAATATCTTTTTAGATTATGAGAAATGGGTGATGAACTTCTAGATGGATTTCATATAGAGGACTTATGATATTTAACTAGAGATCCTAAAAATATACCAAAACAAAGCCAATAGTCCAGACCTATTATACCATTGCCCCTACAAGGACTAATATCTATTGTGTTGTCCCAAAAATGAGTGATATTTTTGGCCGGTTTTTGGCGACTCCGTTGAGGATATAACCCATTATCCATTTTGTAGCCTTACCATTCACCTCCACACTAACTAGGAAAAGAATGCATAGTTTAAAGCCTCAAGCTTCAAACTGAAGCAAGGTCAATTCTTTTCGATTTTTGTTTCACAATATGGCAATTCAAGGTATACATGAAGCTAAAAGGCTAAAGGTATTATTGACCCTATATTCGAGTTGGTAAAGCAAAGTAATTTTGATATGTTTCCTTCACCATCTCATCTCCAATGAACCAAGAGCTTTCCTCCTACTAAAATCAGATCTCCATTGCCAGACGAAGTATCCACTTCTACTGTTGATAAATCTTTGCCAATAATTACCCCTCTGATATTTTTTATTCCTCCTTTTCATAGTCATATAATGGCAGTTCAAGGCCCCTGGGGTAATGCTTTTGGTCCTCTCAATCTTACTCCACCTCTACATGAGCTTCCATGCAGTTCAAGGAAGAATTTCCCCAAAGTCTATGGTGATGGGAAAGTTCATCCTGATGAACACATTGCAGCCTTCAGCATAGCCTGTGGCGTAATTAGAGTAGAATTTGAAGATGTAACAGAAGCTATTTGTAAAAACATTACAAGGTGCTACTGCAAATTGGTTTTATCATCTACAGGCTCAGTTAGTAACTGATTGGAATACCCTCAAAGATAATTTTGAAGCCAGATTCAAACCTGCAAAAGATGCACATGCACTTCTGGCTCAACTTACACAGATGAAGAAAGAGCCTCATGAGCCAATGAGAGATTTCATATCCAAGTTTGACAAACTGAGAAATAGAATTCCTGTAATTGCTTGACCTATAGCTGAGAATCTCAAATGATTCTTCATTAATTCTTAGTTACCTAAAGTAAGTTTTCTTTTGAGACGTGTTGGTCAAATAGATCTTGCTGCAGCTCAACATTTGGCCACTAAGGTAGAAGATGATCTCATCTTAGCAGGGAAGATTAAGAAGAGATCCAAATAGAAATAGACCTTCATCATCTTCTGAATATTTATCTACAAGCACCATAGATCTAATGGTACAAAAATTTGCAAATGAGTTGCTTGCTCTCAAAAAGCAAATGGTGCAAAGAATGTCTTTTGCTCCTTCATACAAAGATATGCCAAGAAGGACATTCCCAAATCAGTCATATCAGGGCAATGTTGCCAAGAATCAAAGGCAACAAAATTAAATTCCTCCCCCACAAGAGAAACATGCCTTGGAAGCTCCTCCAACCAATTCAGCAATGGGATATCTTGAAGCAGAATTAGAGTTCTCTTTCTAGCCTAAATTGAATCAAGAAAATGACATTGATCTCGTTATATAAAATCAATAAGAATTAGCTGGTGACTCCCACATTGGTTTCTTGAACTACCAAGATGAACCCATAAGCAAAGGAGAAGCTTTTGAAGGATCATATGCAGTGTTTACTAGGTCCAAGAACCAATCAATCTAGTAAGCTAATAAAAGGAAGATAGAAGAGCAACCTCAACCAACAGTTACGATTGCTAAGCATGGAACCACTCTGCCTTTTCAGTCAAAGGATCCGGTGATCACTCAAAAGGCAAATACATCAATTTCACCTTCACCTTCTACTTCAATTTCACAAACTAGCCCTCCTCCCATTCCTCCTAAAACTCAAAAGGTTGAAATACCTTCCTCTGTACCTAGCTCAATTCAGCCTTTTGACATAATCGATCATGTCAAAATAAAAAAATACAAATGTCTAAATTTGAATATTTGCAATCCAATCCTGATTAATTGGATAAGTTGATCCAATGTGTCAAGAACCAAACCATCCCTACAGGACAAGAAGCTAAAAAGGTAACTCCTGATTCTCCAAAGAAAATGCCCATTCTGAATAATCTTTTCATTACTTCTCCAGCTGCTCCTAAGAAAATAGAACCTTTTTATGTTTCCCTGTTAATAAATGGTCACAAGCTAAGTAATTGTATTATAGACTCAGGTGCATCTGACAATGTCATGCCTACTAAAGTATTTGAGTCTCTGGGTCTCACACTAACCAAGACATTTGGGAGATGTTTCTCCATGGAAAACAAGCAAGTACCATTGCTGGGGCAAATCAAAGATGCTCAATTTGCATTTGCAGCCTTTCCAGACAAGAGAATCAAAATGACTGTCTTGGTGGCTGACATCCTAACATCCTATGGCATTTTGCTTAGACAAAATTTTTGCAAGGACATGAGAGGAGAACTAAGCATGGACCTGTCTGAGGCAAGGATCCCTGTCCAAGGTGTAATGAAGAGGTTGCTCCCTGAAAAGGAGGCAAAATATGTGGTCACCCAAATATCAGCCCCTGAAGCTCAAATTCTTTTTGAATCCTCAGGTATGGGTAACTACTTTCTATCTACAAATGAAGTGTATGAAACATCTGATAAAATTTCTGAAAGTGTCGACCCAGCAATCAATTCAACTAGAATAGCAGAAGAACTAGTAGGTTGCAATACAAATGAAGAAGGACCCTCCCTCTCTAATGAAGGAAAGTCTAAAGAAAAATTAGTATCTGATGAGGTATGGATTCTAGAATTTGATGGCAGTTGTTCCTCTACCGGTTCGAGAGCCAGGATTGTGTTGATATCTCCTCAAGGAGATATGTTTCCTTCATCTTACAAACTAAAATTTAGCAACACTAACAATACAGCTAAATATGAATCTTTGTTGCTTGGATTGAAGGCTACTCAAGACAAAGGCATCAAGTTTCTTCATGCCAAAGGGGATGCTGAATTAGTGGTTTGTCAAGTGAGAAACTTATACCAAACTAAGAATGAAATATTATGCCACTACCACAATCTGGTTTGGGACCAAATTGAAAGGTTTGATGCTTTCAACACTTCTGCTTTACCCAGGGAATCTAATGACAGAGCTGATGCACTTGCTGATTCAGGAAATCTTTTAGTTCTTCACTCATATTTCAAAGAAGACAGGTATACTATTGAGCTAGTCTATAGACCAAGTGTTCCTGACAATGATGATCATTGGCAAGTATTCAATGATGATCATCAAATCATTGCCTTCTTAAAATGAAAAGACAATTTTGAACAACTACATTTTGAAGGCAGTGAACCTTAGAAGTATGAATCAGCCTCTGAATCTAGTTCAGATATAAATGAAAAATTCTTACATCTAAAAGGAAATAAAATTCCCAAAGGTCTAGTTTCTCTTGAAAAATTGTTTGACAAGCATGATAGATTCATCAAACAACAAAAAATAGATTCAAGTTTCTCTCAGGATTCAATCAAGTAAATCTGACTACTAAAGAAAATCCCAAGATGGTTAACATTGGTAAGTGTTGCACCCCTAAAGAAAGATTCAAGTTCACCACTTTACTCCATCAATACATGGATATCTTAGCATATTCTTATGATGACCTGAAGTCTCTCAGACCTGATGAAATCTGCCATGACATTCCTCTCAAGGCTGACTCAATGCCTTATAAGCAAAAATTTAGATAGTACAATCTGAAAATATCAGGTACTATTCTATCTGAGATACAGAAAATGTTAAATGCTAGAATCATCTTCCCAATCCATTATTCCACATGGATTGCAAACATAGTGCCTATAAAGAAGAAGAGTGTCAAAATTCATATTTGTGTAGATTTCAAGAATCTGAATCAGTCATCTTTAAAAAATAATTACCTTTTGCCAATTATGGATCAAGTGCTTCAAATAGTGACAGGTTCAGAGATGTTATCAATGCTAGATGGCTTTTGAGGATATAATCAAGTTGAAGTTGGTGAAGCAGACCAACACAAGACTTCATTCACCACACCTTGGGGTACATTTGCATATAGAAGAATGCCTTTTGGCTTGATAAATGTTGGTGCCACCTTTCAGAGAGTAATGAATCTAGATTTCAAAGAGGAGATAGGTAAATTCATAGTGGTATACCTTGATGACTTAACCATCTTTTCAAAGCACCATTCTGATCTTGTACACCACTTACAACAAGTGCTGGAGCGATGCTGCTAGAATGGTATTTCCTTGAACCCTAAGAAGTTTATTTTTGGAGTAACAGAGGGGAAACTCCTAAGACACATTATGTCTAAAGAAGGCATAAATATTGACTCAGATAGAGTCAAGTCTATTCAAGAGCTTAATTTGCCTACAAGTAAGAATGTTGTTCACTCTTTCTTTAGAAACGTGAATTTCTTATGGAGGTTCATCCCCCAATTTGCTGAGAAGACTAGACACATTGTGAACATGATGAAAGGGGAGACCACCTTTAGTTGGACTAAAGAAGGCAAGTCAGCATTTTAGGATATCAAGACTACCATTGCCCATGCTCCTACCTTGGTTTGTCCAGATTACAACAAAGATTTCATTATATACAGCTATGCTTCTGAACACATGCTTTCAACAATTCTTGTTTAACAAGACAAGGAAGGTATGGAATCTCCTATTTATTTCATGAGTTGCCCTCTCAAAACCCATGAGATGAAGTATTCAAATGTAGAGAAACACACTTATGCAGTGGTGAAAGTAGTCAAACACTTCCGCTTCTATATTCTAAATTCACACACTATTACCTTAGTTCTTGAAACTACAATCAAGTCCATATTAACTCAGCAGGAGTTTGGCACAAAAAGAGGCAATCAGATTGCAAAAATCCAAGATTTTGATCTAGACATCAAGCCAACAAAGCTGGTCAGGGGAAAAAGCCTATGCCAATTAATTGCTGACAACAAGCTAGAAGATACACAGCATGTAGAAGCTGAAGTGGAAGACACACCAACAGTCCTTTTTGTCTCCACTACCAATGAGTGGTATTCAGGTATTACTCATTTCTTTACTTATGGTGAATGTCCTGCTCATTTTTATTATAAAGAAAGGAGGACTATCAAATTGAAAGCTGCCAATTTTTGTCTTTTGGGACAATGGCTTGCACAAGAGAAGCATAGATGGAGTATTCCTTCACTATGTAGATAAAGAGAAACAAAGCCAACTTTTAAAATCTTGCCACAATCTAGCCTATGGAGAACATATTTTTTCTCATGTGACTACTCACAAGATTATACGAGCCAGGTATTATTGGCCAACTCTTTTCCAAGATGCATATAAGTGGGTGAGAAAATGTGAACTCTACCAGCAATTTGTTGGAAGACCCAAGTTAGTTGCCTTGCCTTTCAAGCCAGTGATCATAGAAGAACCATTCCAGCAATGGGAGATTGATTTTATTGGGACTATAAACCCATATTCAAGTGTTGGACATGATTATGTCATTACAGCAACTGACTATTTCACCAAGTGGGTAGAAGTAATTCCAACTAAGCATGCTACTTTAGAAGTTGTATGCAATTTCCTTAAGGAGAATATCATTTCTAGGTTTGGAGTTTCAACTAAAATTGTTAAAGATAATGCAACTTGTTTCACCTCCCAAGAGATTACACAATTCTATTTCCATTATGAAATTACACTCTCTCACTCTTCTGATTATTTTCCACAAGGGAATGGACAAGATGAATCCAGCAATAAGAACTTGGTAACTATCATCAAGAAGCTAGCAGATGACAATCAAAGGACATGGCATAAAGTATTGGTTGATGCTCTATGGGTAGACAGAATCACACCAAAGAGGGAAATTGGTATTGTTGAGCCCAACAGGCCAAAAATTGGTCCCCTTCTGTCCATGTTGTTCTGGGCCATTTTATTTTTTGATTTTGCATGAATCTATCAATTTCTACAGACTCTGTAGGTCCATTTCTATGAACTCTGTAGGTCCATTTCTATAGACTTCATGGGGATTTCTATGAACTCTGTAGGCGTAGTCTTTTGGCAGATGAAGACCCAGTTCAAAGAGTGCAAGGTTTTACAAAGCTTCTTCAGACTCTTGTCTGAATAAATTCATAAGGAAAGAGAGCTAAAATGGTTCAAAGACACTCTTCCTTAAGGTTGGAAGAGTGGTTCAATGACATAACCTTTCCAAGAGTTATCATCTTTGAACCGTTGAACCATTAAACCGATTCAATGCCTTGGTTCAATGCCTTGGTTCAGCACAAAGTTCAATCGGCAAAGTTCATCACTTTGGTTCAATCAAATGGTTCATCAGCTTAGTTCAACACAATGGTTCAATGTTTTGGTTCAATTGGATGGTTCAATCACTCGGTTCACTCAGTCGGTTCAATGACAGCTCGAAGTATTGAACTGGTTCAATCAATTGGTTCAATGGTTGGTTTAAAGGAGCAGTTCAACCAAAAAAGTTCAAGCCTCTCAAAGGACAAGTGCCCTTGTGGAGGGCACTTGGTCGGCAAAGCCCCCTTTGAAAGGGTCATTTTTAATGAACCCGAAGGGCACTTTGAAGGCAACCGAAGGAATTTGAAATGTGCAAAAGGACTAAGGCATTAAATGAATTCTTTCAGACTTTTTGTTTGAAGGAATTCCTTTGGACAAAAAATCTGAAGGAATTCAGAGGGCTGCAAGAAGTAAGCCAGGAGAACTTCAAAGAAATAACAAAGGTGACAAGACAATTCTTGCAGACTTTTTGTCCACGTGAAAATTGTCTACAAAAAAGCCCACAGAAAAGGCCGAAGAGACAAAGGCCGCCGAAGGCCCCCAAAGGGTAGGTGCCCTTGCAGGGGGCTCTTAGCTGCCAAATGAAGGGCATTTCTCTAGACCCGAAGGGATACTTCCCCTTCAGGAGGGTCCGAAACAAAAAGGCCAAATTAGAGGAAAAGGCTCGAAGGAATTTGCCAAGGACAATGACGTCTCGAAAGCCATTAACTTTAAGAAGATAGATTAGCCATTGTTTTTCAAGCGATGATGGGTGTGTGGATGTCAATTTTAAGAAGTTGAAATAGCGTTTGATTTTAAAATGCTTGAGTGCCAATCAGAAATGAGCCTAAGGAATGTAGTGACCCACCAGAAGATAGCCCCCGAGGGCTGAAGGAGCCAGAAGGAGACAAAGTAGGAAGAAGACAAGGTGTAGGAAAAGATAAAGCAGTCCAAGTGGTGAGGAGAGGTGAGTTATTGCTAGATGGTCATCAAATGATGCAAACAGTGAGTGGCGCATCCTACTTTCTCCATTTGGCATTGTTGAGGGGACAAACCACAATCTATTTGTAGGAAAAGAGCAGTCTCTTTGCAGAAAAGAGGCACAACGATGTTTTCTTATTAATGTTGGGATGCCAAAGTTAAAGCAGGAACCGACAATCAAATGGCTTCCTCTTCCCACAGTTTAGAATGCACATGGGCCACTTGAAAAAAGAGCACCAAAGTCTTTCCCAGAAAGCACCAAGTTCTCTTCCTCTTTCTATATATATACACTATACAACTATAGATACATAAAGGTATTACACTACGTAACCATAGACACATAGTCACCTTTAAAGAAATTACACTATACACTCATAAACACCTAAAGGTTTTGCACTATGTACCTAAAGCATCTTTAAAATAATTACACTATGTTTCCCTAAACCACGTAGAGTGAATTTAGGCTAGCATGATCATGAGACTACATCTCATAGTAAGAATACATCTCACAATTTTTCATGAATAATCAACTAAGTATATTGAAGTCTTTTATAACGTAAGGATCTTCATTCTACTATGTGTTGGGTATAATGTCAACTTCTATATGAAGTTTACCAAAATCATATAAAGTGATACAATATAATGCTTTACAATAAAAAAAAGTATATAGATATAGAAGGAAACACATGACCCACACAGTTGTTAAGAAGTGACATTGTCATGCACACTCCCCATCAATGGCAACTTTGATAGGAAAAACATTGAATGAACTTTAATAAGTTTTAGTTTTTTGGTACTACATTAGATTTTTTTCAAATCTATATAACTTTGACTATCACCAAAAAGGGTGGTACAATGAGGAACTTCTACACGATGTCCTTCTATCATCTTTCATAGCCACAAATCTTTTTTAACAACTTCCACATGAAGTGCTCCAAGTAATAACACTTACACCAAACATAAACACATACTTAGAAGTAGAGTTATCATAGTATTGTTAGCATCACAATAACCAAATAAATTATCATTATCAAATGAAAAATAATATAAACCAAAGTTTATAGTTTTTTTAATATATCAAAATATCCACTTTGCTAATTTTCAATGATCCAAGTATGGATCTTGAAAAAATCTAAAAGTAATACCAACATCATATGAAATATCTATCCTAGTAATGGATAAATAAATCACACTACCAAAAAGATATCTATAAAGAGAGGTTAGATTTATCACACACGTTTTGGATCAAACTTAACATCAACTTCAATAGGAGTGGATGTAGCCTTATAATCAAGCATGTTAAATTTAATAAACATATTATGTGATGCACATACAATAAATTCATTAATAATCTAATACTAAGTTAGCCAAACATTATATATCTTATTAGTAATAACTCATATTATAATTTGAGTCATGAAGATTTCTTCTTCCTTTTAAATTTGACACTACAAGTTTACATTTTATACTAAATTGATATAAAAAAAAATTAAAAAATAAAAATTTTAACATGTTTTATACTTGATTTTTTAATAAAAATAAATATTCTAGTGAGTGAACAACACTAGTCACTTAGTTGATTGTAAAATAATTCAAAAAATACAAAGAACAATAAGGGCAAAAACTGCAAGTGTCATAAGACAACTCCTAGATTAAAAGTCATATAAAAAGGCTTCAAACCAAATAAGGACCATCTTAATGTGTCAAAAATATGTAAAATCCTAAAGATTGATTGGTCATAAGACCATCTTCGACAAAAATATGATAAATTTAGGGTGTCAAAAAATGTCAAAAGTGTCACACTAGTTACACATGAGAGATTGGATGGCTAACAAAAAGTCATTTAAACTAATTATTTTAAAAAAAATAAATTAATTTTTGACTAAAACTAAAATTGAGATGGAGATTTGAAGTCAAGGCCTTGTATTTACAAGTATACTCTAAAATTAGATTTACCAACTTTCCTTAGACACCACATAGATTTTACATGCAAAATACAAAATTAATAGTGGATTTATTTAATTTTGTATTGTTTTTAAAATTAAAAAACAATAAATATTAATTTCATGTAAATAGTACAATAAAATAAATATTTTTAAAAAAATGCCTTTAATTTGAAAAAGACAACCCATCAATGAGGGGCCCACCAACCACTTATATGGAAATAAAAGTATTAAAAACTTCTTGTATTTATTAAATACAATCATTAAAATATTATTAACCATTATTTTCTATTTACAGGCATGTTGAAGATTGATGGCTCCACTGAAGATTTTCAACAACTCATATCTCCTTCTACTTGCATCTATTTGCCCTAAAATTTTGTCATGCCTCCTAATTTTACCAAATGAAGCCACAACAACTTTCAAAATCTCATTTTTGGTTGAGAATAGACTGTAGCAAATGGCCAAGCCTATACATGGTGCCATAGAGGAGAAAGGAAAAAATGAATAGAGAGAACCTATCCTCCTCAGAGTTAAAAAATTTGCAGAGGTCTTTAATATCACAAAACTAAGTAGATGACATAGATAGAGCTGATTTTCATGCCAAAAAACTTGATTTTTAACATTTTCAGAACCATAGAGCCGTACAATGGTGTATCCCTAGGAGGAGAGTAAAAATATTTAAACATGCTTTAAAATCCTACTAAGTGTCATCAGAGGATCTTGAATGCTTAATCTTGCTAATTTCTTCTTTCTAAATCATAGAGCGATCAAATAATATGCAAAATTAATTTTTTTTAGTTTTCTACCTCACATACGACATATATGGACACTTGGGAGGAGAGATAGAAAAAGGAATTGATTTACATGTATCCATATTAGGTAAAATAAAGGTAAAAATTCATAGAAATTACCAAACTAAATCAATGGAGGGTTCGAAATTGAGATTTTCTACCCAAAACCTAAAAATATATTGACTTTTAGCTTTCACATGCTAAAAAAATAGAACTAAGAAGAGATAAAAAAATGAAATTCTTTAAAAAATACCTTAGAGGCTCCAAGGAAGCTTAGAAAGGAAATTTGAAATATTTTTGATAGATTTAAATACCAAAAAATAGTAAATAAACTTGAAATCTATTTTTATTACCGAATCCTTAGGTAGAAGATCATACCATAAGTAGTGCAAGTCCATGGGGTTGAAAACATCTCAAAGATGGCTCTAGTTGGTTAGATCTATCAAAGAATGCTTGCAGTGCACAGATCATGATCTTGATGAAGAGATGTTCAACAACACTCTTGTGAATGTGTCATAGGATAGACAAGTGAATTTTTGAGCAAAAATGAGCTCGAACACAACATAACAACCCTGATTTACAACCTTACCACTTGATCAACACATCACAAACTCTGATACCATGATAAATTAAATAAAATAATACATACGAGTAATGGATCTACATATGAGATCAAGAGCAAAGGAATACATGAAACCAACAAAATATATACATGAAAAAAGAGGTAAAAAAACCCACAAAGATTATTCATATTACGAGAAACTAACAAGTGCCCAATATAGTATTTCTTCCTCTCACTTCTTCTTAATCAATGTTCACATATCTTGGAAATGTGTTCTCCACATTTCCTTATTTTTCTCAACTCTTTTTAATTGCATATTACAGTAAAAACTCTTCATTATATAGGAAAGGTAATCTAACCATTATAATGTAGCCATTTCCAACCACCACATTAATGGATCCAACCTCTCCAAAGGTTATTTAATATATTTTATTTTTTATTTATACAAAGATAAATTCATGATAAATAATATATATATATATATACATAATTTAATCAATGTAATTTAATATATTAAGGGTATATAAATAACACCACTTAACTATTAATTATTCTAATACTTTCAACCCAATAGGACAACATACTAGCTCACACTGTGTTATCACTGCTACTGACTATCTAACTCGCTAGGTTAAATTTATACCGATATAAAATTGTACTAATGATACTACTGTGCAATTCATCTAGGAGCATATTAGTAACAGGTTCAATTGTCCATTGAGTTTCACTAGTGACCATGATATTTACTTCCTCAATGAGACTATTTGTGTTCTATTGGTCAAATTCATGATTGCTCATCATAAGACAAAACCATATCATCCCCAAGTTAATGGTACTATTGAGGCATTCAACAATATTTTGGCCATGAATTTAATAAAAATATGTAATATTAGACGTACTAACTAGAATGATTGAGTCTCTAGAGTACTTTGGGCTTATCACACCACTTACAAGTGCCTAAACAAGAGAGTGCCATTTAATTTTGTGTTTGGTACCAAGGCAGGTCTTCTAGTAGAGTTCTTTATTCCCTCTCTTCTCATTGTGTGTGTTGGGTGACTAGATGATGAGGCATCATTAAAAGCACACCATGATTCTTTATTACAACTAGCTGAAGCTCATTTTCTTGTACACTGGAGTAAGGGCATGGAAAAATGAAAACAAAAGGCATGACATGATTTCCATCTCAAGAATAAGACTTTTACTCTTAGAATTCAAGTCTTGATATACGAGTCCACATTTGCACACCACTATGAGAAGCTTCATGTCCACTAGGATGGTCATTTCATTATTCACAAGATTCATCCCACTGACACATGTCAATTAAATCATTTTGATGGCCAATTTCTTCCTGATCATTACAATGGTAGTCGTTTGTGGTCATACTTTTTGAATAATTTTTTCTTGTTCATACCAATAAGGCATATGCCATTTGTTTAGTTTAAGATTTATTTGTTTTCAATAAGGTGTTACACTGGTTGCATGCCCTTTTAGTTATTATTTAGTCAACATTTACAATTTAATACTTATGTTCTTATAGTGGACCATAACACACTATTAGCGTGGGGTAGGGGTGTTATATGTGTGAAATGATAGGATATGGTCTATAGGGATACACATGGAAGTAAAGGCATGCAAGTGAAACTGTATAAGAATAAAAGTGTACGCATGATGTGGTGCGTAACCATAAGCTAGCTAAGATAAATAATGATTCCTACCTTTGGTATGAATATTCAAATTTATCTATAGTTTTCATGCACTTTGAGAAAAATTTAGGAAGGGACATGTAATTAATACATGTAGATAGTGGTCATGGCTAGTGTGCCAACATCACATAGTGGCAATATTGTTTATCATATTTATTACATGAAGTGATGGTCAAAGGGAATGGGTAGTAAAAGCAAATTACCCCCTCTAGCTTAGAAAAGGATAATTGGTCATTTTATTTTTTACTATTATTACAATTATGAACTCATTGAGCCAAAACACCGATATTAAGATTTTGCAAAATGAATTTCAACACATCTAATCAAGTGCAAAGTGAAGAATTTTGGTTGTTTCTTGATTTTGAAGTGTGTGTTTTCCAAAATGAACATCCAAAGCTAGGTGAATTATATGGACAAGTAAGATTTCTTGAGTTATAGGTTGTAGAGGTTGACATCTACCATTAACGGGCATCAAATCCATAAATCCAAGGCACTTAAAACAACAAAAACCTATTCATTGGGGAACATTGGATGGCCATGCCTCAACCTTTCAGATCCATGAAGGGTGATGTGGCCTAAAAAAAGGCCTAACAAAGTGAACCATTAGCTACAATTATAGATGAATAATAATTGAGTGTGGGTGGGGAGATGGTGTTAATCGAATAAGAAACACCTGAAGAACAATGTGTGCATAGAGGAGATGAAGGGATCAAGATGACATGCCAAGTAAAGAAAAAAGTTGTCATTCCTCCACCACCACTTTTGATGATGAAGGAAATTAAGTATCCTAAGAAAGTAATTCACACCAAAAATTGGGCATCTAATGTGCTGACCTATATTATCTTTGACAACAACCATCGATAGCCCAAGAATGAGGTAGAATTGTAGAATGATTATAGAGTCAAGTGCCATAATACCAGAAGTGATATAGTCTATAGCATAAATATTTTTAATGCCTTGGATACTGTTGGCCTCTTCCAACTCTTAAACCTTCCCTACTTTGGAAAGCCAATAGAAGTAGTAAATTTTTTAATATCATAGGTGCATGAGGACTATATCTATTTCATTGGGTGCTAGATGAAAATCATGACTAAAAGAATTAGTAAAGTGTTAGGGTTGTAGTGCTTAGGCACACACATTGAATATGATCTAGAGGACATGGAGGAGATAGGTAAGATGGTTATGGCACTTGAATACTAGAAACAATTCCATTCTATGCAAATCAAAAATATTTAGGATCCTACCCTCTGAGTGGTCACACGTATCATAATGACAAAAGTTGGAGGTGAAGATAGATGGAAGGAGGTGGACATAGCCCACATATATGTTGCACACCAAGTCATCGATAAGTTGAAGTATAACTCAACATTATACTTTGCCAATAAAATCATAGAGGATCTAGAGAAAGCTCACTAAGTTCCTAACCATAGGTTTACATGGGGCATGTTTCTGTTAATGGTATTCAATGAAATTAGTGTACCCAACTACACCTCTAGAGAATTGAAGTGAGCATACCCGTTTGAGTATAAATCCCATATGAAGTAGTATAATTCATTCACCTACCTTAGCCTGATGACTCAATCCTATAATCTCAAGATGAAATCATGGTATGATGGGATGAAGGAAGCCTTTGGGAATGAGTGACACATTTCAAAAGACTTGCCTACACAAGTTGGTAACCAAGCCATGTTTTTTCTAAAACAAAACTATTCCCTCATGTACATCTAGATAGCCCCATATAGATAATTTTTGCTTAGATAAATCTACCTTTCACTTTCATGGCATGATACTTTATGATCATTATCAGCTAGATTTATGATGCGTAGCCTGTGATACTTAAAGTTGAATAGATTGATTTGTAGACTCACACTATCTTCAATATGTATGCATACCCCAAGAATAAAGCTTAAAGGAAAAGGGTTTAGTCAAACTAAACCAAGATAAAGGTGCATCAAACCTTGGCTGGGGATTCTATTTATACTTTATTCTATATGCTGAACCCTAAGAAGAAATCTTCGGGGACCATAAAGTGTGTGAGAGAGAAACTCTCTTCAGCACCACCATTAGATTGGAAGCGAAAGCACCCTAAGCATGATGATAGTACAAGATCTCAAATAGGACCTTTGAAAAGGAAAAGGAATACATATGCACTACCAAAGAGGGATCCAACAACAAGTCAACTGAAAGGCTCAATGCCAATTACACAAACTAATCCCTTGGAACAAGATCTAGAGGAGCCTAAAGACAGTGACAGGGAGGAGATGGGAGAGCCACTAAAAGGGACCTCAGAGAGTCAAAGTTGAACCAAAAGATATTGAATATAAAAAGACACCTTTCTTGATATATCAAGAAGAGACCACCCTTGAGGAGACGTAGATGGAGATTGAAGATCTACTTGGCAAAGAGAGGGATGGTCCTAAAGTAGAATTAGGATTGAGTGGCCTTGACATCAGAGCCATTTCACAAGACAAAGACATGGAGGTTTAGATACTTGAGTGGGATATCATAAAGTGTAAAGAGCTAGTTGATGAATTCATTATAAAATCACACAACCCTAATGCAACCACCAACTTCCACACCCAGTACCAAAAAAGGGTCCCTAATAGGTTGTTTTATCTATATTTTCATCTTGCTCAGGAGCATGCATACGACTAGAGTCAGCGTGAGATGTCATTATTCCTCTACATGTATGACTAAGAATGCCACTTTTAGATACCCTTAGAGTCTTTTAATGGATCCACAAGTAGTGATGCTACCCACTAATCTTTGGGTAGATCCTCATCAGCTTACTTCTATGCAGACTAGTGAGACACTCTTGAAACTGACATCTGAGGTTGCATGATAAACTATTCTTTTAGAGTTTGATGCACGAAGTGTTGAAAAAAAACATTATAAGGTGGTGGATTTGTATAATAAATAAGCCACTTTTAGAAGTAAACTAAAAGAAGAGATGACTGATTTGAAATGCTAGTTGGAAGTAGAAATAACTGCCAAGGTGAAAACACTAAATATTTGTAAGGCAATTCTAAGCTGAGACCCAACACTCATGGATGGTTTCCATTTATTTGGTTAGGTGATTGACAATCTGGAGACCCTTATGGACCTCCTTTTGAAATGGTGCAAAGATCAGTCTAGCCATAAAGATGAAAAAGTATGGGCAATGGAGTAGTTTTCCAAAGTTATGGAGGTGTGCAAGCGTGCCTTGCATAGATTTGGAGATGTGGTTCTAATTTTAGATGGGGTTTTTGAGAAGCTAGCACGACCCAAATTTTTTTTATAATCTCGAATTTAAGTGAAGGAGGTTTAAATCCATCAATTGGTTGATACAACCCTTTTA
This sequence comes from Torreya grandis, assembly GCA_037957365.1. Taxonomy (NCBI): domain Eukaryota; kingdom Viridiplantae; phylum Streptophyta; class Pinopsida; order Cupressales; family Taxaceae; genus Torreya; species Torreya grandis. The sequence continues at coordinate 66,113 of JARHVA010004962.1, read as the reverse complement.
ATAAAAGACTACTTTAAGTGCACAAAAGCATTTAAGGATGTAGAAGCCATGGAAGACACAATATGCACCCATTGACAAGAAATGCAATCTAACTTTTCAACCCTCTAGAAATAGGTTGTAGCCGAGGTCATCATGCTTGAGGGTGTTCATAAGGATACTTCCACATCCCTTGAACATTTGGTTAGTAAAGTTGGTGAGTGTCCTAATCAACCCAAGGAGACCAAGATGCTAAAAGTGGCCATTGAAGAAATAACGATGAACCTGCTTAATAACTTGTCACATTGGAAAAGTGTCAAGAAGCAGATCGAATATATTAGCCCTAAAGTTTTTTTAGAAGTTGAAAATGTTGATTATTCCAAGACAAACTAATGGTGTAGGGTAGGGTGATGTTGGACTCCATATTTTGGCTAAGTATCTTGATAGATAAGCATGATGTGGAAGAAGCATGGTGTAAAAGATTAATAGGCATAGAAAACCATGGCACAAAAGTTCATAATGTGGGAAGACCCAGTTAGAGAATATGCATAATAAATGGATAACTAAAGATTGGAGGACTCAGAACACTAATAAAAGACTTTGGAAGTGCAAGGAAAGTGGGAGATGGTTAAGGAGTGATTTTCAGGGACAAGACAGACTAAGTCACGCATAAATCTAGCACTAGCCCATGAGAAGATAGACACTTGGTGATGAGGATCCAACACCGAACAAGACTATAGGGGCATAAAAGGCCTGGGTCCTTAGGAAAATAAAGTAGTTGGATACCATGAGTCTTAGTCCACTAAATATCATTGGCTAGTCACTGAGAGTGTCATTATTATTGTAACTACTTGGTCAAGGATAACCAAGTATACATAACCCTGATTAGAGATTTGTAATTTTCTTGATTATTGTTGGTTGATGTTGATTGTTATTCCATTGAGGTGATTGAGGATACATTGTAATATTTTTGATGTACTCTAGTGATAGTTGAGTTGTATAACTGAGTTGCACCATGCATTTGTTATGTAAATTTTGAACCTTTAGTGAATATGATAAATGGAATATGTGTTACCTAAATGTTCTTATGTAGATTATGAAAATAATGGTGTTGGTTTTTTTATATGTGATTGTTTATTTAACTAATTTTAGACCTACAACTACTATGTAGTCCTTTTTTTGGTTAAACATTGAGTAGAGTAGTTGTTAGATTGTTGATATATGTTAAGTCCACCTTCACACGATAAAACGAATGGGAATCAGTCCCTTTAAGTGTACTTTGGGTAAGTGTGAAATAACTTTGTGTTGCATGAAATACAAATGTGCTAGTTTGTTGAGTTTAAATCACTTCAGTGTACACCTATGGAAAGTTAGGCCTAGATAGAAAACTAACCCAACAAGAAGTCTGAGGTAAACTTTATCTACTAACAATTACAATAACATAAAACACTATATTAAGCAATATAAAAAACAAACAAAATTTCTCTAAAACATCTTTTTTGTTCTTCTCTTTCTTCTTCTTATGATCTATAATTTGACTATAAAATTGACACAGTGGGGATCATAATTTTAGATAGACGACCATGCCTATAAGCTTTAAACTACACCTTTTGAGTAGGTATGCTTTAAACACCCATAAGACTAGTCATGCTCTATTTATATTAGTGCCACTTCACTCTCATGTATCATCCTACTTTAACATACATCTATTTTCCATGTACCTTTGGCTCTATAAGAAGGTGAGGTATATAAGAAGGGTTGTTATATCAAGAGGTTTGCTATATCGAGAGCATTTATCCTCCATGTTGGGTTGGTTGACCCTAAGCATATATTATTAGTTTTTTTAATTATATTATTAGTTTGATATTTTTTATATATTCATAGCATGCTTCACTTTATGTGATACCCATTTTTGATAAATTAACGTTATTTGAGTATGTGTTTGTAATTTGGTATCTAGTTGGTTTCATGGGTGATTGAAACTGTTATACCTGTTAGTAAAACTAAACCTCTCAAAATTATATATATATATATATATAAAATAAATCTTGACATTTAAATAAAATATTATTTTACCATTGAATATATTTCTATTATACCTCCATTTACTGTCCTGACAGTGATATGAGAGTCACATGAAGGAGGAATGAAGACAGAAGTGCAAGCTTGATGATTAAAAAACATGAATAAGAGAGAAAATCAACACTGATAAGATGTACAAAGGTCTCATTTGTTTTTTGATCTCTAAAAAATATTATTTATTGCCTACACATCAAAATTATAGCCCAAACCCTAGTTCCTAAAAGATCAAACATCTATTTAAAAGTATCTCTTATTGGCATGTACAACATGTGATGCCCTAATCTAACATTTTTTGAAGTAGTACGACCGTATATAGTAAGATAATCCATTGGTACAACCTTCATTTCATATTGTAATTGTAAACTCCATTTGTATGGCCCTAAACTCTTCAAAATCATATTTTGAGAAAATAAAAGCCTCTCCCACATGGAAGTATGCTTGGAGATGTATAAGTGTTGCATAAAGATATAGAATTAAAACATTTACTATAAAAAATAGTTTAGATAAATTAAAAATAGGCTTATATCTTCTCACAACCCCTGTGTATGACCTTATATGACCTCCAATCCTTGCCTATATAGATTTCAAAGTTGCCAAATCAAAATTTGACATGTTGATCAGGGGTATCAAGTAGCACTATAGTTAAAAATGGTGTGGAAGCGTGAACCACAATTTGAAAGGGTTAATTTCCAATTTGAAATATTAATGTGGGCCTAATTAGCAAAAGATAGATGCAATTTTCAATTTGATAATGTGTGAATTTTTAGGTGCATGGATTTTACATGCAAATATTTTTTTCTTTTAAAACCTTTAAAAAATCAAGATTATATAACTAGTTTTCATTGTGTGTCTCAACAAACCTCTAAAAAATCTTAGATTATATAACTAGTTTTCATTACATGTTCTAGGAGGTGCAGGCCCTAATGATTCCTATGGTGCTCAACATTTAGCACTCAACTACACTAGCATCAATATACATAAGGCACAAGCCTTATGTTCTCATTTGAAGCACAACAAAAAAGGTACTGGGATCTGTGTTGTGCTATTTATGCCATGGCATAATTCTATTCTTTAAGGGCTTGGGTTAGCACAATGATGGTTGTGCATTCATGGGTGCAAGCCTTGGGTTTCACAGGTTCAATGGCATTCAAGGACTTAAGGGTCAACTAGCTGTTGGGTCAAGAGACTTAGGCATGGGTTTCATTCATGGTGTAGGGTCCTTACCATACTTGACACATTTTATATGAAAGACAGAGCTTCATGTCCAACTATAGGTCTAACATGAATGATTCCAGTTAGAACCTTGCGAGAATGCAGCCACACATTTAATAGAATAATGTATGCAAACAATAATCATGTAAAGACTCAAATCATTTATTATATTAACTATTTACACAAAGTATTCTTCATTAATTAAGTTAAATAATATATGCATAGTCTATATAAATTGAGTAAAGGTTCAACATAAATTTCTAAGGCCCAAGCTCACATGTGGGCTTGGGCATTACAAGGGGAAGCATCAAACAACATCCTAAAAAATATTAAAGATAATTATATAGTAGGAATTCACCAGAGCTTCAATACTATAGTTCACCTCTTTTTTTCAACTAAACTCAACTTCCTTTTATAGGCTTCAGAGTGTCCTAAGATCATGGTGAATGGAGCATGCTAACTGCTGAGCTAGTGTTGGAGGTACACATCCTACCACCTCCACTATGTTTTTTCTTTAATGTGCAGTCACTATCATGTGTTCCCACTTCCCAATGCTATGTGATTCAAAAAGAGTTGCTTATATTTAATGGTTGGTCATTGTCCCATACACCCACTTCTTGATGCTGACAGGAGTTGTTAGTTACCAGCCAGTTGGTACTGCTAGAATACAAAACAATAACCACCCTCCATGATTGTCTTACACCTAGGTGTTTTTTGAGTTGGCATAGATCCATTACTTAGCATGAAATGGGGCCTAACATTACCCCATACAAAAACAATAGTCCATCTTCAGAATATCCTTTCAGTGCCTTAGCTGTATAAAATTTGAGCCTGCTCTGTTGTAGTTCTGCCTTGAAGTCTTTCAAGCCCTGGATTATGAGATTATTTTCTTCAATTGTGTTATCAATATCCATAAAATAAACCTCAAGTACAAGCTTGTCAGTGTTATCAAGTTATTTTCAAAAGGCTTCTAGCCTTTCCTCAGCCTTTTGCACCTTACCATCTAGGATGTTTGCCTGATCACTTGCCTTTGTCTAAAAGGCATAGAAGAGATATTTTAGGTCTTGCTCCCAGGTCTTTAGTTAGGAATTCAATGTGTTTATCTACACCATAATTTATGTGCACTCAATATTTATGATAGTGAATGTTTGATTCATCAATGCATCCTTCTCCCCCTTCACCTTTTAGAGGTGTGCGTTGATGACTGATGCCTAGGTGGAAAAGTTACAAAAGATGACATCAACATCATTTGCATGCTCCTTTAGCCTTATGAAGAGGTCCTTTACCTCATCAATATTTTTTTTGAGCTCTTTATTCATTTCTTCACAGGGGCCATCTTCCTCTTCCTACACTGGCTTCATCTAAGGGAGAATCTGTCTAACCAACGTACACACCTTATCAACTTTGGATAGTTTATAAGTGTCAATACCATCCAAAAAGGATGTCTATGCTTCCTCAATGTGCTTGGCCAACTGTTTGAGCTTAAACTTCATAGCATTGAGTTCTTCATCTACCTTAAATGGTATATGTTTCCACTTTGTATCACAAACATCATTGAAAATATACGTGTGTGCTCCTTCAAAGGCCATCTTAAGAAGGGCATTAGCCAACCTTACTAATTTCATATTACATGGGTTGACCAGTTGATAGTCATGACCTTCTTTTATTTTATCAATGTTTTGTAATTCTTTGGATTACACCTAAAAAAGAGTCTTGTCCTTGTATCAATCAAGTGAAAAGGACACTTGATGGCATGCCAAAGTTGTTACAACTTTGGAGGGCATGTACTCCAACATGTAAAAGTCCTAATCTATGGTAAACCCCTTCTGCACCTTTTCCTAGTAGCTTATCTCAAATTATTTTTTCTCAATGGCCAAATATTTCTTCTCTTTCTCCTCTTTATTGGTATTTCTCCCTTCCTCGGTGGCTTCTTCTTCCTCTCTTTCCTATAGGGGTCCTTCTTCTTCAGACTTTCCCCTTCCTCTACTTATTCTTCTTATGGCTCCTTGGTATGAACCTTTGTAGGTTCTTTTTTGGGCCAACCCGCTTTTCCCCTTTCCTCTCTATTTTTTCTTTTTTGGGCCAACCTGCTACATATAAATTCATATGATATTTCTATAAATAATTTAAATACAACTATAGAAACACAATCTATAATTTCATTTTCACATGAGCATTATAGTCAAGCTTTCTTATACCCATATGGATTTCATTACATATGTTGATTTATTTATTGCTAATATAATACAAACATTTAAAAAATAAGAATAATTATTAAAAAATTTACCAAATCCTAATGTATACCATGCAAATAAATAAAATTAAAACATTATATAATGACCAAAAAATAATAAAAAAATGAAATTCCATTTGATACCAAATATATCCATGTAAATAGTGTGTGTGTGTGTGTGTGTGTGTGTGTGTGTGTTTATACATACATACATACATATACATATACATATACATGCATGCATACATACATATATATATCACCTCTCGATGTAAATGCACTAGGATCAAACTGAAGTCCACATGCACATGATAGTATGTGTACTCTCTCCTTGAAATCACCTAGCCAATGCATTGTCTCCTCTTGATCCCATCTCAAAGTGTCTTAATGATTAATTAGTGTTTGCATAATCTTAGGATAACTATAATATGGGATGTCACACCTATCTAGCTCCAAATGTAGCTCCAAACAATCAGTGGCTAAAATATGGTATATTATTGTAACTCTTGAAACATGATCAAATAATCATGCATTTACAACATCAATGTCAATAAATCTCTACATAAATATATCTCTAGATACATCCATAGGCACACTACGAGTGAGGGAATTGCCTAATCCACCATGGTTGTCCACTCTTGGTTACCTCCACACATTCCATATATGACACCAATTAGTGATATATAAAAAAACTAAATAAATATATATCCAAAATAAATGTAATAATTAAAAATATGGTACTCACATGTGGATTTAATGGTTTCTTCATCAACCAATGCTGGTCCTATAAGAGCACCTTCACCTGCCTCCCCCCTTATCTCTCCTCTACCACCACCCTATGCCATAAGAATGGAATTTGGGGCTGAAACTACAATAGGAAATAAAAAATACCATAGAGGTCTAGCCCACCACTATACATAGCCATCAATACACCTTACATCATCTTCTAATGCCAAGGGAACCATAGGATTGCACTCATCACCTAGATGTGGGATTGGATCTATAGTAGTAGGTTCTAGCCTATCATGCAGTCTATGACCACTCTATGTCATTTGATGCCATATATATGATGGTTTTGGAACTCCATGATCTATCCCCAAATTTCATAAAACTCAATAATACTAAAAAACCTCATAGACACCATGAAAATTATCAACTATCCATATATTGATATGGACCCTTTTCAGTTCATGACCATCCTCAAGCAACCCAACAAAAGTCTTATAAGGACACCACACAATATAATATGGAGTTAATCTATCTAAATTAATATGGTACTCCATTATGGTGTGAAGTATACCACATGGGAATACCTACCACCCAAAAAAACCCTATGGATGAGCCCATTCAAGGAGGGGACCACCCATTGATCATACTAGAATGATATACTCATAAGCTGAAACATGTAATAGAGGCCCAAATCTAATACCCCCACCATGATTCTCCAATGTAAACCTGCAGAGATCATTGTATAAGCGGGCTAGTATATTATGTCCCCTATAATACCTAGTCTGATTAAGTTCAATATGACATACTACCTTATACATCCAATAAGATATATCAATAGTCCTACCCTTTATAATTACAAATGATGCCAATAAAATGCAAATAAACTTTCACAGTCATAAAACATCACCTCTAATAATTTTATCAAATTTAATCATGTTTATAGGATCTACATCAGAATCCCTTGATCAGTAAAATATATATGAGAATGCTAAATATAGCCTCAACTACCATCTCCAATAACATAGACTATCTCACCCCTAATAATCAACCATAAAATCATATATACATCCTCTAAGGTGACTATCATCTCACATGTGAGAAGCCAAAATGTACATGTATATAGATTCCACCAATCAGCTACATATATGAGGAGGTGGATATCATACAGGGTATATCCTAAATAGGCCAAATGACTCAATCCCACCTAATCAATAATAACCTTGTCAACTACATCTAGACCTAGCTCTACTAGTGTAGAATAATATCATCCATTCTAAAACTCTCAAATATGAATATTCTTCTAGAATTGATAAAATAAGAACCAAAACTCATTAACAATTATCTTTGATACAAAAATATAGAGAGAATAATTAATCAAACAAAAAATAAAAATACATTAGTATCCATTTAGGACAAAAGTGTTAGATTCTAATATCTATGTTAGATGATAGTGCCCTGTACTAACATCTAACATTGGAAACCTACATCGAGTTATTGATGTAAGAATTTAGTATGTCGATGTAGGCATCTAACCTCCTACAAAAAAGTCCCAAAACACACCCAAAATGCAAAATTTTCAAAAAATCAAAATTACTAATAAAATGCAGTAAACCCTATTTACAAATTCATAAAAATCCTAGCTAGTTAAGGCAATCTGGAACACATCAAATCACATTAGGTGAGGGTATCTTCCATGTGGCATGGTTCTTATTTAAAATTTGAACTCAAAATTCATTAAAGTTCAAAATGCAACTAATTTCAAATTTCTACTACAATGCACCTAATATCAAATTTAAATGTGCATATATTGAGCCCTAGTTATCCAAATCCAAAACCACAAGTTGCAATGGGATCTAGATAATCAGACCTTCCATATTATACCAAATTTATAAATTTTCAAACATGCCAAAAATTTCTAAATTATTTTCCACATAGATATTTTTATAGATTTTAAATACTACAAAAATAATGTCACACATTATTTTCCATAATACTTTCATAAAAATATCAAGTAAATTATATCAAGCACATCATTTCTTTCCCTTTTGTAAGGATATGACAAAAAGGCACTATATCACCTCCTCCAAAAATGGGGCATCCTAGTAGGGACATGTTTATAAATATGTTCTACATAATCAAACTTAAAATTTTCATATTCTCTAGATTCTATGGAGGTGTGCTTTGGAAGCATGTTCTCTACACTTATACACCTATTCAACATCTCCATATTATAGTGGGGCATGGTTTGAAATATGTCCTCCACATTTGTAATTTTGTACTTATTATAGATTTCAAATTTATCCATACATAGTGGGGGCATGGCCTATAATCATGTTCTCCACACTTACAAAGTTTACAAATTATAACAAACATACACAATATATTATTCAGATTCACAATTGTGGAAAAATTATATACATTGGCACCATCTTCTATACATAGATTTAGCATTAGACATATCCAAGATACATATGCTATGCAATGTTTGCCTAATATTACAAAATCCAAATCAATTTTAGATTTGAAAATTCATTTATGGACTATTTCCATAATAAAAAACTTGTACGTACTGATATTCTGAAGTAATGATACCCCAATCAAACTTTCATGGATTGTATTAAACCTAACCCATCTAAAGCAGTTGGTTCTTAATTTTCATGTGATTGAAGGGATTAAATAACCTAGTCTTACCTTGCTCTTGGGTCAACTTGATTACATCACTCACCCTATACCAATCTATAAATATACATATCTTTTGCAGTCAAGTTATTCTCATTGGGAAATGATATTCTCGATGGCTGAAGTACTACTCTTCCTATTCTAGGTTGGGGGCATGATCACCTCTAAACTCTCCCTACTCTAGGTATAACATCACCCTAGTGCATTACATTGGACCACTTATAAGTTCACTTTTCTTTCTATCCAAAAGATGGATGAGGGTGCAATCCCCCTATCTACTTCTCCAGTTTTGAACACTACAAAACTATTTGATACATGACATATACATATGCGTACTCTACCCATGCTCTTTATTTATGCTACTTTTTAGTATTGCGTATATATAAATTATATATGTTGATTTACTTTGTGGCATATTCTTGGTTGCGGGTAATGTTCAAAATGAAAGATTGAAGAAAACTCAAGTGAAGATAAGGTGTGTTTTCCACACCATAGTATACATTTTATTTTCCTTTAAACTAATAATTCTATTTTTTATTGCAATACTAGATTAAAAGGGGGAGGAGGAATGTAGACACCCATTTTGGAACAAGTACACATATTTGTAGTCTTCTCATATGTATATACCTTTTCACTAAAGATTAAACATCTAGTGACATTGTCTATCATGGACCTCTTCAGATCCATCTTATTTAATTCAATTTACCTACCCCTTAAGGCTATGTGTTGTGATTGTTTATCTTCATCCAATTTACGTCAATGATCCATGCATGTTATGTCTATTTTCTATATGTTTTTATCCCTTGGGCACTTGCATCCATCTTAAAAACTAGTGTCCAATGTCAATTTTAGTGTCTAGCTTCAATGCAACTATCTAGGATTATCTTTTTATCCTTTTTTATATCTTATGATTTATGACCATTTTATTTTCCCTCTTTGCCTATCTTATGGTCCTCTTTTTATGTATCACTTGATTCTTGTTTAATTCAAAATGTTATTATACATACAAAGCTTATAATCTAATTAAGCCATCTACCAATTTGATAAGGTATTATTTATTTATTTATTTTGAGTTATCAAACTACACTATAGTACTAAATCAAATATCTGAAACATTCACAAGGTTAAATATACTATTACATCACATGCACCAAGGGTTAATAAGAGAAAGAGCACATGTACACACTATTATAATTGCACCCACATGCATAGGAAGGAGAATTACATGGGATTATGAGGCCATTTTAGGGTTATTGGCTACGCAGGCAACACTTAGCCATAAATAGGGTTGCTAAGGCTATCACGACTCACATTACTAACCCAATTTTACAAGGTTATAGGATGTACAATGTAAAAGGAACTAGGGCTACTTATTATTTGAATTTGGCACATAGGCAAACATAAATTGAGGCATAAAATGATTACAAAGAGGATAGTGTAAACTTGGTCCAAATTTAAAGTCACTCCTATGTATATCTCATACTAGACACATGTGTTTGGGGTGCACATATGCATCAATGTTACTGGCCCTAATCGATGCAACTTTCATGAAATCAGAAATAGTCAAAATACAAAACAAATAAAATCCACATCTCTAAGACAACCTTATGGCAATTCTTGATCACTGCCATAGTCCAAAACATAAGAGCAAACAAGATATGCTCTCCTTATCCCTTAGTTGTTTAGTACTTATTGTATTTATTTCACATGCCTAAATGAGATATATCACCAAAATATTCTATTACACTATTAAAATCTTAATAGTACTTGATTGCTTTCAAGCAACATTATTACTTGTATGTTTCTCTTATGAATCCATAAGAATTGAAACAAGTAGCCTTATCATGGTAGGTATAGAGGTTTCATTTTTTTTAAATAATGATTTAAAAACTTATACTTGAACCAATAGATACTTTTTATTTTTTTATAAGATTATATTTACAAAATTTAAACATCCAAACTTACTCACTTATTAACAAAACATACTTCAAAAATTATTTACCTATATACTAGAAACATTTGAAGTGTTAATTCACCAACATAAAATAAATGACATGATCAAACACTTTAAAATATTTAAATTTATCTCATATAATATTTAAAACCACCATCATTAACAAGGGCCATGTATTGGCTCATACCTACCTTTATATTGAAATTTGTTTATGGGTGAGTTTGCATGTAATTTTGTAATCTAAACTAATTTGATGTGAATTGTTATCAAATATATATGCAGTATAATATCATTACAAAAAAGATACTATCATTAAATATTTTCAATTAAATTATAGAGAGTCGATGTAAATAAATTTAGTTAGTAGACATGCAACTAACAGGGCGTGTATCCTTTATCTATCACTACAATAGTTGTTTTAGCTAAATCATGTGGTTAATTTTCCCAATATTATTAAATATAAAATATATTTTAAATATTATGAATACTTAATTCAAATGGTTTATAGGTCATTTTTGAAGGTGTCCTTTCACTAGAACCTTACAAATTATGAAACAATGTGTGATTAGTGTAGGTAATACATAAATTTACCAAAAAAAAAAGGAATTAACAAGAGAAGACAACTTTAAGCCTTTCAATCGAATGAGCTTTAACAACCATGCTTGTATTGTACCATGTCTTAGATGATATATACTATGGTCACTTCATTGTAGGTTGTTGTAATATATATCACATATTTTAGTATTATGAACATAATTGATGTTAATGAATTTGTCATGATATGAAAACTATTATAAATGATACAACAACTAGGAATAGACAATAAGTTGTTATGTTTTAATAAATAAAAATGGTTGCAATAACTTCAATAGCATGCAAATCAATGTTGAGCAATGTGTCTCTAAAATTAACTTCTATGCTTCAATAAATGATCTAATAATCTCTTGTTTTTCTCTAAAATACTTTCAAGTGCTCAAAATTTTCTTATGAATAATAGACGGATATTATCTCCCTATATGAACTACAATGCTTGCATATTTATAGATAAATTTCACTCTAATTAGGAAGCTAATAATTTAAAAAGGGCAAAAAATATAACAAATGTTATATGGACAAGACGTAGGATGGACCATGACTATTATATTGCATTGTACAATGTACAGAGTGTTGAGATGCTATAAACACAAAACTTGAAGTGAGAAAAAAAAAATAAGACAAATAAAGAGACATCTAAAAGCTACTGAGGAAGGTGTAAGGTCCACCAAAAATTGATAAAAACATCATCAACACTTCATTTGAATTAACAAGTACATAAACACTCCAGAAACATGCAATTTAATGACTAATACTTTTATAGGGACCTTTTTTATGGTGTCTAAAGATATACAAAATATAAATAACCTTAAAAATCATGCATTCACACACTATAACCTATCTATTCCATTGTCTTTCTATGCATTATTTGTATGAAATCTAGTTTGCAAAGGTAAAAAGATGAAATGACAATTTTGAGCACATTGGCAAATGTGTCCTCTTTGAAAGGGAGTGAGGGATGGTGGAATCTATGACATGAACGAATTTGGATCTATCACCTCATATTTTTATTTTAGACGTGACGTTAGTATAATAAAAAATGACAATCAAAACATAATTATTATGAATGCATCATCAAATATATGTAAATGCATATACTCAAATAATTATTATATTATTAAATCAAATATTATTAATTAATTAAAATTTTGAGAAATTAATAAATTATTATTATATTTATATAATAAATATTGTAATTGTTAAATTGATATAAATAAAATATTCAATAAAAATATATAAAGAAATATTATTTAATTTTTTAATCATAAATTTTAAAATTGTTATACTAATGAAAACATATTTCCTTAAATAAAATCTATAATACCATACTTTAATAAATACTAAATATCGTTCTATACATATCATCAATAAACTAATACAACAAATTCCAAATATATATATATATATATATATATATATATATATATATATATATATATATATATATATATATATATATATATATATCAAAATAGTAATCCCGGATAAGAACGAGGTTGTAACTAACTTTACACCTTAGAGACCAGTTATAGCGCTCTTCAAATTTTTGAGTGGTCATTTCATTCTCACGATAAATGCATAATGGAGGTTGGGTACGAATTGTGGCCTATACTGTTGAGTCACCCTCCTTACTATGCCATCAGCCTTTATTTAAGTTGTCAGCAAGGGAATGACATTGCGTGGCTGTGATGCCCTGGATTGTCTTGGTGTTGTCTTTTTGCCGTTCATGTCTTCACAGTATGCACTAGTATTAGGTGGAACCGAAGATCCCTAAAACCTGCGCAAATGGCAATTAAAATTGTGCACTTAAGTTAACTCAATGATGATGTCAATAAGCATTTTGTCTTAAGAAAATAAGTCTTTTCTTGGTTTTTTTTTTACATGTAAAAAATGAGAGGTAGTTGAGCGTGCTCATTGTTATTGTAATGAACTGGGCGCTGAGCATTTTAACATTGTGCTTCATTGTGATGGGTTATCATAAGTAAATGTTATTTTAAATTTAAATATAATGGGTTACAACAAATAAATTATGGGTCAATTTGTAAATATTGAATCTTCTTTAGTGTTAATTTGTAAATGTTTTATTACATCAATCTATCTCGTGTAACTGTCAAATCAATAGAAATTTGTATTGAGAGCACACAGAATAACCTAGGCAGTAGTGAATATTGTTTTGAAGTGATGTGTGGACAGCCCAAGGATGCTCCTAAGCGTGCTCAGGGACATTTTTAGTCTTCATGTGCGCACTTCTTTTGTCTATATAATTAGGTGGTTTGATTTGATTGAAAGATTCAAAGAAATTATACTGTATTAAGACGTAAAAGTACAAAGCTTTAGGCATGGTTCTAGGTAGTCAAAAAAACTATCTTTTTTAGGGAGTCAAAAACTATCTACCACTTAGTGTCCCAAGACACATGAGTAATTGGAGGACATGGTTTAAGGTTTTTGGTGAGTGTCATGGGAAACTAGATGTATGTAATGGTATGTACAAGCTTGTTGTACATGTAGTGGTAGTGGCAAAAAATTCATATCAATCTAGAAAATAAGCAATGGACAACGGTGAAAAGGATATTTAAGTATCTATGTGGCACTTATGACTTTGCAATTTGTAATCATTGTAAATCTAGTGAAAGCAAGACATTAATTCTAAATGGCTTTGTAGATTTAGATTGGGTTGGAGATCTTGATTATCATAGATCTACCAATGGAGCTATAACTTGGATACGCAAACCATTAGAGCACATTGTAATATATTCCATAAAAATTGAGTATGTGTTAGTTACTCATAAATGGAAAGAAATAATTTGGCCTCAAAAGTTGTGTTCTATTATTAGGTTCACTCAAAATATGCTAAGGATGGGTGGTGATAGTCAAAGCATAATCTATTTAGCAAAGAACTTAAGAGTATCATTCTTAGATGAAGCACATTGATGTGTGAAATCATTTTCTAAGATATATGGTGGAAGAGATGAATATATTGTTAGAGAAGGTGAATATGAATGATAAAGTCACAAATTCATTAACTAAGGTAGTGAGTATTGAGAAGTTATCTTGGTGTAGGGAATTGATTGACATGGTTACCCAAAACTGTTAAAGGATGGATTCTGGCTCACTTATACAAAGTATTCAACAAGTGAGAATTTTTAAAAACTGATAATTGTACACAAGGTTGGTGTTGTGCAAGATCAATTGTGAAAGCACTAATTACATAAGATATTACACGGGTTGGTTGCAAAAGATTGTTTGGGAAAGAATAATGTGCTTAAGGAATTGAATGTGCATAGAAACATAAACAAAAACCAAGATGATTTACGTACATTGTAGTGAAAATGCACACGTTGTAGATACCATTATGTGCAAAGAGTATACATGTTTTATGATTGGTCGTGCAAGGTTATGGGCATAAAATGTGTGCAAGTCTATGAATTTATTCAAGGGAAGGTTAACCAAAAGATTATCTCTTTGCAAGCCAAAATCATCATCTTTCTCTAGATTCAAATATATACCCATATGCTAAATACCGAAGTGCATAAACAAAAAGATGTGATAAAGGGAAAACTAAGTCAAAGTAAATACAAGTGTTACACCTCCCTTGAACATGACAAATCCTAAGTCAAAATTTAATTCATTAGATGTCTCACTTTCTTTACTAGTAAGAAAAGCCTACAAATTGTGACAAGTTTAAATTTCCACCATTCCATTTTAAATTGTCATAATTTCCAAAATTGATCACAAACATTGTTCATAGAGTCTAATCCAAACCTTGAGGCAAATTCGGTTAATCTTTTAATTTTATAATAAAAATTAATTAAATTTTTTATACATAGGTTATCAAGAAGCATACACTATTTTGCCTATAACTTTCACATTTGGGTTTCATTTTGAGCCCCGTTTAAACTTTTTGAAAGCCATTTTAGCAAGCAATCACATAGGAGATAGTGTTTGATCCTCAAAGGTCAAAATTAGTGGGAAAGTTACAAGGCATTTCCCTTCACTTATAAGTAAATTTCTCAAAGGCGGTGTGATCTAACTTAATTATGTGTATTCATTTGCCATACATTTGGGATATGAAAATTGGTTTCTAGTTAATTGGTTTGGGAAATGTGAGCTCTTACAACACATTATTTATAATGATATACAAGACAAATAAATCATTGCTTGAAAAAGATAAAATATTCTAGGATTCTCCTACATTATTTTAAGGAATGTTATCCCATAAACATAGTGAATTGATTTCCCATATTTTGAAAATTAAGGGTAGCACTCCCAATTATGCTTCTAAAAGTAATCAAAGATCAATCACAGTCAAGTCATTCATAATTTAAAATTCATGAAAAAAACACACAAAGTTATCCCTTTTCTCATTAATAAATTATTCAAAATACACATTTTATTCAATCGTCATTCAAGTTAATAATACCATCAAAATGAACTATCTATAGTTGGTTAATAAATCTTAGAATATGCTATGAATTTCACCAATATTCATGCTTAAATACATATAGATATTTGAATTATGAAATTTATCCAACTTGCATATTTCTATGTATATATATGAAAAGTATTGTTCAATATTTTCTATTCTCATTTTAAAATCTCCAATTATACATTGTAAAAACATAGGAAATTAAAACTTAACAGCGCATAGGTTTATAATATATGACCAAAATAAATTTGATGACGTATCTAACTATAGTAAATGCCTTCATTGGTTTGTCAATATATTTATAATCAAATTTAGATTTTCACTTTGGATTGATCAATTTTATGTTATTGGAGAGGATTATTGAATTTTAATTCAACCTCTTCTCTTTCTTAAGATAAAGAAAGTAAATAAACAAAATAAGTCCTACTTTAAAATATTGTAATAAATACTCAATAGTAATATAGTATTCACTAGTAATTGTGCTACATATTACATAAAACTTGAGATTAGCCATCATATTCAATCCCCCAACTTATAAAATAATCTAAATTTTATATTAAAACTTCAAAAATCCATTTTTATAGCACAATCTATGCCCTCATCAAAAGTCTATTTATCTAAACTGTACTTATAAGAGAGACCTATATCTAAGAATTTCATGGAAGAAACTGGTACATATGTATAACCCCATCCTCCTCATCCAACCTAAAAAAAATTGACAAATTAAAATTGTTACAATTAAATATTTGCTTTGGATCAAGATGACATTAAAGAATGAATCAAAAATTATTTCCTTACTTGCATGAAGCCTCTAAATTTTTATCAAGAAAATATTTGAGCCACTTGAGACTTTTGGTGTCAGCATTACAAACATGCTTACCTTGTGCATTGGGATGATCTATTAAAAATATGTGGGCATTGCATACATCATCACTATGAACTTTTCACCAATTGTTAACATATACAATGTGAAATTATATCCTCATAAATTACAAATGAGAGAAGCTAAAGAAAATGGAAATAATTTTTTTTTACAATAAATCAAACCATGCACAAAAGGAGACACCAATATAAAGTGGTTCACCCAATGTACTACATCTATTATAGAAATGTACTCAACCTTTTATTACCATCAATAATAGGGAGAATCACTTGTGATAACACCATATCACACCTCTCTCTCCTTTCTCTCCTCTCCCTTCTTCTATGCACATATGTAAGCTAAAACTAAGCTTACAACCAAAGTTTTAAACCAAGCTTCCACAAGATTTCAACCAAGCTTGCACACAAGATTTCAACTAAGCTTGTAACCAAAGACTTCACTAGTCTTCACCTCTCCTTGAATCTTTGTAAGCTAAAAATCAAGATTACACCCAAGATCACAACTAGACTTGACACAAGCTTTCTACCAAGCTTGAAACAATGACTTAAAAAGTCTTCACCATTCCTTGCACTTTCTTAAGTTAAAAACCAACCTTGATCCCAAGCTTATACCAAATATTGACACAAATTCTACACCAATATTGTACATAAATACTTCACAAGCCTTCACACCTTGCATTTTTGTAATCTAATAACTAAGCTTACACCAAGATTGCATACAAGACTTAACAAGGATTCAAGGCATTTGCAAGGCTTACATGGAGTATTTAATGAATCCAAGAATTCATTATTTTCCTTCACTTGATAAATACAATGAGAGAGTTATTCTTTTAAAGCATTTATATGAGAGAGAGAGAGAAGAGGGAGAAAGAAACTAAAAGGAAGGGATAAACTTCACTATAATCCATCTGAGAGAACTATTGATCCATAGTACTTTATTTGTCTCTTCTAAAAGGGTCAATAAAATATATACACTAATTTAGACAAGATCCAAGCTATCTCCACATGACTCTAAATATTGTGCCCCACTTTACATGTGAAGCCAATCAACAATAGTGCATTCTTGCCTTCTTCTTCTTCCCATGTGCACATAAAAGTCTAAAAGGTGTTACAATCACATTTTGACTTTTAACAAACATGACTAATCATGAATCCTCTATATAAATGCACCCCATACCTAGCCCTGTCATTTATGCCACAAGACAAACACATCTGAATCACCAAGGAGAAAACCCATGTACCTTGGTGGAGTCTTATGTCCCACTCCTCTCACATCAACATTTAATACATGAGACTTCCTCCATGGGCAATTCCATGTCACCTACATATCACATGCCACACCACTTGCATGTCACATCATCTGCATGGACATCACTATGAATAGTGACCATGAATAATGACTATGATTAGTGATTGTGAATAGTGACTTCACACCCAATAGATGAAATGCCAACTTTGTGCACACTATAAAACATGTCTATGAAAGGTGTGACTAGGGATGGTGGAATCTATGACATAAAAAAAATTGGATATGTCACCTCACTTTCTTATTTTAGATGTGATATTAATAAAATAAATAATGACAAGAAAGACATACTTATTTTGAATGTATCATCAAATGCACAAAAATGCATATAATCAAATGATTATTTTGGTGTTAACTCAAATATTATTAATTAATTTAAAAATTAAGAAATTAATGAATTATTATTATATTAATATAATAATGATTGTAATTATTGTAGTCATATAAATGGAATATTCCATGAGAACATGTAAAAGAATTTATTATTTAATTTTTGGATAATAAAAATTTGAAATTGTTATAATGATGTATCTTGTCAAAGACTTTCATTCACTAGAGAGAAAAAAATTATTTGTTCAAATAAAACTTATGTTGGTTAATTATTGTTAAGTCCTAGTTCTACAACAGATAGCATCATGCAAAAGAATGTGTACTTTATTTAATAATTAGTTGATATTCAGTTAATCTATTTTTAGAACAATAAAGCCTTAGAAAAGATACAAATAACTTTAGTTTATATTTCATGTAAGTTTTAGTTTTATTATTTGGATAAATTTAAAATGTTTTATTTATTTATTAGAAAAGCATGTTCACATGAAATTCAATAAATACATTATAATTGATCTTTATTATAATGGAGAATTATTGAAATAATTTGAAAAAGTAAATTTATTTTGGCTATTCTATATTTCTTGTGGTTATGCACACTACATATATTTCTTTGTATCTTATTTTTTGGTTTTTTTCTAGGTAGTGGTTTATTTTTATATATTTAAAAATATTCAATTGGTATGAGAGATTGGTTTGGGTGGGTATTTTTATTTTAGATTTTTCTAATAATTGATCATGTCAAACTCTGACAATCTTCCTATTCTAAAATTTAGTGTAAAAGATTATGTTTATTGAAGCATCAGGATGATGACTCTTTTGACAAGAAAATATATAGGAGATTATATAAAATGGTTATGATGAACCAGATAATTGGACCATTATTCCAGCTAATGATAGGCAAGCCAAGATGGAAGCTAAAAATAAAAATTCACAAGATTTATTTCATATTCAAATAGATCTAGACAAGAGCATATTTTCAAGAATTATGGGTGCAAAGATAGCCAAGGACACCTAAAAGACTCTACAATAAGCTTACCAAGGTAGTGAGAAAATTAAAATGGTTAGATTTCAAACATTGAAGAGAGAATTTAATAATTTGAATATGTAAGAAGCTGAAATTATGAGTGAATTTATGTGTAAGACTAAAGGATGTAGTTAACAAGATAGATACACTTAGATAAATGATGAACAAAGAGTTTGTTTTAAAAAAATTGTTAAGGTCTCTAACACCAAGATGGAATAATGTTGACATCATTATTGAAGAAAAAAAAACTAGACTACTCTTGAGTTTAATCACCAATTTGGATCTCTTATGTCCCATGAAGAAAGACCAATAGATGCATTAAATGAAATTGATGACCAGGCTTTTGGCCTAAAATTAAAGATCATAAAGAATGAAGGTACTAACACTAGTAATAAGAATAGACATGTACAAGGCAAAGGCAATATCAAAATCAATCAAAGACAAGGTAAAGACATCAATTACAATTATTCAAGAGGATAGAGAGGAAGGAGAGGTGGTTCAACTACAAGAGGTATATTTGATAAAATAAATATTCAATACTATTACTATCACATGTATGGTCACTTTGATTTAGAATGTAGATTAAAAGTATTAAATGAAAATATAATTACTAATTATGCTAATGAGGATGGTGATGCTTCATGCAATTTTTTAATTTTATATAAAAAAGATGAAAATAGTCCTAATGGGGTTTGGTATCTAGATTCAAGGTATTCTAATCACATGTTAGGGAATAATGTGTCATTTTATAAAATGGATAGAAATTTCAAAACCAACATCAAACTGTGTAATGATAAATATTTGGAGGTTATAGCAAAATTAAATATGAAGTTGAATACTTCAAAAGGTAAGAAAAGTATTAATGATATTTATTACATCCCACAATTGAAACACAAGTTACTGAGTGTTGGATAGTTATGTTAAAAGAACTATAAGGTGGTTTTTGATGATAAAAAATGCACAATATATGACAATAATAAAGGAAATAAGGTTGGTATAATTATACTTATTGTATGCACCTAAATTTGATCATTCTATTTAATGTCACTAATATTCTTATTAGTTGACACTAATTCTTCTTATCTCATTTATTTCAATTTATCCCCTCTTCCTAGTCTATTTATCTAATTTTCCCTTAAATATTTTTTTATTCCCTATTCTTTGTCTAATACCATCCCCTCATTAATTATTTTAAATCCTCATTCATCCCCTCCTAATTGTATTCACCTATTATTTGTGAATTTTAAATTCCTAATGGCCCACATAATAGCCTATGCTTAGGCCCTCCTACACCCCTAGTTCTTAATCCCTACATAATAACTCATCTAACCCATCCCTAAGCCTAGTTAATCCCTAATAGGTTTCTAAAATTGGAGGATTCTAGAATCTTTTTTATTCTAACCCCTCCTCTCTAGAAGCCTCCAAATCTAGAGGCTTCCAAGGAATTTTAAATTCCTTAGATGATCTATTACCCTTGATCTCCGCCAACTAAGTTTGAATCTCCGCCATTGATATTTACCTCTCTCTTCTATATAAAAAAGTCCATCCCTTCATTGGAGCCATCTTGGAAATTCATAGTCTTCATGCCAAAATAATCGTTGTGTCTTTATGTACAATCTCTTTATCAAACCATCATAATGTCACAAATATGAGTCTAAAGTATATCAATGCAATCTCAATCCCTTTTTTTTTTCTTTCATCCATTTGATTATGGTGTAGAGCACTTAGCTTTAGTATTCTAATGTTATTTTGAATGGTTTATTCATCTATTTAAATTGAATTCCAATGGCTCTATCACTTTACCTAGTAGTCCTATATAGTTACAATTTTATCCTTGAGATTCATGTCTTTGTGACTAACCGCTTGACTTGACTACTAATAGTTTCTAATTTTATAGGTTTTGACACTTCGATAAAACCATAATTTGAAACATGCGAGTTTGCTTAGAAAGTAGCAATTTTGTTGAGAGATTCATGATTTTGTCGTAAAACACTAATGGTTTATTTCTATAGGTTTTTTGTCTCTTGAAAAAACTATAACTTATTAAGTCATGACTTTATCCTATAAAGAGCGATTTTTTCTATGATAATTATGATATTGTATATTTTGGTAAAAACATTAATAATTGGTCTTTTACTCTCAGATGTGCAAGTTTTCAGTCTCAAATTTTCTATTTTTTAGGGTGCCTAATCATCATACCATTTTCCATTTAACATTTTCAAATTTAATGGGTTTTTGCTTTAAATGTATGCCTGTTGATTAACCCCATTATCTTAATAAGGTCTTATCTTTGTAAGTTTCACTGTTTGATCTATGTGATTTATAAGGTCACCTAGAAATGGCAAGGTAGAGAGGATATCCACATTCAAAGAACACAATCCCTTAGTCATTTTCCCTCACCCATAAAACCACAAGTCATGAATTTTCCACAATTGTAATATTGCTCTGAGCACTTGTAGTATTGTAACCCTAGTGATAATTTTGTAATTTTGACTCTTATTATGTCTATTTTTCATTTTTAAATCTTATTAGATAGATATAGGATGTATTATCTTATTAAAAACATCCTTTGTTCATCTAGATAATCAAAATCTGAGGTTATTTTGGAAAAAAATTAAGTACCCATTTGTTATATCATAATCTAATTTTAAATATGTTTAATCACCTATAAGTATGTGTTCTTAGGCCTTTTGAACAATTTTGTCATAATCATTTCATATGTCATAATCATTATTGATTTATGAGAGCTTTTGTTTAATAAAATAGGCCACCAAATGTTTTTAAATGATTTCCTCTTAGACCACTACTATCATACTTCCCATCTACTAGAGCATAATTTTTGACCCATGAATTTAGGGAGGCCCATGAGATGACACTACACAATTATCAAACTATATGAAAACTTCTTATTCATTACATGTAGAAAATTATACAAAAATCTCTCATAATTGTCCCACATAATCTAGGAAATATGTTCAAGGCTCTAGATGATGAGTTAACATTCCACTTACAAAATTTGATTGCCACTAACTATAGTAAATGGCATTATCTAAGATTTTATGAACATAATAGATTGAATGGAAGATAAATTTATCCAAGTATTTTTATAAAACTATCTAATGTTGGTTCTTTAAAATTAATCTAAATAATTCCCATCATGATCACATGCATTTCTATTGTCCTTAGATTCTTATGATGGTGTTAGAAAATGACTTCTTGTCCACATTACTTCTTAGTATGTAAACTCATCCAACAAATGTTCATGATCTAATTTAGGATTCTAGTCTAGAAAATTCCATAACTATAAATAATTATCATTAAGATTTTCCCACACCAAAAGTCAAAATCTAATCACAAGGTGATATGTATGAAAGAATATTTCTGGCAAGAATGTTGCATAACTAGTTATATCAAAGTATTTGTCAAACTAACTTTTCAGCATTGGATTCAAAGATATGCCATTCTACATAATAATTAATTTTTATAAGATATTAGACTAAAAAATTATATCCAACATTTCCATTTATCGATGTGACCAATTGCCTTTTAATAGCTCCAAAGTGAAAGCATTTTTAGTATTCCACCAAATCTAGGCAATGTGATTTGCACAAGTAGCCCAAGTAGGTGATAGCCAACAAAAAGTTTCATTCAATTCGAATGAAACTTGATCAAAGTCTCTTCTTGTTACTTCTTTAAGTTGGATTAAGAAATTTCATAAGTGATTGGAATTCCAAGTGAAGAGGGGTTCCTAAGAAAATGGCATACTGCAAACAAAAACACAAACTGCATAAAACAAATTATATATAGGATCCACTACATCTTATGCAACATATTCTATAATAGACTTATTTTCAATCACTCAGTCTTTTATAGATTGTCAAAATATTTAATCATTATCATTATACAAAAATAAATTTAGAAATGTACTTTTAAGAATGTAGTTGTAAAATATGTATCAATTATTTTTACAAAGGTGGATTAAGACTGTCGTACAGACTTCATAGGCAAGAGGATCTTATTCAATGTAGAAACATCTCTGACATAAAAATCATATTCTAAGGTAGTGTCATATAAATGTAACAATACAATATGATTAATATATCAGATTAACATTCAAAATTTGTAAAAACAAGGACATTGTCAGTGTTATTTGAATCCCTCAAATCTTCTAGTCATCAATGATTAAATAAAAATTGGATACTTAGGTCTTGAGATTAATATACAAGAAATAAAAATAATGGGACAATCATTTCCCTTCTATGTTTTTACATGACCATATCGGTATTATATGTTGGTTGTACATTTCAATGCAAGAATTTTAGTTTTTGTTGCATAGAGTGAAACCATTGTATATGTAACATGTTTTACTTCTTTCTATCAATAAAAATTTCAAAAAAAGAATGGAATTCAACTAGGGGTTGAGTAGTATCATGATCATTGACATTATGATATTCCCTACATGCATTTATATTGTATATTTCTCTGGTCTAGGAAGAATACTTAAACAATACTACTTCTTGCTTATAGGGATTTGTTACATGAAAATCATACTTTTAGACAATTCATATCAAGTTAAAGGAGGTTATGACCTTATATTTGGTAACCCTAAAATGCTAACTCAAATTAGTAAGTAAATAATACTTGACAAGGTTATTAGCAGACCAAATGTTATAACCATTACTATCAACTAATTCTTTAAATCGGAAATTTGAAGTCAGTAGTTTACTCAGTTATGAAAAGAATATTTAACATGGATTATATTATTTCATTTAGTTAAAGACACAAGTATAGTTAAAACATGTCTACAAAGTGAGGGTTTTTCATATCCAAATCTAAAAAATATCCATATGGCATAAATGTGAAGTGTTTGGGTATAGTTTGCTAGGACAATGGATCTAAAAATTAACTCTCAAGTAATAAAATCTATTCAAAGATATAATGCTATGCCATGATAAGTTAATTTTACTTTTGAATTACTCTAAAGTATGGTATAACTTGGTTAATAAATAGGTGTGACCACCTATAGCAGGTATAACCTATTTAACCACTTGTATAAAATGTCCTTAGCACGTCCTAGATCCATATAACATAATCAAACTAAATATTTTTACAACATACCAAGGAGCTAATGGAAAGTAGCATATTAGTAATTTGGTAAATGAATTTATAGTTTTAGTGGTCACTTTAGACATAGTCCCCAAATTAGACATAAAAATACACTATCATATAGGAAGTTTGAATATTCAACATAAAACTCTCCTATGAATATCACCTAAATGTTGAATAGATCATTTATACTCATGGCATATATGTTCTTCTAAACTAGTAGTCATTAATTGTTAAATATATCTACATTTCTATCAATTAACCCAACAACCACATACTTTGATCACTAAGATATCTACCTCTCACAAGTCTATGCTCTTTTAGATTTAGAGAAGAGTACCATACAAAAATATACCAATAAATCCACTCACACTAAATAACATATTTAGAATTAGATACTTGGATTATTCTTACCCTACCACTTCATTTTCAAATATGAATAACATCTCCCTTAAGACAACGAAAGTAGACAGTATCAAGATCTTTCCTAGGCATGCATATTATCTCTATCTAGCCTCACAAGTACTTCTTATTACTGAAATAATTCATACTCTATATCTCCATGATATATATTTTAACTACATAATGGTATATAATAAAGCAAGTTTTTCTCTTTCCTTTGTCACATAAAGCATTTAACACACTATATTTATGCTAATTTCACACATATATTCCAACTTACACATAATGAATAACTAACTTCCCCCTTACTATCATCAAAACATTCTCTAGCTACAGACAGATCGTCATTGAGAGTAGCAAGAAGGAAATGTTTACTTACAAACAAAGCTTCATTGACAATAGTATCAAGGAAATTTTGGCTTGTAGAGGGAGATTTGAAGACACATTCAAATAAATCATTTTTTATTACATAGGGAATTTCATGGACACCATTAGGTGGATCTATTTCAATTTCATAAAGTATTGAATGATTTTGATAGCACACATAAATTCATTAATAGTAAGTTGGCTAGTCATTTGAACTATTTCATTTATCCTACTTTAGAACTTCAAATCATGATTACAGATGGTGTTACTATCAACTATTCAATAAAAATCCATAGTATCAAGTTAGCCATGGGAGAATACATGTTAGATTATCCTACATTTGTTATTCCCATGGGTGGAATTGACATTGTTCTAGGAGTACATTGCCTCACCACTTTGGGCACTATTAAGATGAATTTTTAGGAATTATTCATGCACTTTCATTCTAATGGAAGGAAATTTGAGGTAAGGGGATTAAGGGATAAATTTATATAACTTGTTAGCTCCCATAGAATGACCAAGATTCTCTGAAATGGTGTTGATACATTTGTGCCTCACTTGTATTCCATTGAAGTCTAGGCAACTCAACCATCTACACGTCTAGATATACAACAAGTGATTGACACCCATGCTATTATTTTTAGTGACATGCCAAAAGGATTTCCACCCATTTAATGCATGGTCATGACATAAACCTTATTCTTGGTAGTACACCACCCAACATTAGGCCATAAAGGTATCTTTGCATCCATAAAAGTGAAATTGAAAAGATGGTATAATAGATGTTAGATGCAGGAATCATTCACCATAGCCAAACTGAATATTCTTCACCAGTTGTCATGGTGAGACATAAAGATGACACTTGGAGGATGTGCCCCAACTACAAAGAGATAAACAATTACACTATCAAAGATAAGTTTCCTATTCCTGTCATTGATGATTTTCTAGATGAAATGAATGGTGCTGTTTATTTTACCAAGTTATATTTATGTTCTAGGTATCATCAAAGTTGGATCTATGATGAAGACATACTCAAATAGATTTCAATACTCATGAGGGCCATTATGAGTTTATGGTTATGCCTTTTGGTCTAAAAAACACACCATCCACCTTTTAGAGTTTGATGAATACTATTTTTAGACAATTTTTGAGGAAATATGTTCTAGTATTTTTTCTAATATCCTTATTTACAGTAAAAATTGGGAAGACCAATTGCATCATATGAAACAAATACTCTTAATTCTGGAACAACATTAGTTGTATATTAAACCTTCCAAATGTACTTTTGGAGCTTATGAGGTTTAGCATTTGGGTTATATGGTTTCACATGAAGTAGTGAAAGAAGATTCTAAAAAACTCCAAGCAATGGTAGACTAGTTGGTTCTTAAGACACTCAAGTAACTAAAGTGATTTATGTGACTAACTAGTTACTATCATAGGTTTGTCAAAATTTATGGTAATATTGTATCTCTACTCACCTCTTTCTTAAACAAAGACTCCTTTAAATAGACTAATATAGCTACCAGAACATCTAAAAAATTAAAACTGGTTATGTGCACCACTCTAATGTTGGCCACTCCTGATTTTTCTAAGACTTTTGTGGTTAAATGTGATGTATCTAGATATGGTATGGGTGTTGTGCTCATGCAATAAGACAGACCGCTTGCATTTGAAAGTTAACAACTTAAGGTTAAAAACTGGCTCAAAACCATCTATGAGAAATAAATGATGGCCATTTTACATACATTCAAATAATGGAGACCTTATTTGATGGGTCATCACTTTCAAGTAAATACTGATCATGATAGTCTCAAATACTTTTTGGAATAATGGTTGTCATCAGAAGAATAACAAAAATGGGTAACTAAGATGTTAGGCTATGATTTTAAAATAGTATACAAGAAAGGTAAGGAAAATGTGGTAGCAGATACACTATCTAGGAGGAATTAATCAGTTGAGGCACTACTATGTGCCATGAACATTTGGTAGATAGATTGACTTTAGGAAGCAAGATCAGCATGGGAAAATGATAGTATTACCCATGATTTGATTCAGAATCTTCAACAAGGTTTGGGTGGATTCAAAAAATTCACATGAAAGGGTAATTTATTATGGTATAAAGATAGATTATACCTATGTAAGGATTGTCTTCTCAAATACAATTTTTTTTAAATAAATTCATGCAACTTCACTTGGGGGTAATTCAATATTTTTTTTTAATCTATCCTAGAATCAAGCAAGATTTTTTTTGGGAAAGACTCAAGGGGGTGTACATAAATATGTGGTTGAATGTATGATCTGTTAATAAAATAAATGTGAAACCATTAAAACCCAAAGTCTTTTGTAGCCTTTATCCATCCCTATCTACCATTGAAAAGATTTTTCTATGGATTTCATTAGATGGTTATCGAGATCTGATGGTCAAAATATTATCATAATTGTTGTGGATCATCTCGGTAACTATGTTCATTTTTTTCCTTTACCATAGCCCTTTGTTACTAATATATTAGCTTCTACTTTTCTCATTATAGTTCATAAACTACATCGTACTCCTAAGATCATTATTAGTGATTGACATCTCATTTTTACTAGTAATTTTTGGATGGAATTATTTGCATGTTTGGGTACTAAGTTGGCTCAAATATCATCCTATCATCCTCAATTAGATGGATAAAATTAGGTAGTCAACAAATGTCTGACAGGATATCTCTATTGTTTTTTTTCTGATAAACAGGGTAAATGGGTTCATTGATTACCACTTGTTGAATGGTGGTATAATAATTTTGTTCATAATTATTCCAAAATATCTCCCTTTTTTTCCTTGTATGGATACCACCCTCCATCTATCACTTCAACCTTTAAGTTCCATCTTAAGGTTCATGCAGTTGAGGAACATATTCACCATCAACATGAGGTCCTTAAAAGTTTGCATGAAAATTTAGCCATGGCCCAGAATTGCATGAAGAAACAAGCATATCAACATGAGAGAGAGAGAGAGAGAGAGAGAGAGAGAGAGAGAGAGAGAGAGAGAGAGAGAGAGAGAGAGAGAGAGAGAGAGAGAGAGAGAGAGAGAGAGAGAGAGAGAGAGAGAGAGAGAGAGATTGTAACATTGGTGATTGGGTCTTTGTTTGCCTGAAACCATATAATTAGATGTCCTTGAAGTAATAGAAAAAGGATAACAAGTTGTCCCCTAAGTATTATGGGCCTTATTAGATCTTGAAAAATATTGGTAGTGTGGCCTATAAGATAAAGTTTCCTTCATCCACTCGCATACATATAGTATTTCATGTATCATGCCTAAAAAAAGTCTTTGAACATAGAGGTTTTTTTTCAAACTAAGTTACCAAAATTAAATGAGGAATGAAGAGTTATTATTGATCTTGAGGTGGTCTTTCAAATGCACACTAAGTCATGTGCCATTCAAATGAGTCCCTAATCAAATGGAAAAATATGCCATGTGAAGATTCTACCTATGAGGATGAATCCTTTGTCCAACAATATCTAGAGTTGATTAAATTTTGAGGATAACATTATTTTGAAGGGGAGGGGCATACTATGCCCTTAACCTTTGGCATGTCTAAGGATATGTGTGGTTGAGTTGTGGCTTACATACCTATTTTATATTCTTGATATATTTTGCTATGTTCTTAGTTAGGTTAGCCTATGGAATAACCATGGATAAGTAGACTATATTAGGTAGTTGTTAGTCTTTGATCATCATATGAAGTATTCTACTCTTATTTCATTGTTGTAGAGGTTTCCTCCTTGAAGTGGCTCTTTTAAATTATCCAATATTTTGCATGCATGATCATGACATCAAACTTATTCTTGGTAGTACGCCACCTAATATCAGGCCATACAGGTATCCTTACATCCATAAAAGTTAAATTGAAAATATGGTATAAGAGATTTTAGATGTAGGTATCATTCACCATAGCAAAAGTGAATATTATTTGCCAGTTGTCATGGTGAGAAAGAAAGATGACACTTGGAGGATGTGCCCCAACTAAAAAGAGCTCAATAAGTACACTATCAAAGATAAGTTTCTTATTCCTGTCATTGATGATTCTATAAATGAATTGAATGTTGTTTTTTATTTTACCAAGTTATATCTACATTTTGGGTATCATCAAATCCAGATCTATGATGAAGACATACCCAAAATAGCTTCCAAGACTCATGAGGGCCGTTATGAGTTTATGGTTATGCCCTTTGGTCTAACAAACACACCATCCACCTTTAAAAGTTTGATGAATATGATTTTTAGACAATTTTTGATGAAATTTTTTCTAGTATTTTTTATAATATCCTTATTTACTTTAAAAATTAAGAAGACCATTTTCATCATGTGAAATAAATACTCTCAATTCTAGAACAACATCAGTTGTATGGTAAACCTTCCAAATATACTTTTGGAGCTCATACAGTTGAGTATTTGGGTTATATGGTTTCACATGAAGTAATGAAAGAAGATCCTTAAAAACTCCAAGCAATGGTAGACCGATTGGTTATTAAGACACTCAAGTAACTAAGGGGATTTCTGGGACTAACTGGTTCCTCTCATAGGTTTGTCAAAAATTATGGTAGTATTGCAACTCCACTCACCTCTTCGTTGAAAAAAGAATCCTTTAAGTGGACTAATATAGCTACAAGAGCATTTAAACAATTAAAACTAGCTATATGCACCACTTCAATGTTGGCCACAACTAATTTTATAAGACTTTTGTGGTTGAATATGATATATCTAGATATGGTGTGGGTGTTATGATCATGCAAGAAGACAAACCACCTACATTTGAAAGTCACCAACTTAAGGGTAAAATTTGGCTCAAGACCATCTATGAAAAGGAAATGATGTTCATTTTGCATTTAGTCAAATAATAGAGACCTTATTTGATGGGTCATCACTTTTAGGTAAAGACTGATCATGATAGTCTTAAATATTTTTTGGAATAATGGTTGTCATTAGAAGAATAACAAAAATGGGTAACTAAGATGTTAGGCTAAATTTTAAAATAGTATAGAAGAAAGTTAAGGAAAATATGGTAGCAAATGCACTATCTAGGAAGAATGAATCAGTTGAGGCACTCATATGTGTAATAAACATTTGGTAGGTAGATTGGCTTTATTAAACAAGATCCAAATGGGAAAATGATAGTGTTACTCATGATTTGATTTAAAATCTTCAGCAAGGTTTGGGTGGATTCAAAAAATTCACATGGAAGGGTAATGCATTATGATATAAAGATAGATTATACTTATGTAAGTATTGTCTTCTGAAATACAAAATCTTTTAAGAACTACATGCAACTCTATTTGGGGGTAATTTAGGATTTTAGTTAATCTATCTTAGAATCAGGTGATATTTTTTTTGGTAAGGACTCAAGTGGGATGTACATAAATATGTGGCTAAATGTATGATCATTCTAGTTCATAGAATACTTGATTACTTGTGGGGAACTAGATTACTTGAATTGATGATTTCAAAGAATATAATATATTCAATACGTACATGTGATATGGTAGTCTAGTTCACATTTTTATACTACAACAATTTCATCTCCTTAACTGGGCAAATTTGGAATTCCATAATTTGGACAACTTACATCAATCTCTTTGTAGGAGAGTCAAAACTCTTACTATTAATTACAAACACAACAAGAGTCATGCTATGAAGGGTGAGAGGTGAGTAACAATGAGGTTGTCCTCCTAACTTATCCATACTTTTATGTTTTAGAAACATGTGTCAGATGAAATGGCTAATATAATTATTAGACTTATACTCACCCCTTCACTATCCAAGTCATAAATGATGTGATGCTTTACCAAGAATATCAAACCAAACATATACCATTGATTTCATGCCAGTTATTTGTGATGATTTCCTTTTGTTTTCTTCAAATTTTATGTTTGACTGGATTTTTAAATTTTAAAAAACCATTAAAAAAAAATTGTGGCTGACGTATGTCATTAAAAATAACATCATGGATGGCATTACCCTGATCTACAAGGATCTGGATCTAAAGTCATTCACATTTAAAAGCTACCATTAGGATGTAATTCTCACGTGGCCTCCATTATCATTTAAAATAGAACTTCATAGAAGTTGTCTTTTTGGAAAACGAGAACCCCTTCCCTCCACATGTCCTTCTCAACTCTCCATTGTGAGAGTCATTACAATGGATGAATATTCTCGACAGCACATGGAATAAGGCCAAACTTATAAAATTAAGTAGGTGAGTGCACTTTGAAAAGTTCATTTCATATAGGTGAGCATTATTTTTGAACTCATTGCAGATTGAATTATATAGAGTGTTGGTATCTCAGTTAATATTTTGGAAATAAACATATAGTAGATTACAATGATGAGTAAGCTTATATCTAAACTAGTGAGCTCTTTCAGTTAAGCAGTCACAAGTAAGGGGCATCCACACCATTAAAGTAACCTAGAGCACGATCTTGGACTTAATTGTTTGAATCTCTATGTCATAAGCCTAGAAGGATTTATACCCTAGTGGATGGATATAAGCAACCATCATCCTCGCCATTTTTTAGATTAATCCCAATTTAATATTGTTATTGGCACTAGTTCATTTACACACAATAAAAACTTATCAAAAATCTATTAAATAATGTTAAAATTCTATCAAAAAGTGAGAGAATGTAGGTGAGCCTTCATCAGGCCTAGGCAATAGTGAAGCCTACTACAAAGCCTAGTATGGGCAGACCAGAATGCCTTTGAGCACAATCAAGGCCAATTTTTGGTCCCATGTGTGCAACACTTGAGAAAGTGTCTCCTTGAAGTAATTGTTGCATTTTTCATGAGAATGAAATGACCACTCTTGGTAACCTTTGACATCATTTGACACATGGAATATATTTGTACTATACGCAAACAAAATGGGTGAGTTGAAATTTAACTAGCCCACGCACATGTATTGAACTTTGAACTTGTCTACAGGGATTAAATTTGATGGCTATATGACCATATTTTCATTTTTTTTGTCATAAAATATAATTATTATTTTTGAGACCACTCTTTGCAACCTTTTATTTTGTTTACCACATGGACTATATTTTCATTGTTGGCAAACAGAATGGGTGGGTTGAGATTTGACCACCCCACACACATCCATTGAATGTTGAACTTGTATGCAGGGACTAAATTTGATGGCTATATGACCATATTTACATTTTTCCCCATAAAATATAATAATTTTTTTTGGTAGATTGGTTTTATCATACTTTTCATTTAGTTATTCAAACAAGTTGAATCTTTTGAATAATTTATATTTTATATAATATGTTTATATTATGTATATTTGCATGTAGAAGAGAAGGTACAAATGATTTATTGCAATTATTATTTATAGGATGATAAATAGAATAGAGTACCTAGCTTCTCTCAATTATGTTTTGGTATTTGGTAGTGCATAAATGTCAATAATGAATTGAAATAGATCCCTGGTTACTCATATCAAGTGAGTGATTATCAAAAACTACTTGGATAAATCCGATAATACCTTAACACTTATGGTAACATAAATCATTTGTTCTCTATCTAATCTATTCCTATGAAAGTGTCAAATTCTTCCATCATAAATCATTACACCTTCCTATAAATATGTATTTTATGCAATTTCAAAGCCTTGGTCTTATGCACATGTTCAAATGCATCTTCCTTTAATTTTAAACATTACTGTTACTTTTAACACTTGCTTCCCTTTTAAAAATGGGTTAGACAAGATGGATTAGGTAGCTCCAAGTTTAGGAGGAAGCATCTTACATTTGAATGTCTTTCTCATTTACAGCACAGCCTTTTTTCTCTGGATGCATCGTAACTATCATTGTCACTGGCAATGTATTTATGTCATGTTTCATCTACTAGGTTTCTGAAATCTGTGTTTTCCTTCTAGGCAATATTTTCAAATCCATAAGAATTGAAATCTTTCACAAGGATCCTAGCCCACATTTGATTTATAGAAGAACACCATTTCAATCATCATCAAGAATTGTAACAATATAAAATAGGCTATGCACAACATTAAATAAAATATATGTCAGATTTAGCATGGCAAATTGATAAGTTTACACTAAAATACCAATATATGGGCCACAACTAATTATAATAGACCTATATGATCCTACTAAGAAGAATAACAAGAACATACCAATACAATACTTATTATCTATAACAGATATAATAAAGCTTCTAAAGGTTACCCTTGCCATGCATATCTAGTGCACTGCAGTACTTTGGACAAAAGCTTGCCCATGTTGCACAAGATTGAAGGAGAAAACAAGAACAAAAAAACAAGAAAACAAGAACTGAAACTGATTGCTACTGTAATTTCTTGAAAAAGAGATTTTATTGATCTTCTTTTTTCCTTGCTTACAATGTTGCGCCCAAGGCATCTATAAATAGATTTTCTTGGCAAAAATAACTAAAAATAAATGAATTCTTTAACTGCCTCTAACTGCTTGAAAGAACTGACTATTAACTGCTTAAACTAACTGATTCCTAACTATCAGTTAACTAACTAAATGTTAACTCCTGCATGCATGAGAACTGAGGTGAAACTAGTAGTTAAGATGTGGATGGAGAAATTATCTCCAGTTCATCTTACGTTTCTAACACTCCCCCTTAATTTCTACCACTAACAACTTCAATATTTACAATGCCTAAATTTTGTCTTAAATAATCAAAGGTCTCCTTTGCTAATGCCTTTGTGAATATATCTGCCAATTGATCTTCAAATCTGTAGAACTCCCGATGGATTTGTCCATTGTTCACTAACTCTCTGATAAAGTTAAATCTTGTATCAATGTGCTTGCTCCTCTTGTGAAAAACATGATTTTTTGATAATGCAATTCCTGATTTGTTGTCACAAAGGATTGGTGTTGACTCCTTCTGTGTTTGTAATAAATCTGTCAATATTCTTCTCATCCAAGTTGCTTGACATGCTGTTGATGTGGCTGTTACATACTATGCTTCAGCTGATGAAAGTGTCACTATAGGTTGCTTTTTGGATGCCCATGTGACCACACCTATGCCTAAAAGAAAGGCATGTCCAGAAGTACTCTTCATGTCATCAACACTACCTAAAAAATCACTATCAGTAAAACCAATCAAACTAAAATCATTAGTTGTGGAATATAAAATTCCATATTCTGTAGTTCCTGCCACATATCTCGATATCCTTTTTCCAACTTGCCAATGTGAGTCTTTCGGTGACTCCATGAATCTAGAGATTAAACTGACCCCATACATGATGTCTGGTCTTGTAGCTGTAAGATACATCAAACTGCCAACTAGTCTTTTGAATGTTGTAGAATCAACATTAGACCCTTGCTCTTCTTTGCTAAGTTTGGTCCTTGTAGCAACTGGTGTAGGTGTTGGTTTACAATTCAGCATCTTAAATCTCCTTAACACATCCTTTGCATATTTAGTTTGACAAATAAAAATTCCCTTCTCTGATTGTACCACTTCTATGCCCAAAAAATACTTCATTAATCCCAAATCTGTCATTTCAAATTCTTTCTTCATTGCTGATTTAAAAGTGTCTACAGACAAATTTTTAGTGAAAATCAAATCAACATATAAACACACAATCAAAATCTGACCTTCTTTATTGATTTTTGTGTACAGTGTAGGCTCACTATTGCTTCTGCTGAGTCCATTGTTTATCATATATGAATCAATCCTGCTATACCATGCTCTTGGTGCTTGCTTGAGACCATAAAGGGCCTTCTTCAATCTATAGACTTTTTCTTCATGTCCTTGCACTTCATAACCTAGTGGTTATTTCACATACACTTCTTCATCTACTAAACCATTCAATAAAGTTGATTTGACATCCATTTGATATACATACCAATTATTTTGAGTAGCTATTGATAAAACCATTCTAACAGTATCCAGTCTAGCAACTGGAGCAAATGTTTCATTATAGTCAACTCCATGTTCTTGTGCAAAACCTTTTGCTACTAACCTTGCCTTGTGCTTTTCAACGTTTCCATCTGCATCAAATTTAGTCTTATAAACCCATTTGACTCCTATACAATCCTTACCTTCAGGTAGATTAGTTAGATCCCATGTTTGATTTCTTTCAATGGCATTCATCTCTTCATCCATTGCTTTTATCCAATGTTCCTCATTAACTGCTTCTTCAAAATACATAGGATCACGAGTGAAAAGAGCAAAATTTGAAACCAAATCTAATTTCTCTTCTTCTTGATTATAAATCTCATTCAAGTTTCTCATTTTCTTACCTTTAACTCTTCATCTTAAAGTAGCAAGAGTTGGATCTAATTCATCACTTACTTGTGAATTTGGAGTAGGGTGACATGCATGACTAGATGATTCACCTTGTTCAAACCTCCTAGGTGTTCTTATTGGAGTGCTTGTTCCTACTTGTGGAGAGGATTGATCTCCTTGCAAATTTTATTCTTCAGAAATTTTTTTATTTTGTGTAATTGGTGCTCCAATTATGATGGTGCTACCATCCCATGCTTCTTCTTCCTTAAATTCAACATCTCTGCTAATAATCACTTACTTTGAAATAGGTTTATACAACTTATAAGCCTTTGATTCTTCACTATAGCCAATAAAAATGCATTTTTCACCTCTATCATCAAGTTTTCTTCTCAATTTAGATGGTATAAAAGAATATGCAATACAACCAAATTTTCTGAAATGATGTACACTATACTTCTTACCACTCCATGCTTCTTGTGGAATTCGATCTCTGACACTCTTTGTTGGGCTTCTATTCAGAATATACACTGCACATGCTACTGCTTCTACTCAATATTCATATGACAAGTGTTTGGCCTTCAACATGCTTCTAGCCATCTCCATGATTGTTCTATTCTTTCTTTTTGCTACATCATTTTGCTATGGTGTGTACCTTGTAGTCAATTGCCTTTTGACGCCATGATATCTGCAAAAATCTTGAAATTGATTAGATATATATTCACCTCCTCTATTTGATCTAAGTACCTTGATATAGCGGCCACTCTACTTTTCAACCATTGCCTTGAATTCTTTAAACTTTCCAAAGGCTTCAGACTTATTTTTGAGAAAATATATCCACGTCTTTCTACTAAAGTCATCAATGAAGGTTAGAAAATAAGTACTACCTCCAAATGATGGAGTTTGCATTGGTCCACATAAATCACTATGGACTAACTCCAATATTACCTTTGCTCTATATGAGGCTCCTACTGGAAAGCTCTATCTATGCTGTTTTGCCAGAATACAACTATCACATGAACTTCCTGGCTTTTCTATTGGTGGTAAACCCTTCACCATATTTTTCTTCTGTAACAAATTCAAACCTCCAAAATGTAAATGTCCATACCTTAAGTGTCATAGCCATGATTGGTCTAGCTGCATGGTTTTGAAGTGGGCTTCCTCTTCTCCTTGGATGCATTGAATTCGAAGAGGGAACATCCGATTCTTGGTCATCTCCACTTTTCCTATCAACCTGTCACTTGGAAACTTGTCTAATATTGTGCAAACATTATCCATAAAAGATACTCTGTAACCTTTATGTACTAACTATCCAATAGTCATAAGATTGTGCTTTAGTCCAGGTAAAAAATAAACATCAGGTATAAACCTTCTTTCACCATTTTTTGCCAAAACATTTATTACACCTTTACCCATTACATCCACTTTGATATCATTTCCTAATTTCACTTCAAATCTTACAGAATCATCAAGACTAGCAAAAAATTCTTTATTTCCTATCATATGATTACTGCATCCACTATCTAAGAACCAAATATCTCTAGCCTTTTTTTGATTAACACGACAAGTGAGAAATAAGCTAGATTCACCTGAATTAGAAATAGATTCCCCTGTGTAATTAGCATTCTGCTTGTCCACATATCCTTGTTTCCTTCTGCAGTCACTTGCATAATGTCCATTTTTTTTGCAATAATAACATTGAATATTAGATTTATCAAACCTCTGTGAACTTTGATGGAAGTGATTGTTGCCACTTCCTCTATTACTGTAGTTTTGATTACTGTGTTCACCTTGATCTAGATTGTTCCTTCCAATTCTACCTCTGCCTCTTCCTCTGATGTTTGACCTTCCTCTTCCTCTTCCTCTGCCAAATGATACTTGTGAATTGAAAGCATTCTCAAGAGAAGTATTTTTATTCCTATTCATTCTGGATTCATGTGTTAACAATGAACTCATTAATTCATCTACAGATAATTGTTCCAAATCCTTGGTTTCCTCAATAGCTACAACTATTGCATCAAATTTATTGGGTAAACTCCTGGGTATTTTTTCTATGATCTTCTGATCCATGATAGTTTCTCCATTAGATCTAATCTGATTCACTATATTCAACACTTGACCCATAAACTGGTATATTGAATCTGAATCATTCATTTGCAAATTTTCAAAACTTCTCCTAAGAGATTGCAATTTAGCAATTTTTACCTTTGTATTACCTTTATAGGTAGTCTCCAAGATTTTTCATGCCTCTCTGGATCTCATTGCTGCTGCAACTCTGGAAAAAATTGATTCATCCAGTCCCTTTTGGATTATAGATAAAGCTTTTGCATCTTTTTTCCTGTTCTCCTTGAGCTCATCCTTTTGTGCTTGAGTTAATGTCAGATGGGCTACCTCGTCCTACGTTTCTACAAAACTGCTTTCTACCAAATCCCAAACTTCTTGTGAGCATAACAAAGTTTTCATCGTAATTGCCCAAAAATTGTAATTCTTACCATTAAAAATGAGAATTTGAGGCTGTGAAATACTGTTGTTCACTGCCATGTCTCACGCTGAAGCGACTAAATTTTCTTTGCACTAAAGTTTTTCTTTGACTACGATCTTTTGTCTTTCCCCCTTTTTTTTGACTTGGGTCGATCTCTTGACCTTCGAATGGCCCAAATCGTCAGAGGGTTAGATGGCAATCGAACCTCTTGTATGTAATTTCGAAAGAAGTGGAAAGCCGTGTTCAGTGAAGAAAAGTTGGGCGACTACAAGGACGCCAAGATGTTCTTGAAGTTGTCGTTTAATCCTCACGGACAACAAAGTAATAGTAGTAATTATTTCTTGCGCTTCTAACTTGCGATTTGACTGCAAGTCTTCCATGTCACTCCACCGTGTCTTTCCAATGGTCGGCCTACTGCAAGAATTTTGTTTGCTGGCTGTTGGCCACAGTTGACTGATGCGAACTCTAAACTTGTCGCTCCCCTTGACGCTAAACCGCTGATGGCTCTCTTCAAGAATGTGCCCTTTCCTTTGACCAATCAGACCTTTTTTTTATGCAAAACTGTTGCACGCTCTCCCAAAAGATCAAGGCACTTCAAATTTTTTGACGTCGCACCTGTTGGCTGCGCGCTGTCTTTTGCATTGACTGCTTCTACGACCTGGCGCTCTTTACTCGCTGCGCTTCACACTGGCGACTGCTATGACTTCTACGACCTCCTTCTTGCTGGGCGTCTCTCCTGCTAGCTCTGATACCAGTTTGAAGGAGAAAACAAGAACATAAAAACAAGAAAACAAGAACTGACACTGATTGCTACTGCAATTTCTTGAAAAAGAGATTTTATTGATCTTCTTTTTTCCTTGCTTACAATGTTGCGCCCAAGGCATCTATAAATAGATTTTCTCGGCAAAAATAATTGAAAATAAACTAATTGTTTAACTGCCTCTAACTGCTTGAAAGAACTGACCGTTAACCGCTTAAATTAACTGATTTCTAACTGTTAGTTAACTAACTGAATGTTAACCCCTGCATGCATGAGAACTGAGGTGGAACTGGGAGTTAAGTTGTGGATGGAGAAATTATCTCCAGTTCATCTTCAGTTTCTAACAAAGATTGCCTTCGTTGAGGAAATCCATGAACTTTGTAACGGAGAAGATGCGATCTTGTAAGACCGGAGGAACTCTTTCCAAGCGCTCACGAAAAGTAGATATCTGATTCCTATCAATCCCTAATCCCACTTTCAGCATATAATGACCATATTCAGATTCCTCTGCCAACACATTGACGAGAATAACAGAGCCACCTTTACTACCATCAACAAAAACCATATCGTTACCAATTTTTGTAATCAGCATGTTCTCATCACTATACTTGATCTCCACCATTCTTTCACCACTTCCCTCCATTTTGTTGTCGATTGTTATCACTTTGTACTGTTCCCAGTTTTCTTCATTGATTACTACTTTCGCATTTGCGGCCGTGATGACGTTAAAGTCCAAACCGGCTACCGTGGGGATGTTGATTTCAGCATTGGGATTGGCACTCTGTAGCACCAGCGACTTTCCTTGCACCTTTGCTTCTCTAAATCTCCCTATTTCTCATCACACCACTTGTACCATCCACAGCATAGAGAGTATTCTGCCATGCCTTATCCACAGCCATCAAAGTTGCCATTTCTCCGACAACCAGAACGACACCACTTTCGGTGGTGATACGCAAATTACCATCCAGCATCGCCGGCTCTTTGAGTCGGTCACCGCCAAGCATTGCTTCTGCTCCTGGAATCTTGTGGCCTCCTTCATTGATAAGCTTCCCTTCAGAATTCAACATATCATCCATATTTCCGGTGGTCATGAGTGGTTACCTATACAAAAGGTTGTTTTCAAGGTCGAACAACCAAGCGGGCTGATCATGGCCATGGAGACCGAAAAATTGCAGTTGCTTTCCATACAATTTTGAGGAAGCAATTACTAATTTTCCATCCTGATACCAGATTGGCACCACTTGATTTTTGTTGTCATGAACACCCAACACGGAAATTGATGTGGCTTTTTTCCCATCCAACCCGGCCAAGTCAAGCCACCATTTTGGATGTCCTGCAAGCCAATGTTCATTCACAGCATCCAGATATAACGTTCCATCTACTAGCAGACGTAGAACACGGCCAGCCTTAGTTGTAGCGAAGACCTCGCCATGAACATTGAAAAGATTTGTCAGGCCTGGAACCTTAATTTGTTTAGCTTTGGAGTCGTTGGCATGCCCTGGGCCTTGTTGACAATAAACTGCTTCTTCCCTGATACTGTAGAAATAATACACATCATCCCGTTCACTTTGTGAGAAGAGGGTGTCAAAATGAGGTCGTTAGGATGTGGCTGTCCGCTTGCTCGAATGAGGGTGTCATCGCTAGTTCGGAGCCAATAGCAGAATTTACCGTCTTTTTCGTTTTTGCATAAAACAGTCACAAACTCAGCGTTGGAAGGAAGAACGAGACTCTGGCCTGCTAATTTCTCAAAGATAATCGCCTTTTTCATCATTGCTCTGCCACCGATAAGTTCACTTAAACTAAGTCTCTCTATCACATTGATCAGTCTAAACAGGTCCGAATTCCCAATCACACTAGAAAGTACCATCCTGTCTTTATAAATAAGGTGCATAATTTCCTCCACTCCCTTTCCTGCTTGATCGATCGGACCAATGGCCATGGAAACAAGGTCGCCGTGCTGCGAGACGGCTGACAATTTAATGTCCGAATCGTCAAACTGTGTGGAAGTACAATACTTGGCGGTTATCCGGTGCGTTTTTGCATTCACTCGCCACAAGGATTTGGATTGGGTGGTGAAGAAATAAGCATCGTGGCCAACAGCGCCACCAAGGACAACATACCGAGTGGTGACGGCATCCTTTTGAGCGTCCACCTCTTTGTACAGCCTTCCAATTGGCAGCTCCGTCACATGCTCACCTGAGCTAACTGAAACATCTATGATTTCAGAGCCTATGTCCGCCTCGACGTTTGTGTATATCATCCGATCGCTTAAAACATCATAATAGGCACGCCCCACTTGACGCTTCCGTCCCTTGTTTTCGGCAGTATAATTGTTGACTACCACAAACTGTCCATTTAGCTTGTGTTCGTGAGCCATCTTCTTTAGATGTTGTTCGATGGTTTCCTTCTTGTCGGTCCATTTAGCGGCGTCTTCTGAATGGATCAGTGCCTGCTGAGACGCCAAGTCCACCTGTGAAACCTCACCTCCCAGAGAGATTATCAGTAGGCGGCTGAATTGTTGGTCGAGGAGATTAATGGTGATGCCACCTACGTTTACGAAATCTTTCCCAACCTTAATTGAATTATCTTCCAGTGTGCTGCCATCGATAATCCAGGTTGTCTTCTTAGCATCTAAACCGCTGGTCTTCAATGACAGTGAGTATCCTTTTGCAAGACCTATACAATACTCTCCTCCGGTCCCTTCCACTTCGTAGATGAGGTATCCATGTATTTTAACTTGCCAAGTTCAGGATACATTTGCAGCCTTATAGACCGCTTGTCCAAAACAACAGCTATCTTTGTCTCTACATACTCGAACTTTATTTCGTTGATAATGTACTCTGAAGGAAAAATGTAAAAATCATAGTCAAACCTCTCATCTTGTTCCAGCCGTCTAATGACATCAAATCCTCTATCGTGGCGAAAAGTTGCAAAGGGCAATATAATATATTCGTAGCTGATGAACGATTTGGGAGTTATAGGAAGTATCAGACATTCACACTCCCCGGCAACCTTCCTAAGGCGGTCGTCGTTATAGCCAATTCCCTTCCTAACATTGATAGCTTCGGAGCGATCATCAACCATTCGAGGCATGTCACCAACCCAGAAGAAGTAATTGATTCTGCCAGACCCGGTGGGGCCATGATGAGTTCGAAATATGAACTGGCTGTCGAAACCGACTTCAATCTCTTTCTCCGCCATTTGAACTGTGGTGACGACTGCTCCCGACAGAGGGACTAGTGATTTGTCATTCGTTTCGTATTTGTATCCGCCGCCACTGTAAGCCTCGTCTACGGTAGCAAAGTAGTTGCCCACTCCTTGGGCTTTTGAAACGATTTTGCCGAAATTCTGAGCTAAGGCTGCCATCCCAATTGCCAAACCGCCCAACAACACGCCAACTCCGCTCAAAGTCATGGCCAAACCTGAAGCCCCCACTAGTCCTGCTCCGATTCCTGCAACTCCGGCTACAGAGCTTGCCAAGTCAAAAGCCAACTGAGTGCCGAAAGTGGCCTTTTCAACCTCGTTCCGAGCAAACCACAGCTCGGAAGCATCCAAGCTTACGTTAAGCAATCCGAGTGCAGCTCCAAATCCCTCGGTAGCTGTGAATTTGAAAACTTTCCCGAATGTGGAGAGTGAAACTTTCCCTGCTAGTTGCTCAGCTTCCATGGTAGTCTTCACAAGGTCTGCTACCTTTTTAATATCTAGTATGCCTGTGTGTCCAATTTGGACCATGTTCACGTAAGAGTGCACCTTCATGGCCAGTGAAAGCTCATAATTTATTGATTCACCGGATGCACTAT
This sequence comes from Torreya grandis, assembly GCA_037957365.1. NCBI lineage: Eukaryota > Viridiplantae > Streptophyta > Pinopsida > Cupressales > Taxaceae > Torreya > Torreya grandis. The sequence continues at coordinate 23,515 of JARHVA010004962.1, read as the reverse complement.
CCTGTGCACTCCCTCTATGGTTGAGCCACTCTATAATCGACTGCACTGCAAACATTGCGTTCAGACCGTCGATGGAGTCGCCTTCCGCCGCCGCATGGGCTGTGAACTTTCCGTTTTCGAAAGTGAGGGCCTTACCGAGGGCCTTCCACTTGTTGGTAACTGATGCTGGATCATCCAGTCTCTATGGATGCACGATTTAGACCATCAGTTTTCCATCAATTTGAATTTAGACAATCAGTTTGCCATCGGTTAAGTCAGTCTTTATTGGACAGCGAATAATACATGCAATTCCTAGACAGTTTTTTTTAGCTTGGCTTTCACCGCCAAACCCAACGTAGGAATAAAGCATGCAATCTGCATGCTTAGTTTATTTTATTTTATTTTTTGCTACTACAATTTATGTAACAGCGTAGTTATTCTTTTATATATATGCATTAATAAAGACTGTTTTTTCAAGCCTGCAAATAAAGAATTTCTGAGTACTCTGTTTTTTTTTTCTGCTGTTATTTTCTGTGGGCATAGAAATTTTGTTTAGTTTTTTCAGATTCTACATTTGGTATCAGAGCAGGATTTTTTCTTTTGGGTTAAATATTTAGTAGTTGGAATTTTGCCAAAAAATTTATCATGTCAAATTCTAGCTCCTTGCCCATCCCAGAATTTGATGGAAATGAGTATGATTATTGGTGTATCAAAATGATGACTTTTTTGATAGGAAAAGATTTGTGGGAGATTATTGAATCAGGTTATGCAGAGCCCGCTGATTGGAATGCCCTCACAGTGAATGATAAAATAGCTAAGAATGAGGCTAAGAAGAGGAATGCTCAAGCCTTATTTCATATTCAAATAGCGTTAGATAAGAGCTTATTTCCGCGAATTGCAGGAGCAAAGACAACAGAGGATGCCTGGAAGACTCTAAAAGAAGCTTACCAAGGTAGTGATCAAGTAAAAGTTGTCAAGTTACAAACATTGAAGAGAGAATTTGAGAATTTAAAGATGCAAGAAGCTGAAAGTGTGAGTACCTATTGTGTCAGAGTAAAAGATGTGGTCAATAAGATGGCTACACTTGGTGAAATTATGAACAATGAGGTTGTGATCAAAAAGGTGTTGAGGTCTCTCACACCAAGGTGGAACCATGTTGCCATAATCATAGAAGAAAGCAAGAATTTGTCTACCCTTCAATTTGATCATCTAGTTGGATCTTTGATGTCTCATAAAGAAATATTGAGAGATTCATTTGGAGAAAGTGAAGAGAAAGCTTTTTCCTCCAAATTACAAATCACAAAGAATGAAGATGCAAATAGTAGCATCAAAAGTAATCAAGGCCAAGGTAGAGGTCAAAATCAGAATTACTCAAGAGGAAATAGAGGCAGAGGTGGCTTCAGAGGAAGAGGTGGTTTCAGAGGAAGAGGTAGAGGCAGATTTGATAAAATAAATATTCAGTGTTATCATTGTAACAGGTATGGCCACTTTAATTATGAGTGTAGATTAAAAGAAGGTAATAATGGTAAAAATGTTCATTATGCTCAAGAAGGTGATGAGAATCCTCCAGATAATTTATTTTTATCTTATGACAAAGCTGAAAATGTTTCTAAAGATGTTTGGTATTTAGATTCGGGATGTTCTAACCACATGTCAGGGAATGAAAAACTTTTTTCTATAATGGATGAAATTTTTAAATCCAAGATCAAGCTTGGTGATGACAAATCACTGGAGGTTGCTGCAAAAGGAGCTATGGAAGTCCATACAAAAGAAGGTATGAAGAGTGTTAAAGACATTTATTACACTCCAAAGTTAAAGCATAATTTGTTAAGTGTTGGACAATTATGTGAGAAGAATTATAAAGTTATATTTGAAAATCAACAATGTATAATTTATGATAAGAATCAAAGAAATAGGGTTGTAACAGTGGTGCCTATGACAAAGAATAGGATGTTTCCATTGAAGTTTGGTGAACATAACAAGAACCTTGTTAATATGGCATATGAGGATGCAAGTTGGTTGTGGCATCTCAGGTATGGGCATTTAAATTTTCATAGTTTGAAGATTCTAACATCAAAAGCATTAGTTTTTGGTTTGCCTAAGGTTGAAGAGCACAAGGAAGTTTGTGAAGGATGTGCTAAAGGAAAACATGCAAGAGAGAAATTTCCAAAAGCAATGCATGGAGGGCCCATTATCCACTCCAGTTAGTTCATTCAGATATTTGTGGTCCTATGCAAACAAAGAGTTTGGGTATGTCATCATATTTCATTACTTTTATTGATGATTACTCACGACAGTGTTGGGTTTATTTTTTGAAGACCAAAGGTGAAGCTTTTGAGACATTCAAGAGGTTTAGAGCCCTTGTAGAAAATGAAAAAGGGTGAAAAATCAAATGCTTAAGGACTGATCGTGGAGGAGAATTTTGTTCAAAAGCCTTTCAAGGTTATTGTGATATGCATGGCATTAGAAGACAACTCACCACTGCATACACACCACAACAAAATGGTGTAGCTGAAAGGAAGAATCGTACAGTGGTGGAGATGGCACGAAGCATGCTACAAATAAAAGGATTAAGTAATTCTTTTTGGGGAGATGCAGTTGCTACAGTAGTATATATTCTCAATTGGAGTCCCACTAGTGCACTTGACAGGATGACTCTGTATGAAGCCTGGTATGAGAAAAAACCAAATGTTAATTATTTCAAAGTTTTTGGTTGCTTAGCCTATGTTCATGTTCCTGATCAAAAGAGGCAAAAGTTAGATCCCAAAAGTGAGTCATGTATTTTTGTTGGATATAGTGAGAAAAGTAAGGCTTATAGGTTATATAATCCTCTCACTAATAAGCTTATTTTGTCAATAGATGTGATTTTTGATGAAAGGGGAGTTTATGGTCATCAAAAAGGCCATATGGAAAAGTCAAAATCTGTTTTAAATGAAGTTATTATGGATGATATTGATCATGGGCAGCCCACTAATATTTCTGTTCCAAGTGCTACAAATCCGCCAAGTAACCCCTCATCTAGTTGTTCAATTCCAAGTGTAAGTCCAAATTCAAGTCCTAGTTCTGCAAGGAAGGTAAGAAGATTGAGTGACATTTATCAAAGGAGTTCAAATCAAGCACATGAAGAAAATCCAAGAGGTGAGACACTGAATTTTGCTTTACTTACCAAGGCTGATTTTGAACCATCATGTTTTGAAGATGCATATACTAATGAGGTTTGGATGGAAGCAATGCAAGAAGAGATGGATTCTATTCACAGGAATGACACTTGGGAGCTTACAAAGCTTCAACATGACAAGAAGAAGATTGGCACAAAATGGGTCTACAAGACTAAGTGTAACAGTGATGGAAGTGTTGAAAGGCATAAGGCAAGATTAGTTGCTAAAGGCTTCACACAAAAGTATGGCATTGGTTATGATGAGACATTTGCACCAGTAGCAAGACAAGAGACCATTAGAATGCTAATTTCATTAGCAGCTCAAAAGAATTGGAGCATCCATCATATGGATGTGAAAAGTGCCTTCTTGAATGGGTACTTAGAAGAAGAAGTATATGTGGAACAACCACAAGGTTTTGAAGTGCAAGGAAAAGAAAATCATGTCTACAAGTTAAAGAAGGCTTTGTATGGCCTCAAACAAGCACCAAGAGCATGGTATGCTAGGATTGATGGATATTTTCAGGAGAATGGATTTCAAAGAAGTAAGAGTGAACCTACCCTTTACTACAAACAAGAAGGTAATGATATTCTAATTGTAAGTTTGTATGTTGATGACTTGTTGTATATGGTAGCAGTTCTATGATGAAGGATGAATTCAAAGTTTTCATGATGAATGAATTTGAGATGAAAGATTTAGGCCTTATGAAATATTTTTTAGGAATGGAGGTTTATCAAATGGAGAATAAAATTTTTATTTGTCAAACAAGGTATGCTAAAGATATGTTGAAGAAACATGATATGGTTGATTGTAAACCAGTCTCCACTCCAGTTGCTCATGGAGTTGTGTTGTGTAGAGATGATGGTGTTGAAAGAGTTGATGAGACAACTTATAGAAGTATTGTTGGAAGCTTAATGTTTCTAACTCATACAAGACCTGATATTGCTTATTCAGTTTCACTCATTTCAGGGTACATGATAGAGCCATCCGAAATACATATGAAGGCAGCCAAAAGAATTTTGAGGTATGTGAAAGGCACTCTAGATTTTCGTATTCATTACTACACTTCTAAAAGGTTCAATCTTGTTGGTTTTAGTGATTCTGATTGGGGAGGTAGTTTGGATGACCGAAATTCAACATCTGGGAATTGTTTTTCTTTTGGTTCTAGTTTGATCACTTGGAGCTCAAAGAAGCAAAGTATAGTTGCCCTTTCTTCTACAAAAGCAGAGTATGTTGTAGTCACTTCAGCAGGTACACAAGCATTATGGCTTAGAAAACTTCTTGAAGAAATTGGAGAGATGCAAGTTTAGCCCACAGTTATTTTTTGTGATAATATTAGTGCTATTAAATTGGCTAAGAATCTAGTCCATCACAGCAGGACAAAACATTTTGATTTAAAGCATCATTTTATTCGAGATTTAGTGTAGATGAAGGTAGTAGAATTGAAATACATCAACACTGAAGAATAGTTGGCAGATATCTTCACGAAAGCAGTTGCAACAGATCAATTTTTGACACTCAGAGATCAGATTGTAAGCCCTCTCAGCATCAAGGGGGAGTATGTTGGTAACTAATGCTGGATCATCCAGTCTCTATGCATGCACGATTTAGACCATTAGTTTTCCATCAATTTGAATTTAGACAATCATTTTGCCATCGGTTAAGTCAGTCTTTATTGGACAACGAATAATACATGCAATTCCTAGATAGTTTTTTTTAGCTTGGCTTTCACCGCCAAACCCAACATAGGAATAAAGCATGCAATCTGCATGCTTAGTTTATTTTATTTTATTTTTTGCTACTACAATTTATGTAACAGCTTAGTTAATATTTTATATATATGCATTAATAAAGACTCTTTTTTCAAGCCTGCAAATAAAGAATTTCTGAGTACTCTATTTTTAAGTTTTTATACTCTATTCTTTTTCTGCTGTTATTTTCTGTGGGCATAGAAATTTTGTTTAGTTTTTTCAGATTCTACACCACTTGGTTTTGAGATAGGATGTGAACTCTTTGAAATTTCCATCCCTGGTGGAAACCCAACATGTCTCCTCAGAGTTAGTAGCATTGATATACTGCATCGTATAAGACCCATCTTTACTTTCATGCAGAGTGTCCAGCAATGGTGTCCACTTTCCCATGAGACCTTCCTCCTGGACCAAGTGTATTGATGCATCTCACCATCGAGCAGTCCACTCGTAGGCCTCCCCGGCTGTAATGGCAGCTCGAAGGTCTAGGTCCCCAGCTAAATGAGATTTTACATAGTCCATTGCAAGCTTTCTTTTTCTACTTCGAAGTTTGCCATCGAGATCATCACCGCTGCTGATTTCTCTCACAGTGATTCCTCCATCTACACGAGCTTCTCTCATCCTATCAGGATCGATTAAAACCAATTTGAACTTGAGCTCTTTTGCCTCTTCTGCACTGCTAAATGCATTGTACTTTTTTGCAAACTTGCGCTCCACAAAGAAGTCTTCCATGGCCTTTTGGAATTCCATCTGATCATCAAAGCTGGCGATGAGAAAATTGGGGTCACAGAAATAGTATTTTTTCTTATTGTCCATCACCATAACACCGATGAGCATGCTATGTTCACAGGTATTCAGAGCATAAAGCTCGGTATCAATGGAAGAAGACAATTTTTCCACAACCTGAGTGATGCCAAACACATCTGGGAGTGCGGTAGATGCAGCATGGGCCTCGTCATTGGCGTGTAGACCAGCGAGGGCGTCTCTCAAACCTTCTGCATTTTCCCTTTGGGAATTCGGTAGTCCATCTTGTGAGAATTTGATAAGTTTTTTGAGAAATCTCTCGGCATCCTCTTCTCCTTTAGAGAGCGCCACAGCCATCACCCGTACGAGAGGATAGTAGTGCCCCCCATATTTGTCTCTGACATTGCATAGAAGGAAATGTTGAGGAGCAGATTTAAGAAAACCTCTTGACTGTGACTGGAAAATTCTCTAAATATCCTCCTGCAGAATCAAGAAATCCTGTTGGTTGCTAGGCACAACAGCTTCGTATATCCTCTTGCACAATGCGCCTTGCTGCTTTTCTCTTAAATCAGTAGTAACAAACAGTTGTTTCATTTCAAAGGAAGTCATGTTGGGTTTGAGCCCTGTTATATCAATATTGACATAATTCTTATATTGTTTCATGAAATTTGCATCGTTACGGCCCCTTCTGCTTGTGATTATTATATCCCTTTCCATTTGTGCATGTTAGATGAGAAATAAGGCTTTTGCATCTTTCTCCCTGTTCTCCTTAAGATGGTCCTTTTGTGCTTGATTTAACGCCAGATGGGCTGCCTCATCCTGCGGTTCTACAAAACCACTTTCTACCAAATCCCATACATCTTATGAGCAAAATAAAATTCTCATCTTAATTGCCCAAAAATTATAATTCTTACCATCAAAAATGGGAATTTGAGGCTGTGAAATATTGTTGTTCGTTTCCATTTCTCATGCTGGAATGACTTTCTAGTTGCTATTTCAAAAACACAGTCACCGACGACAGTAAAACTACCGCAGTTGGTCACAAATACTGTCGACATCGGTAAAACTGTCAACGGCAGTAACAAATACTTCCAGTGTCAGTAAAACTGCTGATGACAGTAACTAAAACTGCCGATGTCAGTCACTGAACTCCTTGCTGGATCTTCCTTCACTCTCTAACTGCGACTGTTGCGTGCTTCTTCAATCTCCGCTTCTCCTTGTGCTTCTACTGCACAAATCCTAACTAGGGTTTGATACCAATTTGTCAGAATCAAGAGAGCATAGAAAACAAAGACTAATATAAATAAATAAGAAACAACACAATTGCTACTGCACATTCTTGAAGAAAAGAGATTCTATTGATCTTCAAATTTCCTTGATTACAATGTGCGCCCGAGGCGTCCTTAAATAGATCTGAATCCATACAATAATTAGAAAAATAAACTCAAGACTAACTCAAGACTAAAATTAGTCTTTACATGCAAACTAACTCTCTAACAAATACTCAAACATTTTAACTAACTGTTTGTTAACTAAATGAGTGTAATCTAAATGATTGCTTACTATCAGTTTACTAACTGATTGTTCAACTGAATTTTTAACTGCTTGCATGACAAAAAAATGGAGGTGGGAGAAATTATCTCCAATTTAATATTTAATTTCTAACACTCCCACTTAATTTCTACCACTTACAATTTTAGCATTTACAATACCTAAATTTTGTCTCAAATAATCAAAGGTCTCTTTTGGTAATGCCCTTGTAAATATATTTGCTAATTGATTTTTAGATCTGCAAAAGTCCAGATGGATTTCTCCATTGTTCACTAATTCTCTGATAAAGTGAAATCTTGTATCAATGTGCTTGCTCCTCTTGTGAAACACATGATTCTTTGATAAAGCGATTGCTGATTTGTTATCATAGAAGATTGGTGTTGACTCTTTCTGTGCTTGTAATAAATCTTTCAATATTCTTCTCATCCAAGTTGCTTGACATGCTGTTGATGTGGCTGCAACATACTCTGCTTCAGCTAATGAAAGTGTCACTATAAGTTGCTTTTTGGATGCCCATGTGAAAACACTTGTGCCTATAAGAAAGGCATATCCAAAAGTACTCTTCTTATCATCAATGCTACCTGCAAAATCACTGTCAGTAAAACCAATCAAACTAAAATCGTTAGTTGTGGAATATAAAATTCTATAATCTGTAGTTCCTGCCACATATCTCAATATCTTTTTTTCAACTTGCCAATGCGAGTCTTTCGGTGACTCCATAAATCTTGAGATTAAACTAACCCCATAACTGATATCTGGTCTAGTAGCTATAAGATACATCAAACTACCAACTAGCCTTTTAAATATTGTAGAATCAACATTGGATACTTTGTCTTCTTTGCTAAGTTTAGTCCCTATAGCAACTGGTGTAGGTGCAAGTTTACAATTCAGCATCTTAAATCTCCTTAACACATCCTTTGCATACTTAGTTTGATAGATAAAAATTTCTTTCTCTGATTGTACAACTTCTATTCCCAAAAAATACTTCATTAATCTCAAATCTGTCATTTTAAATTCTTTTTTCATTGCTGATTTAAAAGTGTCTACAGACAAATTTTCAGTAAAAATCAAATCATCAACATATAAACACACAATCAAAATTTGACCTTCTTTGTTGATTTTGGTGTACAAAGTAGGCTCACTATTGCTTCTATTGAATCCATTGTTTAACATATAAGAATCAATCCTACTATACCATGCTCTTGGTGCTTGCTTGAGACCATAAAGAGCCTTCTTCAATCTATAAATTTTTTCATGTCCTTGTACTTCATAACCTGTGGGCTATTTCACATATACTTCTTCATCTAGAAAACCATTCAAGAAAGTTGATTTTACATCCATTTGATAAACATACTAATTATTTTGAGCAAAAATTGATAAAACCATTCTTACAGTATCCAGTCTAACAACTGGTGCAAATGTTTCATTGTAGTCAACTCCATGTTCTTGTGCAAAACCTTTTGCAACTAACCTTGCCTTGTGCTTTTCAACATTTCCATCTGCATAAAATTTAGTTTTATAAACCCATTTAACTCCAATACAATCCTTACCTTCAGGTAAAATAGTTAGATCCCATGTCTGATTTCTTTCTATAGCATTCATCTCTTCATCCATTGCTTTTAGCCAATGTTCCTCTTTAATTGCTTCTTCATAATACATAGGGTCGTGAGTGAAAAGAGAAAAATTTGAAACCAAATCTAATTTCTCTTCTTCTTGATTATAAATCTCACTCAAACTTCTCATTTTCTTACCTTTAATTCTTGATCTCAAAGTAGCAAGAGTTGGATCTGATTCATCACTTACTTGTGAATTTGGAGTAGGGTGACCTGCATGACTAGATGATTCACCTTGTTCATACCTTCTAGGTGTTCTTATTGGTGTGCCTGTGCCTGCTTGTGGAGAGGATTGTCCACCTTGCAAATTTTGTTCTTCTTCAGAAACTTCTTCATCTTGTGGAATTGGTGCTCCAACTGTGATGGTGCTACCATCCCATGCTTCTTCTTCCTTAAATTCAACATCCCTGCTAATAATCACTTGCTTTGAAATTGGGTTATACAACTTATATGCCTTTGATTCTTCAGAATAGCCAATAAAAATGCATTTCTCACCTCTATCATCAAGTTTTTTTCTCAATTTAGATGGTATAAGAAAATATGCAACACATCCAAAAATTCTAAAATGATTTACACCATATTTCTTACCACTCCACGCTTCATGTGGAACTCAATCTCTGACACTCTTTGTTGGGCTTCTGTTCAGAATATACACTGCACATGCTACTGCTTTTGCCCAATATTCATTTGACAAGTGTTTGGTTTTCAACATCCTTCTTGCCATTTCTATGATTGTTCTGTTCTTCCTTTCTGCTACACCATTCTGCTATGGTGTGTACCTTGTAGTCAATTGCCTTTTGATTCCATGATATCTACAAAAATCTTGAAATATATTAGACATATATTCACCTCCTCTATCTGATCTTAGTACCTTCATATAACAGCCACTCTACTTTTCAACCATTGCCTTGAATTCTTTAAACTTTCCAAAGGATTTAGAGTTATTCTTGAGAAAGTATATCCAAGTCTTTTTGCTAAAGTCATCAATGAAGGTTAGAAAATAAGTACTACCTCCAAATGATGGAGTTTGTATTGGTCCACATAAATCACTATGGACTAACTCCAATATTACCTTAGCTCTATATGAGCCTCCTACTGGAAAGCTCTCTCTATGTTGTTTTGCCAGAATACAACTATCACATGAACTTCCTGGCTGTTCTATTCGTGGTAAACCCTTCACCATATTTTTCTTCTATAAAAAATTTAAACCTTCAAAATGTAAATGTCCATACCTTAAGTGCCATAGCCATGATTGGTCTAGCTGCATGGAATTGTAGTGGGCTTCCTCTTTTCCTTGGAGGCACTAAATATGAAGAGGGAACATGCGATTCTTCGTCATCTCCACTTTACCTATCAACCTGTCACTTGGAACCTTGTCCAATATTGTGCAAACATTATCTATAAAAGATACTCTATAACCTTTTTATACTAACTAACCAACACTCAAAATATTATGTTTTAGTTTAGGTACAAAATAAATATCAAGTATAAACCTTCTTTCACCCTTCTTAGCCAAAACATTTATGACACCTTTACCCATGACATCTACTGTGATATCATTTTCTAATTTCACTTCTGATTTTACAGAATCATCAAGACTAGCAAAAAATTCTTTATTCCCTATCATATGATTACTGCATCCACTATCTAAGAACCAAATATCTGTAGCTTTTTCTTGAGTAACATTACAAGTAAGAAATAAGCTAGGTTCACCTGAATTAGAAGTAGATTCACTTGTGTAATTAGCATTTTGCTTGTCCACATATCCTTGTTTCCTTCTGCAGTCACTTACATAATGACCATATTTCTTGAAGTAATAACATTGAACATTAGATTTATCAAACCTCTGTGAACCTTGTTGGGAGTGATTGTTGCCATGTCTTCTACTGCTGTAGTTTTGATTACTGTGTTCACCTTCATCTGAATTGTTCCTTCCATATCGGCCTCTGCCTCTTCCTCTGAAGATTGACCTGGCTCTTCCTCTTCCTCTGCCAACTGATACCTGTGACTTGAATGCATTCTCAAGCGAAGAGTTATTCCTATTCATTCTAGATTCATGTGTTAACAAAAAACCCATTAATTCATCTACAGATAATTGTTCCAAATCCTTGGTTTCTTCAATTGCTACAACTATTGCATCAAATTTACTGGGTAAACATCTCAGTATTTTCTCTATAATCTTCTGATCCATGATTGCTTCACCATTAGATCTAATTTGATTCACTATATTCAAAAATTGACCCATAAATTGATCTATAGATTCTGATTCATTCATTTGCAAATTTTCAAAAATTCTCTTAAGAGATTGCAATTTGGCAATTTTTACCTTTGTATTACCTTTATAGGTATTCTCCAAGATTTTCCATGCCTTTCTAGATCTTGTTGCTGCTGCAACTCTGCAAAAAATTGATTCATCCATTCCCTGTTGGATGAGAAATAAGGCTTTTGCATCTTTCTTCTTGTTCTCCTTAAGATGGTCCTTTTGTGCTTGATTTAACGCCAGATGGGCTGCATATTTAATTTCTTACAGTGCATACTGTTCAGTCATTGTAAATTTACTTGGTTCAGGGTAGATGTTTATGAGATGGTCCTCCGGCAGTTTACCTTTCAGACGGCTTAAAAATTCCTCTGGAGTGTGCCCGCTAGAAGATGGATTCGGGTTGAATCGACCATTGCGGTACAGTCGATTATTTAATCCGGTATAAGTTGGGAATCTTCAGCCGGACATAACTTTAACTGCAAATGCACGGGCCATTCGAATATACTGAGGACTAATCCCACCGGCAAACGCAATTTCCGCTTGGCTTTTAAACTTATATCCCTGTTTGATCAGGCTTTTCTCCGCGTCGACTCCCCCCGGCGCAAATATCTGATATCGATAAATCTTTTTTATTTTCATTATTATTTTTTCTTTTGGAGGAGCTGAAACTGAGAATAAAGGTTGCCAACCAGGTGTGCTTGTAGTACTTACAAAAACCGACGGACTGTTTCCTGACGTTCCGGGCTCTCCTCCGTGGTTTTCATGCTGCTCTAAATTGTAGTAATCCCTCTCAGATTGATCCTCACTTGGAGGCTGCGGAGAAAATCCTGTCAGGAAAATTTCTTTGTAGGAACGCGTATCCCATTGATACACTGCCTTTGTAATATCCTTGTCGTTGGCAGAATTCCGATACTTAATACTAGAATTGTCCCTAGAATTGTCCCCAGGAATGTTTCTTAATAGTCGATCTTCCACATCTGCTATAGAAGTCGGCTGAGGAATTGCAGCGGCCACTCCACGCAGTGGTGAATCAGGTGGGGGTAGCGCCATTCCTTCACCCTAGCTTAGCACCTTTTCTTTTGCAACAATTGAACTCTTTGACAAGCAAGTCTGCCAACGAAGAGCTCTGTAACCCCAAAAAATATATGTATTGTGTAAAAATACATAAGACACACTGATAGCTACTGCTAGATTTTAATCTCAGAACAGCTATATCGCTACTCAGTGTAATAGTCTTCTAAGTTTAAAAGGAATATTCCTCGTCTTGTCTAAAGCAAAAATAAATGCCATACAATTGCAATTGTAGCAATCAGAATTTCATCATCCATGAGTTATCTTGCATAACGTGTTCCATAGCCATAGATTTATGAATTTCTAACTTGATGGCTTGATTTAATGATTTCACAGAATACAATATATTCAATGCTTACATGTAATATGGTAGTCTGGTTCACGTCTTTCTGCTATAGCAACTCCATCTCCTTAAGGACAAGTATGGACTTATAGAATTTGTACAACTGACATCACTATTTTGCAGGATTACTTCTTATTAAGTCCAAACTCACAGCATATTCAGGAAGAGGCGTGCCGCATAAAGCGAGATGTGGGTACGAATGAGGATTTACTCTTGTTTTATAACTATTCTTCTGAATCCCAACCCCGTATCTTAACCAGACATTTATGTTCTATAATCACGGCAACATCAACCTGTAAATGGATATAGTCAAACCTAGCACTTCAATTGCCGTGTCTGTGCCGCAATAATTCGAACGACTTATAGATATGTTGGCACATTTGAATATTTGACCTCTTAAACATTATATATGTGCATAAATCTGACAAGTGACGTATGGTGACGCCACAACATAGTGAAGGCTCTTTAGAAAAAATGATGGTTGATCAGAGAGACGGAGGGGGGACGAACCTCCCTCTACCGAAATTTTAATCTTAAGGTTTGTTTTCTAACAGTACAGTTCTGAAAAGTATAATTGTTGGAGTATTGTGTGTTGGGGAAGAAGAATTAAGGAGTCGTGATTCTTATGATGGATTTATTGTTTGTTTGGAAGTTTTTTATAATTTAGGGTGTGGTGTGGTGTCCGTAGTGATGAGTGGCCAATGGGGATGAATGCTTCTAGCCACAAAGGTGGATATTCGTGGCGATGTGTGGTTTTATGATGTTTTGTTTTGTCATTGTTTGGAATTTTGATTCAGCATTTTTGTTGGCTCTTGTATGTCGTTGTTATCGTTGTGTTTTTTTTGTTAAGTTGTCATTGTGGTTGCAAGGGTGTTGGTGGTTCTACAACAATGCCTATTCCTAATGTCTCAGTGTACGATGGTGTGCAAATGGATGGCTTTGATAGTTAAGCACCTAGACATATTTGTAACTTTATGGTATTCGCTAAATCCATTGTTCTAGTTTAGGTTTTTTCTTTAGAAAAAATGATGGTTGATCAGAGAGACGAAGGGGGGACGAACCTCCCTCTGCCAAAATTTTAATCTTAAGGTTTGTTTTCTAACAGTACAGTTCTGAAAAGTATAATTGTCGGAGTGTTGTGTGTTGGGGAAGAAGGATTAAGGAGTCGTGATTCCTCTGATGGATTTATTTTTTGTTTGGAAGTTTTCTATAATTTAGGGTGTGGTGTGGTGTCCGTAGTGATGAGTGGCCAATGGGAGTGAATGCTTTTAGCCACGAAGGTGGATATTCGTGGCGATATGTGGCTTTATGATGTTTTGTTTTGTCATTGTTTGGAATTTTGATTGTTAACATCTACTCTGAAATTAATTATATTTTTTTTCTTTTTAAACAATTTAAATTTAACCATGCCTACAGAATTACAATTCATCCATAATTAATATAAATGATTCAATTACAATTCATATTCTTTAATTTAAATCAAATTACAATCTTAAAATAATAGTAAGAGTTTCACAAATCAACTTTACCCGAATTACTCGGTATTAAAACATACCTCACCATCCACCTTAGAATATCTTAAAACTTCATGAATGCCTATAAATTAATTAAGGCATTAGGTCATAGTCATGAAGAGGCGTGCCACATAAAGCGATAAGTGAGTATGAATGAAGCTATACTCTTATTAAATATTAATTTGACAATACAAGTAAAATATCATGATAGGAAATGTCAACAGGGATTTCCATGACTTATAAATATATTTGCATATTTCAATAAATATTACATATATAGATTATTTTTTCTTCTAAAATTAAATGTTAAATTTTATAATACTAATTAAATATAATAATATTTTATTTTGATATTATTTATTATATATTATCATCCTTTTAATTAATAGATAAGGTATTAATATAAAATATTAATTTTTAATATGACCAAAATAAAGTTATATTAAAATAGATTGTATAAAAATAAAATAAAATAAATAGAGTTAAATTATTTTAATAAAAAAAAATTCTATTAACCAAAGAAAAAGTTTAATTTTTTTAAAAATAATTATATCTATAAAAAATAATAATCATATAAAATATTTTATAATAATATTAAAATATACAATATTTGTGTTTTATAATTTATTTTTAGAAATAATATTAATATATAAATAAATGATAAGGAAAAAAATGTTAAAAGAATAAAAAATTATATATAAATTAGAAGGTGAAAAAAATGTATAAATCAATAAAGATCTCATATTCTTATAGAAAAATAAATAAATATGTAAAGTTTTGAAAACTCTTTAAAAATATGATTTAAAATATAAATTATATAATTCTTATATTATTGACGATACAATAAAAATGGTCCAATAATTTATTTATAAGAAGTTAACAATTGAAGAGTCAACAATAACTAGATAAAATATAAGTTAGAAAACTAAAACAAGAGAAAACTTCAGTGACATGAAAAATGAAAGAAGATAAATAATAAATTAAAAGATGAATGATCCATCCAAAAAATAAAATGTGATGATAAGTAAATTATAAAATATTAATGATCTATACTCTTATTAAATATTAATTTGACAATACAAGTAAAATATCATGATAGGAAATGTCAACAAGAATTTTCATGACTTATAAATATATTTGCATATTTCAATAAATATTACATATATAGATTATTATTTCTTCTAAAATTAAATGTTAAATTTTATAATACTAATTAAATATAATAATATTTTATTTTGATATTATTTATTATATATTATCATCCTTTTAATTAATAGATAAGGTATTAATATAAAATATTAATTTTTAATATGACCAAAATAAAGTTATATTAGAATAGGTTGTATAAAAATAAAATAAAATAAATAGAGTTAAATTATTTTAATAAAGAATTTTTCTATTAACCAAAAAAAAAGGTTTAATTTTTTTTTAAATAATTATATCTATAAAAAATAATAATCATATAAAATATTTTATAATAATATTAAAATAGACAATATTTGTATTTTATAATTTATTTTTATAAATAATATTAATATATAAATAAATGATAAGAAAAAAAATGTTAAAAGAATAAAAAATTATATATAAATTAGAAGGTGAAAAAAATGTACAAATCAATAAAGATCTCATATTCTTATAGAAAAATAAATAAATATGTAAAGTTCTGAAAAATCTTTAAAAATATGATTTAAAATATAAATTATATAATTTTTATATTATTGACAATACAATAAAAATGGTCCAATAATTTATTTATAAGAAGTTAACAATTGAAGAGTCAACAATAACTAGATAAAATATAAGTTAGAAAACTAAAACAAGAGAAAACTTCAGTGACATGAAGAATGAAAGAAGATAAATAATAAATTAAAAGATGAATGATCCATCCAAAGAATAAAATGTGGTGATAAATAAATTA
Organism: Torreya grandis; assembly: GCA_037957365.1. Taxonomy (NCBI): domain Eukaryota; kingdom Viridiplantae; phylum Streptophyta; class Pinopsida; order Cupressales; family Taxaceae; genus Torreya; species Torreya grandis. The sequence continues at coordinate 7,616 of JARHVA010004962.1, read as the reverse complement.
TAAATTGTATACAACTTTTCTTTATGAATCCAATTTAATTATAAAATTAAAAAGAATAAAATATAAATCTATTTAATAACAAAATTATCTTTTAAAGAGAAGAGCAAAAAAATATTCAAAGTTTAAAAAATATTTTTAAATGATAATTTAACAAATAAATTATATAATTTACATATTATTGTTGATTAAATAAAAATAACCTAATATAAAATTTATGACAAAATAATATTTGAAAACATAATAATAACTAAATAAAATATCAAGCTAAAAAATTAAAATAGATGAAAACCTTAATAATATAAAGATTGAAATTAGATAATTTGTTGATTAAAAGTAAAATAATGCATCCTTTCGATAAGTTAAAGAGTGAAATATTGTGATAAGTCAATTACAAGTAAGATATAACTTCTCTTTATAACTCTCACGTAATTATAAAATTAAAAAGATTAAATTTAAAACCTATTTAATAACAAAATTATCTTTTAAATAAATGTTAGGAACCCCTTATCCAACAGAAGCACAATTGATTACTTTCTTATAAGCAATTAAACACGGAATTATACCAGAATGAATAAGTAACTAGAAACTTGAGACAGCAAAGAATTTGAGAGACAATACACACTCTTGTATTAGATATTACTAGAAGAAAATACAATAAGAAAGATGCCACTTCTTCCTCCACCTCAAAGGCTTGCCACACCTAAAGACCTTCCCTCTCTCTCTTGCTCAACACAACAACTCTATAGCCTGAGTTATTATCCCTCCTTGAATGCTTCAGTTGATCTCCTTGACCTTACACCTGTAGATCTCCTTGACCTTGCTTGCTTCAATGCTTTTACTTGCCTGCTTGAAAAATACAATAGATGCCTCATGGGTCTTTAAATAGAATCCCATGGTTACAAAAATAGAAATCTAACTACAATAATTAGACATGCAGATCGTGACTATAATTAGTCATTTGACATGCAAACACTTGCTTCACTTAACGGACTGTTCGTCAACAACAATTTTGGAACACACAGGCGACCAACGCCGGTCCCTGCTTGCCTGGTGCTACCGACATCGGCCGACTAGCTGCCGTCACCGGTTGCCTTCTGAACTGCATCTGACCAACATCGGTCATGCTGCTGACGCCGATTCTTCTAGTTCTTTAGCAACCTTCCTTCTGTGTGTCTGCAAACAGTTGAAGCTTTTAGCTCCACACCCTAACAATCTCCCACTTGGAGATAAATAGCTACTACTGTACCTGTACACCATCTATTTTGTTCCTTTGGCTCTGTATCCCTCTTCAAAGTCACTCTTGAAGACCAACCACCACGCAAACCTGTGATGCTATACCTGTCACTTATGCCGAAAGAATTTTGCTACTCCCAAATTCTTCATGACATACTTCTGAACCAACTCTACCCTTAGCTCAGAAAACTCCTTGTATATGAAACCCTGCAACAAATAACACAATACAGTAACAAGATAATGTAGCTAATATTATCCAACCTGGTAAAGATAAAATACAATGGTCAAACCTCCATTGTCCTGCAGCCTAATCAAGACCATATACCATAGCCTTCTGTCTCACGTGTCCATCCACTCTCTTCTCTAATATGGGAATCCATCCCTCATCCAGTGCTTTCTTCCAGCTGACAACTCTACCAACAAATACTTATTTGGTTCTTCTCCAAGGACTCACACTCCTCATTCATGCCAAGCTCCCACTGTTTCTGGATTCTACCTGCATTGCTTCTTCCATCTTCCTAGTTCTTGACCATCAGTAAGCAATATAAAGAAGGTGAACAACGAATATGAGGTTCACTTACCCTTTCTGACCTCCATATGGGTGTTTGAGACTCCTTGATAGCTTGTTGTCCACCCATCATCTGTTCCAATGACCGATCTCGGCCATCTCCCAGTCTGCTCTTGATCGATGTCGGTTCCCTGCACTGACCCTAACTATCGACGTCATTTCCCTAGCTGACGCTGGTGTCCCCCTTGCCGATGTCGGTCCTGATGACCGACGTCAGACTTCTCCTGCCTGACTCTATCGACCCTGTTGGTCTGCACATGATCGATGCCAGTATCTGGCTAACCGACGTCGGTCCCAAGTGACCAACATCGGTGTCTGTGTGTTCCTGTAAGTGATGAAATCTTCATCCGTGAGCTCATCTTGGATCAAACCTCTGTCCATACTGCCCTACTCAGATTTAATCAGCCCCTGTGACTGATCTCTATCCTTCATCTCCTCCATAAACACCAAGGCTTCTTTTTTCCTGTCAAAAGCATCAAATTTCCTTTTCCTGCAATGAACTCTATCTATGCTTTCCAAATCTGAACACGTACCTTTTGAATCAAGAATGTCCATTCCCTTCTTATTCATGTGACCAAGCCTATTAAGCCACATCTTCGAATCTACAGCTGAAGTAGATAAACCAGAAGTAAAATCAACAATACAAGTAGATAGATAAAGAGTATCTACTTTCTTACCTCTTGCTAGAATAAGTGCGCCCTTGGTAACCTTCCAAGAATCCGCTGTGAGGGTTACTGTGCATCTCTCATCACCCAACCTTCCAACAAAAATCAAACTCTACTTCAGAATTGGAACATGCATGACCTCCTTCAACACCCATGTGTTGTCAATCTGCAATCTCAGCTGCACTTTCCCTTTGCCAACTATCTGACAAGGCGTACCATCCCCTAAATAAAGCACTCCAAAGTCTCCCTGTTCATACTCATGAAACAAATCTCTATTTGGGGATGCATGAAAAGATGAACCAAAATCTAAAATCCATGATCCTACCTGACTATCCAAAGAAAGTATGAGAGCGTCATGTACCACACTATTTGCATCCTTTGTTTCTTCAATACCTGCATGTTGATTCTCTTTATCTCTCAACCAACACTCCTTCTTTGTGTGTCCTTTCTTTCCACAAAACCAGCAGGTAATACCTTTGGATTTGGATCTCCTTCCCGATATTATTCCTCCTTCAATGCATCAAAAAAAATCTTATGGTATTTAATTATAACATTCTCTTGATTGCATTATGCATTGAATCTCTCCCATTAGCGAATGACTAGTATGGACATCTTTAGTATTGTGAAGGTGATATTCTCAACATCAATGAAATAATTGATTGAGAAGTACACTTCAATTTTTTGAAACCAAACATCTAATGTTTTGGTGTCGATCTTACTTTCAAACAGAAGGATGTCAATATTGATGTAAACATTGAAGGGGGTTCATTACTAAAACCATTTTTTAGAGAACTATGTAGGTGTGGTAGAAGGCATCTAATTGAGTCACATGGTTGAGGCAAGGAGACATGTGAATGTGTTTTGGAATCTAATATTCAGCTATGCATGTAGGGTTATGATCTATGTACGGGGTGGAAGTTGGTGAAATAACATGAAACTTGCGTGGTGCATGAGTCTATGATTTTTGAAGTACATAGAGGTTAGTGTGTAGAAGTGTGTGATATTACATGGGAATTATGTCTATGACTATGAGTAAACTTTAAGCATAGGAGTACACAACATTAGGTGAAAGATGCACACCCTGCATGGTAGAGTGAATGAGGAGTAAGATGGGCTATGCAAGATTTGTGTATGGATCACTTTCTATAAGAGCAATGGTCCCCATTTCATGTAGTTATAGTAAAATATGAGAAATAAAAGTGGAAAAATATAATTTTGTAAACCATTTTCCATAATAAGGAACTTGACATGCCTTAATGATCTATAGAAGAGAGATTTCTTTTTGATGTGTTCGTTTGACCTAAGCATCATTAATTTGATCCAATTCTAACAAGGTGCTAAAATTTATGTTGTTCTCTATCTTTTTAATACTCATTGAAGTACTAGGCATATACAATCAAGGTGGAAAGTAATGGCATAATATTTCTACATTGAAGAATAGATGAAACCAAAGGCAAGAAGCAATATTGAGCTGAAAATCATTATCTCCTACTTGTTTGGTGATGGTATAAGGCACATAACATAGTGGATAGATCTTGTTATATGGTCTTATCAATATTTATTTATATAAATATAACCAGAATCAATTGTCAACCTGAAAGGCATGCCATATCTAATGAATGTCATGGCCTTTCTTTTTCTTAGCATTAGCATATTTTAGAATGGTTTTTGCTTTCTATTGAATGTGTTCAATGAATTAAAAAAAATTAAAATTATTTTTTAATTAAAGGAGTTTTTAATATAGATGGATAAATAGGATAATCTATGCCGATAGGTTCGAGAGGTTGAAAACCTATAAATATACAAAAATGGTGTTTGAAGTAGAGATATGTATAGTTCTTTTGTAGTTGTGGTGAATGAAAGACACACTTTAATCCCAAGTGATTTATTTCATTCAATTTTATAATCCTAGAATATGCGTTGTCATCTTATTGACCAATTTCATTTGTCCATCACTCTATGGATGAAAGGTAGTAGATTTGTTCAGCTTTAAGTCCAACATAGACCAATACACTTTTCAAAACTTGTTTAAGAACCTTGTATCTTGATCATATAGGATGGTTTATTGAATTACAAAGTGATTTGAGACATGTTGAAATTATAATTATTATTTTATTGTAGTTAATATTTATTTATTATAAGATATCATAATTGCCAGATTTGAGAATCTATCAACTACTACATAACACAATGATTACCATGATTTATAATAGGTTATCTTGAGATAAAATCCATGGAAATAGATTCCCATGAACTCATTGGAATTGGCAAAGGTGTATACAAACCTTTCTTCTTGTTAACTAATTAACCAACCACACATTTAGTTCAATACTATTTGTATTTGGATAATTGGGCATAAAATGTGGTGAGAAGAATTAATTTTTCAACAATGGAAGAGTATTTCAGCTCCAAAATGTTCTAAAATTTTCTTTAAATGAGCTTTCCATATTAGTTTTTGTCTCTCTACCTTATGTAGAATGTAGAATTTCCTAAGGTGATATAGAAGTTCATCCTATAATTATAAGTCTAAAATTGAATTACAATAACAAAATTATGATATATATCTAGAAAATCATAGTTAGACAGATACAATTCTGACAATGTCTTTAATTAATCTCCATCTACGTTAATTACATAAAGGAGAGCTTGAACCATAATCTAACTCAAATAATTTGTAACTAAATTTTAAATTCCCTTTTTGTAATTTTTTTCAAGTGGAACTATTGAATATGAGAAGACCATTTATTATGTCTCTCTTGTTGTAACTTGTTATGGTTGTATAATAATTGAAGGGGTTTGTAATTTGTTTGGATCATAGTCTTCTTGTCCAAGAGATGATGCTTCTAATTCTTACATGCCTAAATAATTTCATAAAACTTGTGATCATAGGTTGGGTATTTTATTACTAGTGATATTAATGTTTTGTTATGGTAATGAATTGGGTGACCATGTTGAGTGGAGACTAATCCAAGTGAAAAAATCACAAGGTTGTATCTTGAGATCAAAACCCTCAAAGGAATAGTGACTAAACCAAGTTTTAATACTATTCTAAAATCAAAAGAAAAGGTTTTCAATTGTGTAAATATGAAACGATTGCATACATGATAGCATATCACTATTTAGCATAAACAAATTTGGTGGGAGAACTACATGGGGTATGATCCCTCATTAGAGTATTGAAATGTAGGCAATTCTCAACCACTCAATGAGGGGTGTTTTTGGATATCAAACCAATATTTTTTAACCCCCTTTTTTAGGTGAAGTGTCAAAAATGGCTCTAGGATTTTAGGATTTCAAAGTGAATGAACATGAATATAAACTTATGCATAATATTGAGCCTCCACAAAATACCTATGTATAGGTAGGCACAACAATCTATGATGGAATAGTCTGACACTTTTCATAAGGATGTGTATAATAGAGAATAGAGTATTATAGTTAAAACAAACATACAAGCATTACCACATTTGTCAAATTATGTTCTAACTGTCACCTTCTTGATCTGAGCAACCAAAGATCCATTATAGGGCATTGTTTGCAAATTTCCACTATCAAAGACCATAACAAAACTAAAACAAATTATGTACCCTATCCTTTTGGTCATTTTTATAAATATAAAGTGTAATAAATCAATCTTACTCTTTATTTTACATTAAAATATGCATAATTTAGATATATTTTATACAATCTAAATTACTCAAAAAAATAGATTATTTCGATAACTAAATGTAAATTAAGATAAAATAAATCTACCAAATTTTTGATTACATTTTATATCAAAAAATTCAAATAGGACATACAACCATCAAATTTAGTCACTACGTACAATTTCACCATTTAATGCATGTGCATGAAGTGGTCTAAAATCCCAATGTTGGTAGTCATATTGTCACTTTTAGTAGTGTAGACACCCATTTTAGTAGAAGTACACATATTTCTAATCTTCTTATATGTATATATCTTTTAACTAAGGATTAGACATATACTGATGTATTCTATCGTGGACATGTTTGGTTCCAACTTATTTAACTTTGTTTACCTGCCCCTCAGACCTGTGTGTTGTGCTTGTTTATTTTTATCCAATATTGCTAGGAATCCCTACCTATTGTGCCTATTTTATGTATGTTTTTATCCCCTGGACACTAGTGTCAACATTAATGTCCATCTTTGACATAATTGTATAGGCTTATATTTTTATCCTTTTCCGTATAGTTTTATTTAGTACCATTTTGTTAGCCGTCTTTGCCCATTCTATAGTCAATTTTTTGCACATCACTAGGTTCTAATTCAAATTTGAAAGGTTATTTTATATATAAAGGACATAATATAATCATGAGGCCTACCATTTTAATAAGGAAACTCTCTAATTAGAAAGTACTATTTATTTCAAGTTATCAAATTACACTACAACACTAAATCAAATATTTGAAGCATTCAAAAGGTCAAATATATTATTGCATCACTGTTACCAAAGGTTACTATGAGAAAGAACATATAGTTACACTATTAAAATTATAGACACATGCATAAGAGGGAAGCATACATGCAATTTTATATCCCTCTTAGGAGTATTAGTTATGTAGGCAACACTTACCAATAAATGGGGTTGTTAGGGCTAGCTCGACTTATGTTACTAACCCCTTTTACTAGGTTGTAATAGGTGTAATGCAAAATTAACTAGGGATACTTATTATTTGAATTTGAAACAAATGAAAGCATAAATTAAGGCATATAACAATTACATAAGGGGGTCCAAATTTGAAGTCACTCTTGTGTATATCTCTCACTAGACACATGGCATCATACAAGTGGTTTTGAACCCACTTCCTTGGGTTTTGCTCTCTAAAAGTCATATACCTCAGTGCAAAGTTATCTTCCACTCATTCTAGCTAGCACAAGATGTTCTTGAGGGTGAGTTAGAGCATTATCTGGTGCACGATTGCAACAACAAAATTCAATAGGTCATAGCAATAGAACCAAAATGTTTTAGAAAAGTAGGCTTTTTGGTCATAGGCCTAGTCACGCACCTACCTAGCTCTCTAAGTCAAATTTAGGCATGTTCTAGGGGGCACAGGCCCTGACGATTCCTGTGGTGATCAACATTTTTCACTTGACTGCACTGGCATCAATATACATAAGGTTTTAGCCTT